>JAQFVV010000675.1:145000-150716 GCA_028023455.1 Epiperipatus broadwayi | reverse complement strand
CATTTGTAAGAAATCAATATAGTATTATATGTGACTCTATAACTTTTTAGACTCAATAAAGTTTTGCTTTGAAACATAATAATAATAATAATAATAATAATAATAATAATAATAATAATAATAATAATAATAATAATAATAATAATAACAACAACAACAACAACAACAACAACAATAATAATAATAATAATAATAATAATAATAATAATAATAATAATAATAATAGTAGTAGTAGTAGTAGTAGTAATAGGAAACAAATGTCTTATCAAGCAATACAAAAATGGCAACTAGAACCCAAGTTCCTAGATTTTATAATCAAGATGAATTTGAATGCTTTACCTACTAAACATTTTTTTACATAACAGAAGAATGTACAGGTCAGTTGATCCATTCTGTGGCCTTTGCCATATGGCTGAGGAGACTTTACAGCATATAATTTTCAACTGGAAGACCTTGGAGCAGACTAGATGCATTCTGCAAGGCAAATACAGAAAAAAATACTACAATGATGCAAATTATGTCAAATTACAAAGGTAGGTCTATACCAGCCATAAGGGCCTCAACATTTGTCCTATATGCACTTTGGTGCACTAGATGTGTGTTCTTATTGGGTAATAACCCCATAAGGCATCCAGCCATATTTGAGAATAAGTTGAATAAAATTCAAGTTAGAGACAAGCAGATCACCAGCTCGGATATTTATGCAGCTACTTGGTCCCTGCTCAGACAAACAGCTAAGCTATAAAGAACAAAAAATAAAAGAAAGCATGGCCCAGATTATGCTCCTATTGGACAATAATGTGATTAATTAACATTCCTAAAGTGGATAAAATCATGTAGAATTACCTGTATTGATATGTACTTTTAAAAAAATGAATTTTGTAGCACTTGAAATTGAACTGACAATAATAAGATTCAACATGTACCTTGCTATTGCATTGTAATACTATGTAACTAAAAGGATCAATAAAGTTTACTATTGTTGAAACTTGAAACTTAATAATAATAATAATAATAATAATAATAATAATAATAATAATAATAATAATAATAATAATAATAATAATAATAATAATAATAATAATAATAATAATAATAATAATAATAATAATAATAATAATAATAATAATAATAATAATAATAATAATAATAATAATAATAATAATAATAATAATAATAATAATAATAATAATAATAATAATAATAATAATAATAATATGCTAGAAAGAATTAATGAACACTTTAATAACACAATTCCATGGGGACTGTATACATAAAGTTCAACAGATTTTTTTCACCAAACTCAATAGTAATATCTGCCACAGACGCAAATATATCACTGTAGCCTTTTCCATGTGCGTTATTATATCAAGCAATAACTGAAAACGAACTGTGGGAAACGATCATAAAAATCGCAAATCATCCAAATCCCAGATACCTTGCAATCGAATTTCTTGATATTAGTCAAAAGAACCGATTTCAGAACCAAATTAAAACATTAGGCAATTATGCGATTGTTATAGTCGATCCAGATCGACAGAACGAAATTACTGGAATAATAAAAAATACACACTTTGGATACATGAAACAAGACTTTCAAAAAAATGATGGATCCATTTGGCAAGGTTATAGCATTTCAACCAATATACCTCAAAGACACACCAATACCAATATACAGCAATAACTATGATTTTAAGTTAAAATTACACAAAGACATTGACCCAGAATCAATACCAACATAAATTGCAGATCAGGAAGCTATGCTGTGTCTATATATAAGAGGTTTAAAACCACAATGCTATGCCTGTGGCAAGCATGGTCATCTAGCCACTCATGGATAGCCAATTCATACAGGATCAGATACCAAATAAATCAGCACATTCAATCCCAATATGAAGAGAACAACAATACACAAAATAACACTAGCAACTCAAACAATCAACATGAAAACAATCACAGTACAAATGAAGCTAGTAAAAACAAACATGCAGAAGAAAACACAAATATACTTGAAACTACAACAGATAGCTTGAATAAATTAAATAAAAGCACTGATGATCAAATGGATCAAAGTCAAGCACAAATCATACCTGAAGTATCACAAACACCAGGCATATCAATCAATAACACATCAGAGTCAAATTCAGACATATCTAATGATACATACAACTCTCTCAAAACAAGCATGCCACATATAATTATAAACAAAACATCTACAGATATTCTAAAGTCACTAACCCCATGCCTCCCTCCCATAGAAACAACATCAACAGAAGTCCAAAAATGTGGTCGGCCAAGGAGAAATAAATCAAAAAGAGCCAAAACAGATGAAAACAATACTTTAACAAAAATGATTGAACACTTGGCAGAGAACATAATACCTATGGAGCTGGATAGTAATCAAACCATTAGTAACTGCTTACAAAACACTAGAGAATATGCAAAAGCTTCACGCAAACTTCAACACACTGTGAAACCAACTCGCAGCCAATCATGATAATGAAGTTAAAAATAACTGCATTTAATATCAGAGGGCTCAACTCAGTCAACAAAATATATCAGCTTCAACAATGGATAAAGATTACACAACCTCATATACTAGGACTTCTAGAAACTAAAATATATAGTGGCTCACAAATTGACCCCTCAGTACATCTAAGTAGAGAAGGCTACTGTGCATGCTCTAGAGACACATCATCTTCCTCAGGGAGTACTGGACTGCTCATAACACAACGTTGTCCATTTGACTCATTCAAAATATATATATATATATATATAGATGCAAATTTATTAATAATAACTTTTAGTCATCAAATCATCACACTAAACATTATATTTGTGTATATTCCACCGAGTCCTACAATTGTCTCAAATATTATATTAAACATAAACTCCTTACTTGGCTCTAAATCACATCCAACAATACTAATGGGGGATTTCAACATGAAATATCAAGAGTTCATTTTAAAGTGGCTGCATCAAATATCAATTCCACTTATGAGTGCAGAGGGTTTTCTGTCAAATGACACAGTTACCTTTCACAATGGATGTCATACATCAAGAATTGATCTGTGCTTTTATTCATCTATGCTACACCATCAAATCAGCCTAAACGTCAACCCATCATCTTTCTCTGATCACTCTGCACAAACCATACTAATTAATCTGACAGAAATTCAAACAACTGCACTTTCACATGGTAAAACAATCAGAATTTCCAACTTCTACCCCAGAATTTATTTTTTCAGAAACACATATAATGCTTCACAAAATCAAAAATATGCAACTTAATCCCATTCAAAGATACTTAGCATTCATAAACATTTTATCATTTAATATAGATCACATTACATGCAAATCCCCCACACCTTCAAGACTGCTAGCTCTGGCTGATGAAATACATAAACGGATTATAATGATAAACCCAACACACACCAGTCAACAACATATACGCAGGCTTACACAAACATACAATAACATCTGTAACCATCTGAAAAACTACCTAGCAATAAAAAAGAGTAAAGTCTGCCTCGGCCAACAACACACATGGACAAGAAAATACATTCATAGGCCCTTGGGCTACCCTACCAGTGTCAGAGTGCCAATGGCACTCACAGGGCAAGGGCTCACATATGCAGGAGATAATATGTTAAAACCGATCTATCAGCATTTCAAACAAAAGCTGCAAGCATACCACCCAGTCAAATATAATTCTAATGTCTTAGAAAACCAGAAACAAATACCCCATACAACATCACAGAATTTGCTACTAAACTGACAACAGTACCTAATGCATGTCACCCAGGAGCACACAGAATCCCTAAATTTGTCCTTGTACATCTCAGTCAGTTCACTAGCCACTATTTATGTTACCCTGAAAATCATCTATCACAGAAATTGCATGATATCCAAGGTTTTTATCCAATAGCAATAGTCCCTTCAACAAGAAAAAAGTCCATGTATTCACATTAGCCAACCTACCACCAATCTCAATGGCACCACTTATGATTAAAATAATTGAAAAAGTACTCAAAGACAGCCTAGAGCCACATATTCTACCACTAATTTCACACAGCCAGTTTTCAAGGAAGCAATCATCAACTGCACAGGCTGCAATGATATTTAAAACAGTTATAAACTCAGTACAGGACAGAAAGAGGTATGCACCAATTGCAGTTCAGCTTGATATAGAAGCAGCTTTTGACTCAGTCAACATCAATACATTAATCAATATGCTAGCTGACACCACAATTCCACAAACTCATCTGTACCTGCTCACAAACCTACTACTTAGCAGAGAAATACATATAACACTCAATGGCAAAAAAATTCCGTCATTCATTCCCACACAATCCATATCCCAAGGCTAAACACTCAGTTCACTGTTATTTACTTTTTACATCAACCCACTCATACTCAAAATTCAGCAGAGTATCAAAGGCATTCAGATACCAGACACATCACAACATATAGCCTGCATTACATATATGGATGACATCACAGTGTTCCTACCATCAATAAAACAGATACCAATACTACAGAAAATACTGTAAGACTTTCAAGCAACACACCATCTAAAATTTAATCAAAACAAAACTGCTGCTTGGTCCCTATACCCCAGTAAGCAATGCATGCAAATTTTTCTAGGCAAACCATCTCCTTTCCTCGGCTTTCCTTTCTACATGGGAACAAACACAATGAGGCAAAAAATCCAGAACAAGTTAAAAGATGAAGTAGAACAAATCACTGCCTCACTATCAAAAGCATACCGATCAATATATGCTAAAGTGCAATTGTTCAATCAGCTGGTGATCACCAAGATTATCTATTATTCTCCTATAATTCAATTCTCAAAAGCTTTTACATCAAAAATCTTTTCATATTGCAATAAACTTCTATGGAATAGAAAGACAGTGTCAATATCTGCAAAACACCTTAATCGACCAGCAATACACAATGGTTTGGGACTACATAACATATATATTTTTTGAATACAAAAAACCGCAAAGCTTATAATAACCACCCTCAGACATTTCCCAGAACTCCAGTATCTAATACAAATAATACCCACAGACAAACCTCCACCTTCACATTGCTATCTATCATCAGTTATAAACTAGTTCAGAATCACACATACTCAAATATCACAGCAAACAACAACTAAATATTCATATTGGCAGATATATGCAATGGTATATCCAGGATATACATCAGATATTTCAACACAGATGCTCAGAATAAACAAATGACAGATGCTTAAAAAATTTAAAAAATGGTCTATGGAGCCCAAATTCTTTGATTTCATTCTGAAACTGAATTTATATGCTTTGCCAACATCATATAGATACAAACGATTATATACAAAAATAGACCCCTTCTGCACACTATGCCACCAAGCAGAAGAAACTCAACAACATTTGTTTTACAACTGCCCAGCATTAAACAATATTTGACATGAAATAACAAATATATACAAAAGACCAAGCATCTCCCTGCAAGATATTATCAGTACATTCTGCAGGACATCCACCCCAACAATCCGAGCAGCAACCTTCGTACTTCATGCACTTTGGTACACATGATGCACATTTGCTTTTGGCAATAATTAAAGGTGGCATCCATCAACTTTTCACAAGAAGTTAGCACAATTAAAAAACAGAGATAAAAAATAGCACACCTAGACATTTTCATGGCTACTTGGTCAATTGTAAAACAA
>JAQFVV010000675.1:0-142500 GCA_028023455.1 Epiperipatus broadwayi | reverse complement strand
AAATTTTTATTTTGAAGAACTGATACTAAATTTGTAAAGTATAAAAAACATAATAGAAAATGAAAGGGTGCTTATAGTTGTTAATGAGTGATTAATAATAAACAATTAATATAAATTGGCTTTAGATAATCACATTTGTTTAAATAATATATTGAAAAGTACAACCTCACAATTTTTATACTAAGAACTAAAGAGAACATCTAGAAAATATGACTAACCTAATAAATAGGATGAGCCAAAAAGTTACAGAAAAGAATTTAAAGTTTATGTATGATTTGCTTATAGATTAAATTTACTGCATTGGTAAAATATGTATTCAAAACTACATGGATTGCATTGAGACCATCATTTGGATTCAAAGATCATATTTTAAATCAACTGCCTTTCTAGCCTATGTTTTAAAATTATGCAAGAATTAAAAACATTTAACAGTGAAGCAAATAGTTTGATTAAAAGAGAGTAAAGAAACAAAAATACTGGATATTATGAAAAAGTACTGTAATAACTTAAAAATTTACTGCAATACACATTTTAAAAATATGAAACTGAATCTCAACAATCATAATTTTAGATTTTTTGAACACGATAAATAGATTATATAGAAGTGTTTAAATTCAAAAATTGTTAGCAATTGCTTACAAAATAGATACACTTTTGGAGAAATGATTAATTAAAATAATATAAAGATATGATAGGATTTTGAATTACACCTGGGTCTTTTTTTATGCATTTTTAGATAGGTTCCACAGAATATCCACATTAAAAAAAATGCACAAAAATAGATTTAACTTACCTTGAAAAATATGGGATATGTTCTGTAATTTGTGAATGTCACATAAAACCAAAGCAACAAGGTAAAATAACCTTAAAATTCAAATTAAAAAATAAGAAAATAAAGTATGACTAATAAAAAATTTTAAATATTTGGAAAAAATTGTTACAAGACAAACTTTTTTTTACTTTTTTTATTAACTATTTAATTTTATTCAAAACAATATGTTTTTATGTGCAATTTATATTACATTTTAGAACAATTAGCCACAAAGTTTAAATTGTTTGCTCATTACAATTTTTTATACATATTTTAATCATTTTTACTATTTGACAATATGCAGTTCATTTGTGAACTGGTAAGACATCAGATTCATCACAAGAGGAAATACAATTAGTGCCAACTTTAATCTCATGCTGTGATAATGGTTTTCTGTTGAACATGTAATCAGTAATTAAACTTTGAGATGCTGATTTTCCTAATTGTTTATGAAGCTCACGATATCCAGACTACTATGTTTAGCTGTTAGAGAATGAACTTCCACAAGTGCAACTATATAATATATATATATATATATATATATATATATATATATATATATATATATATATATATATATATATATATATATATATATATATATATATAACATTCTTCCATGAATGTGTTAATAATAAATAATGTTTAAATTTTCTTTTATACACATATATACATGGAGAAACTTTTAGATGAAAAAAATTACAAATAAAAATATTTAAAAATAAAGATACATTCTTTTTAAGGAGAAATTAAAAGTTTTTAAATATTTTTACTTGTAACTTTTTTCTGTCTAAAAGTTTGTCCATGTATATATGTGTATAAAAGAAAATAAAAAAACATATACACATACTTAACACAGACATATAACTATTTAGCTCTCATTGGAATTTAGTTCATAATTCATGCGTTAACAAGAAAATAATTTTACAATTGATTAGAAAGTTGAAGACTTTCTCAAATCATTATTTTTGCTGTGAAACAAACAGGTTCCATTTCTGTTTCATTATCTTTTTCTAAATATTTTATGGTATCTAAATTTATTGCCAAACCTTTTTCCAACAGGCATTTAATATGTAAAATTTAATACATGTAAGTGAAAGATGAACTTCTTTATCCCATAAAAAGATATTAAGAAGAAATGTGAATTGCATAACTTCAAATGTGCATTAAAAAAATCTGCACAAAAAAAGACCCAAGTGTATTTTAACCTGTAATGACTATACGGCAATTTTGTAACAACAATACTACACAAGGTAAAATTGATAAAATTCACTAAAAATTTTTATGGTATATTTATGGTTTCAAATGGGCATTTAATATAGTAAAACAAAAATAATTTTAAAATGATTAAAAAATTTTTAACCTTGAATCTTTGCACTATTATCATTATTAGTAGTGTCATACCTTCCTAGGGCTCTTAAAATATGAGTTTGCTCATGCTTTTAAAAAATACAAGTATTGTAATTTTCGTTGAGTGCTTAAAATTTTTTCTATAAAATTAATGAATTGACTATTGAAATATTTAACATTTGTAAGAAAATTACCATTAATCAATGTCTTGTTCTCATGCTAAAATCATTTGTATAAAAATTTTAAGCAGCAATAACTACACAAAATATTCATAGGCTTATCAATTAAATTCAATTGAAATCATTTTTGAAAAAAAATTACAACAAAGTATTATAATAGTAATAATAACAAGTCAGATGTCACATGACTTATAGTAAAATAAATTTGATTTCTATTAATCTAAAAATCACTTACAAAAAATATAACATTTAAATAAAAAAAATAGGAAAATTTTTTATAAACTGCAAAAAATGAAAGAACAAAATTACTTATGTTTTGACTACAAGTGATGACATCTGGTAAACTCCCCCCCCCCCCAAAAAAAAAAAATAAAAAAGTGGCATAAAACTTTAACTATGTGAGAAAAATTTAAACTAGTTTGATTTTTGTAAAATAGAATGTATTTAGGAATTTTTCTGAGATGGATACCTGTATAATTAAAAAATAAATAATAAGAAATTAAAGCATTTAAATATTAAGAATTGTATATTTTACTGCATGTAACAGTTGAGGGTTAATCTACTGATTTAAAATCATATAAATGATAATAAAAATAAGTTTCTTAGATACTCTATTTTTAGACCATACCACACACTTGATGGCACTTTTTATGTGCAAAAACATATAAAAATGCCATTTATGTGGCCAAATTTACTGCCTATAGAACAGTTCTGTTCATATTAACCATTGTAGGACTGGATGTCATCGCACACCAATATTATGGCCCAATGATGTGCTTCGTGAAACTAAGTAAATGCACACACTTCATAGATCACTACCATATCATGAGGATGTATAGAATTCAACTGGCCATAACTCTTGAAATGTACATTCCAAGTAATGATATTACACCCTACCTGATGTAATATTAGATAGTAATAATTTAAAGCCTGTCGCCATACTTCCATACATCACTTGCAATGTTTTTTAACATTTGGAAAAGGGTAGGGACAAGCATCATTGCACAGAACTCATGAGAACACATATGAGACAAATAAAATGGCTGAAGTTGCAGCTCATTTTGGAAATCGTAAGGTTGGCTTGCGTAGACTACTGCATCTTTTGGTTGTTCCTTTGGATCAGCAGCAAAACCATCATTCCCCCTGCACATTCCAGCACTATGCACTGACATATTCCCCCTCCCCTGACCCTTCCATATTTCACAAGCTGTTGTTTCAAGTCATTTGGTATGATTGGATAAACCATCATTCTCCCTCCCTGCCCATCCATGTGCTTGTCGATGCCATATTTCACAAGTTGCTGTCCAAAAGAACTTGTTTGTTTTCAATCAAAAATAAGTATAGCAATTAATTGATATATGTATTCTTTTTTGTAATCTCAAAATAATACCTGAAATCTGAGTAATAAAGATAAAAAAGTCTGACACTGTAAGGTTATTAAAATAAAATCATGTTTTTAAAAGCAAAAACCTAAAAACAACTTGTTTATTTCCAATAAAAAATAAGTAGATCAATTAATTTATACTTTGTTTTTAATCCAAAAGAAATACAGCAATTAATTTATACATGTATTTTTTTTTAAATCTCAAAATAATAACCGAAATTGGACAATAAAGACAAAAAAGGCTTGTATGGTAACATTATTAGAATAAAAGCATGTTTTTAAAAGCAAAAACAAAAAGCAACTTGTTCATTTTCAATAAAAAGTAAGTAGAGAATTTAGACTCTTTTTTTTGATATAAATATAATACCAGAAATTGGACAATAAAGAAAGGCTGGCCAGGTAACATTATATTTATGTGTTTTAAACTGTATGCAATGCCATCAAGCAGCCTGGTATGGTATTGTAATGTTTATTTATATACGTTGCAAATATATTGGCATTTGGTAAAAGCTAAAAAAAATTAAAGTAAATTTAGATTTTTTTTTGACTATAATTTTTTTTAAAAAAAATAATGTACAATGAAAGTTAAATTATTCTTTCGTATTTTTTTTAAATGTAATTAGAAATAAAAGTAGAATTGGAGAGAACAAAAGAATTCCAAAAGTAGGAAAAAAGATAAGAGAAAGTAAAAATATTTTGGCTAATTAAAGATGGCCGAAAAACTTGATAAGAAAAGATAACTTTATAACGTAAATTTTATAAAGAATCTATAAGATTATAAACACAAAACACCATGATAATAGCATGCACAGAAGTCAGAAAACTGGGCCCCTAGTATAAAAGGCAGAGGTCAGTTTGAAGAATGTCTTGGTTTGCCTGATATTCTTTTGGCTGATTTTGGATTAAACAATCCAGACCACTCTACAATGAAAAAGTTCTTCATACGAGAGTAGACCGGAGCTTTAGCTGACATCGTTACCGATGGACACCAGAGAAGCTTACATGACTAGCCTATGGAACCAGCACCAAGATCAATTTATAATCAATGGCCTTGAGCTCATTTTAACCCTGAAAAACAATGCATAGTTATCTACAACCATCATGAATGCACTAAAACTTACCGGTTACACTACTTATTCCTGATTGTGACAAAATTAAGCATTTGCAAACAAGTCTTAAAATAATCCCGATAGAGACTTTCATTTTTTCTGTACAAGAGACTTTTGTTTATACCAGAACTTTTTAATTAATTATTTTATTTTATTGATTGCGTCATGTTTGAATTAATATGTGTTCTCTCTAATTTGCTTGATTAGGAATTCTCATTTTAACTTAAACAGATTTTTAATCTGTTAATTATTATTAATAACACACATTTAAAATGTAATTTACCTTTGCCAATATGTTTGAATAAGCCCAGGAATAATAATCTTAAAAAATTAATTCTTGTTATGGTATGATGCAATACCGATTAGTTTAAATGTATTTTTCTTTTTTTATTCATGAGACGTTATTTGACTATTTCAGCGGACTCTTTAGAATAAAAGGTCCTGGTGCCCATATTAAATAAATTAAAAGCTGATTTCATCAATGGCATAATTCTCAACAATTAATAGGCCGAGTTTGATCAGGAAATATAGTTATGTTTTTAGAAATAGAAATACAACTTTCTTCTTTTCGACATAACTTGATCAACTCGCACATTTATAATGCGTATAGAGGTCTAGCAAAATGGAAAACATTATAATGGCTTACCCAACTCAGGCTTTGATTTAACAACCACAACCTGAGATAAGTTGTAATGATAAAGAACATTACAACGATGACCCAAAGAAACTCACAGCCAGAAAATAAATAGTAATTTAAAAAAAAAAAAAAAAAAATTATAAAAAAAAAAAACTAACTGATTAAACCCTGATTATTAAAATATATAAAAAAATATTTTTTTAATATGACTTCCAGAAAAAAAAAATGTATATTTTTTTTGATATATCTAAAAAAAAACATGATCCTGGCTGATGTAGACATAAATCACAAGTATTTGACTGGGTAGGCAGTTACTGAAGAGAGGAAAAACATTACCCTGAGTTCTAGTACGTAGTATATTAACATAAGACCACCTTTATATGCCCATCAGACTATTTCTAGCAGGGATCCCAATAAAGGGGAAGGCAGATCAAGTTGGACCAAGTTGCCGCGAGCCTGTAAGACTCAAAACGATGAGCAACACTCATTAGTGCTTATAACTTGGGCTTCTTATTGTTATTATTACACTTTAGTGGAAAGGACACAGATGTAGGTTAAATATTTTCCATTCCCACCACGTTAGACCTAAAAGTGGGCACTAAAACCGAACCTCGCTTGTTGAATGAGTCTACATGACATATCAGCACGCTACTACAAAAAAAAACACGAATATGAATTTAAAATCTTAAGAATAAAATTAGTGTAAACCCCTATTTTATTTTCATCTCCTTGCACTGGTGGTATTGTAACATTTATTTATATATGTTGCAAATATATTGGCATTTGGTAAAAGCTAAAAAAAATTAAAGTAAATTTAGATTTTTTTTTGACTATAATTTTTTTTAAGAAAATAACGTACAATGAAAGTTAAATTATTCTTTCGTATTTTTTTAAATGTAATTAGAAATAAAAGTAGAATTGGAGAGAACAAAAGAATTCCAAAAGTAGAAAAAAGATAAGAGAAAGTAAAAATATTTTGGCTAATTAAAGATGGCCGAAAAACTTGATAAGAAAAGAGAACTTTATAATGTAAATTTTATAAAGAATCTATAAGATTATAAACACAAAATGCCATGATAATAGCATGCACAGAAGTTGGAAAACTGGGCCTCTAGTATAAAAGGCAGAGGTCAGTTTGAAGAATGTCTTAGTTTGCCTGATATTCTTTTGGTTGGTTTTGGATTAAAGAATCCAAACCACTCTACAATGAAAAAGTTCTTCATATGAGAGTAGACCGGAGCTTTAGCTGACATCGTTACCGATGGACACCAGAAAAGCTTACATGACTAGCCTATGGAACCAGCACCAAGATCAATTTATAATCAATGGCCTTGAGCTCATTTTAACCCTGAAAAACTATGCATAGTTTTCTACAACCATCGTGAATTCACTAAAACTTACCGGTAAGACTACTTATTCCTGATTGTGACAAAATTAAGCATTTGCAAACAAGTCTTAAAATAATCCCGATAGAGACTTTCATTTTTTCTGTACAAGAGACTTTTGTTTATACCAGAACTTTTTAATTAATTATTTTATTTTATTGATTGCGTCATGTTTGAATTAATATGTGTTCTCTCTAATTTGCTTGATTAGGAATTTTCATTTTAACTTAAACAGATTTTTAATTTGTTATAATAAAAAAATATTTCTAATATCAATTTTCATTTGTGATTATTAATAATTATTTTTTTTATTAATTTATTATTAGTTTAATAAGATTTAAAATGTAATTTACCTTTGCCAATATGTTTGAATAAGCCAGGAATAATAATCTTAAAAAAATAATTCTCGTTACGGTATGATGCAATACCGATGAGTTTAAAAGTATTTTTCTTTTTTTATTCATGAGACGTTATTTGACTATTTCAGTTGACTCTTTAGAATAAAAGGTCCTGGCACCCATATTAAATAAATTAAAAGCTGATTTCATCAATAGCATAATTCTCAACAATTAATAGGCTGAGTTTGATCAGGAAATATAGTTATGTTTTTAGAAATAGAAATACAACCTTCTTCTTTTTGACATAACTTGATATCAACTCATGCATTTATAATGCGTATAGAGGTCTAGCAAAACGGAGAATATTACAGTATAAAAATACAATACTGTTTGTTATGCAGTTTTGACATTTTATCAGTGATGATTTATATCGCTATATAATAGATTTGCAGCTTTTCATGGATTAGTGCAATGATAGAATAATGAACTCTGAAGTGCAAGATTCATCTCAGGTTAGGTCTGTGTCTTCCAGTGCTTAACCTTCTTATGAATTCTGGAACAATAAACCATTTGATTATTTTTTTAATAGATCTTATATATCAAGACAATAACTCTTCACTTATCTTTATTATCTCATGGTCAAAGCTAAAAACATTAATGTTAAAGTATTCAAATTCATCAATTTTTAGGAATTTGTAATCTGGCTGTATTTCCAAGCTTAAAACATGCTATGAACATGCTAGTGTACAATACAATATTTTGAATGAATTTTTTTGCTGATTTTGCTTTTGTTTAGAACTATATATAAGAATTAGAAGCCAATAGACATAAAAATACTGTAAATTAGATCTTTTAGATTTATTTTTGTTTAAAGCCATTCATTATCAATACACACTTATAGCAATATTTTTTTACTGTTATTATGCTATTCAAGTTAATGACTTGAAAGTATAAAATGCCCTAAGTTTTACCTAAATTTAACCTGCTTGTTTTGTATAAGTTTGCCATTAGGACAGCAATTATTTATATATATATATTATAACGGGACGATCCTTTTCAGGACTCGAGGAAGTCGCATCTAACTATAGTCGGACTTTGAGTCTTCTTATAGAATGCCATGGATGATGTTATTTAAAATTTAATCCAATTCACTCCTCTATTAATAACCTCGTTACTCTCAGAATTCGAACTCAGAGTAGAAATTTTCAATCGACTCTCTTCAGGCATTTCTATAAGTATCCCATAGTAATGATAAATTTAGTATAAGCTATATATAACTTCTTTATAAATATTAAATCATTAAGTTGATTTAACATATATATGCGTGAGTATGTATATTTATAATTATTGGTTTTATAAAACGACTAAATAAAATAAACAAATGAGACCTGTTTAATTTTGAAATCAAGTTTAACACATTTTAATCAGTAATAAAAAACAAAATATTATCACATAAAAACATTAAAATTTAGAATTATAATCTGTGCTTATATACACTAATAAATTATTTAATATTAAAAAAAAAATGTAATCATTTATATATATATATATATAATTTAAAATCATGCGTATAATAAATAATACACATGATACATTATAAATCTACCTATTGTATCATTACAATGATTCAGTGTGTGTTGTATGTTTATATACGATAACATCCATTCACACTAGATTAATAATAGAATGTATTCTGATATTAGTTATGTATGTTTAAAAATATATTATGTTAATTGTCATGTAAGATTCAATTTGGAATATAATAAAACGTACTTCCAAATTGAAATAATTTAAAAACATTTACCTTAGTCAGCTGTCATTTCCATCAGAGTATATATCAAAACATCAATATCTAAATTTTATTAAATAAAATAAAAAAAAATAAAGTGTTCATCTTATCAGTTCCCCACTTTAATATACAAAGTAATTTTTCTAAGTAAATATAATTATCCACAAAGGAAATAAAGTTTAAGAGTTCTTAAATTATACAATGAAGTAATCCAAGACGAGAAAGAATGCGGTTTTATATCCCTTCTTAGACGAAATAAAATGATGATGAATGTTGAAACATAAAGTTCATTGATCATCCTTCGAAGAGGCAATCCAGATATTCATTCTTTAAATATTTATGTAGTAAAATATTTAACATCTTCTTCAATATAATACTCCAATATTAAAGCAGCTTTTTAAATGAGAATTACGACCATTATATTTTAGACATTGATTAAGTAGGAATAAATTTACATGTTCGGGTTTAAAACATCAGTAGAAATCCCTGGCATAAATTATTTAGCCACAGAACATCTTTATAAATTTTTGTCTTCTTAAATATATTTTTTTTAAATTCATTTCGAAGACGTTGATAACTTTTATAACCTTGTTAATTACAATGATTATTTTTGTATAGTTCTTTATAATATTCAAAGGCAGTAAATTAATTACTTGAAGCAGGTTTTAAAATATTGAATCTTCTTTTTTTTTTAATTTTTCTTAAATGTGTTCTAAATTCGAACACATTTAAATTTACAAACGTAGTTCTTGCCTTGATAACTAAATAGAAGATTATTGTTGTAACAATATTAGTTCGTTTTTATACTGGATTAATTTCAGCAAGCATATCACATAATCACGCTCACGCTCTATTGTTTAAAATATACAATTTGTAATGAACCCCAAACGTTTATTTCCTTTGTTTCATCTGATAAAAATGCAATGTTGACTTAAGGTTTTGTCAAATGTCAAGTTTTATATTAACGAAAAAAAAATACTATTAGTTAGAAACATTTTATTTATGTGTGTGCATAAATAAACTAGAATTATTCATTTTTAGAATTATTCTTTTAATACTAACTAGTTTATATATATATAGCTGATACATGAAAAGCTTAAGATAGGTGTAAGTTATTTATATCTGTTGATTCAATATAGGCACAGTTAAATTCACAAAGAAACCCAAATTGTTTTAGGTGAGGCTCATATGGTACTCTCACAATATATATATATATATATATAACAAACTATATATATATATTGTGAGAGTATATATATATATATATATATATATATATATATATATATATATATATATATATAACAAACTAACCAAAGGAAATGCATATAAAAACAAAAAAAAAAGACTTATAAATCCAAGAAATAATATTATATTTCAACCAGAGGACTGGTTTTCATCAGAAAGAAAAAATATATTATTTCTTGGATTTATAAATTTTTTTGTTTATATATATATTGATAACACTGATTATATGTGAATTATAAGCACTTTTGAGTTTTTTTGGTAAAAAGATAATATAAATAAAAATAAAGCAACATGTGATTCATGTTGACTCTATTAGAATAAGACATTAATCCAGATATTAAGTAAAATCATGAGGATTGCCAATTCCTCTACAGGCTTTATGATAAATGCTTAGCCAGAGCCAGCACTTAAAATATCTCTGTCAGGAACCGCTCCCCAAACCCCTGACCATGGTTTCATGCTTTGGCACTCCTCAAAGCATGAAACCATGGTCAGGGTTTTGGGGAGCAGTTCCTGACAGAGATATTTTAAGTGCTGGCTTTGGCTAAGCATTTATCATAAATCTTGTAGAGGAATTGGCAATCCTCACTGTTTATAACTTACATGCTTAAGAGATAGGGTCATGTGATCTATGAATTGGATCTATGACTCTTATTTTGACTATTTATAGTCTCTGCCAAAAGTCTTATGCAATTTTATATTGCTATGACTATTAATATATGGTATGGCTTAAGATCCATCAGCCCCATATATCTATTTCAGTTGGATAGCCGGGTTTGAAGACATGTAGATGTCTGAAAATTTCAGATTTTCCACTCAATAGATAACTTTTAGATAAGTGCTTAGCTTTGGGTTTGTATTTTTAGATCTAGGGTCTGAACCTACCCTGACACCTCTCTGAGGAGTGCCAAAGCATGAAGCCATGGTCAGGGGTTGGGAAGGGGTTCCTGACAGAGATATTTTAAGTGCTGGATCTGGCTAAGCATATATCATAAAGCTTGTAGAGGAATTGGAAATCCTCACTGTTTATAACTTACAAGCTTAAGAGATAGGGTCATGTGATCTATGAATTGGATCTATGACTCTTATTTTGACTATTAAGTAAAACCATTTGTTTTACTGCCTTGTTCCAGTATATTTCATTCTTTCACAAAAAATGTGCATCATAATTTGTTATAAATAATTGATATTATTGAAATGTATAATGGCTGACCCCATTAATTAATCAGGCTTACTATTAATCTTTCTGGTGGAATAAAATATTGAAAGAAATATTGTTACTTATGTAGATCTTGAGGGTAAGATAGAAAATATTTTGTCTACTGCAATGGTCATATTTGTTTATTAGTGTCTGGTGCTACTGATATGACTCTTACTAAAGAATCAACAGTGTCTAGAATTAGAATATAATTGAAGTCATTAAAATATATTTGCTGACCTATTTATAATCCTGTACAAGGCGAGTTATTTAGTTTAAAACAATAGTGCATTTTAATATCAGATCAATATAATGTAAAATAAATAAATTTAGTTTGTAGAATATATGTGTGAAAATACAATATTTTTTATTGATGAAGGCTAATATATATATATGTAAACATTAAATTAGCTCAATATATATGTAAACAAAGAGAGTAAATCATTCTTCCCCAGGCCATGACTTTATAGTGCTGTAAATGTTGAACAAACAATCAAGATTAGAATGAATCTACTTATTGTTGGGAGCCTTGTATAATTGATTATGAGTTTAATAACCCATAAATACCATTTACCATCTTACTGATAAATTAATATCATTCTGAATTACTAACAATGGGACAATGCTAAACTTATAAATATCAGAGCTCCCAGAATAGATGGAGTGATTCTATTTTTTTTTTAAGTGTCATAGCATCGGACGGGACGCGAACCCGCAACCCGGGCAACTGCCTGCAAGTGCAAGGCAGTCGCGCTGACCTCTCGACCACCAATGCAAGACAGTGATTCTATTTTTGATCCCTTGTTCAACATTTAAAGTGCTTTTAAGTCATAGCCTGGGGGGAGAATGACTCACTATCTTTGTTTACTTCTATATACACACACACATCCTGGAGATTTGGTTATATTACTAACTAGTATTCATTGGTAACCCAAGCTTATGAGAAATGTCACTTAATCCAATTTGTAATAATCTTTGTTTACTTGTTATAACATTATTCCAAATTGTATTGCAAAAAAATATTTTAATTAAAATATATATATAATAAATTAAAATTTTAAAAATACACCCATAACTCTTTATTATATATATATAATACATAATGTCAATCATCTTTCACATAATTCTTGGTGTAATGACTATCATATATATCTGCCGTGTTCATCACCTAAGGTATGTGTCTGATCCAGGAAAATATTAGAATATTTTTAATGCCATAAATAGGCTTAGCATATTTTTTTTTATAGATATTCTGCCTAGAACAAATCCAGGGTTAATTCAATAAATGAATACCTAGCTGTTTTATATATAGAGTCAAAATTGTAGCTAATCTGCCCAGAGAGTTAAAATAAACAATTCATTTATAATATGGTATGATCATTTATAAGTGACATACTTCTAAAGGCACCGAGTCCATGGTTTAACTTTGGTTTTGCCTTAATGATTAGAAAATATTTTTTCAAGTCGAGTTCAAATATTTCAGGTTTGTGAATAGTGGAAATAATTTAAATTATTTTAAGCACACTGTTTTTATATATGTATAAATAATTAAAGACTGTTTTATTAATATTTTCATGTCTATGATTTTTGCTATAGCAATCAAACTCTCATATAAATACGCGAGGTACGTTGCTATGTATATATATATATATTTATAGAAATACAAAACAAGATTTGGTGTATGAAAAAAATAAAATATGAATTTAATAGGCAATTATGTCTATGAATGGGTAAAATCACCCGTTGTTATTACCATTAAAGTTGGGATGAAGCTTATCCGCAGCCTTATTTCGAGTTAGAACGTATCTATTTGAAAGTTAAAAATATTTTTCTACTGTTATTCAGAATATTTTTAATCTTAATTGTATTTCAATCTATAACAAGACAGAAATGATTAACTAATAACCTAGGCACTGGGGATTCTCCGTTACGTATCAGTGTTTATTATATTCCAATAATTACTGAAATTTCCGAGTTTTCTTAGGAGCAGGACAAGTTAATGTTCACTTCTTTCTTTTATTCTCATGATGAGCTTCAATCTTGCTGTCATTTCCTTTCCGTTATACTCTCAGATCTTATTTCTGCTTTTAATCTTTGGACATTAAGTTTCAAATAAAAGCTATTTATCAAAAACCTCCGGGTCACCCAATCATGTGAGTAATCCGACCAAACAGAAAATACAGCAAAGAGTGCCTATTAATCTAATGATGGTTAAGCTTCTTCTGAAAACTGCTATCTAGCAACTGTTGCCATAGAAACTAATCAGTCACAGGTATGACATTTTTACCTGCAGAGATCTACCTGCCGAAGCTTTATTAAAGTGAAACATGATGTTTTTGTGTGAGGTCAACAATTTTTGAATAATCTGATTTTTCAGCTGGCAACTTTTCATTCTGTCTGAAAAGCTCAAGTTATTTTGATTAAAAATACATTCAAAGGAAAGCTTTCAAATTCTTCTTCTTTATTCAGTTCCCACTAAGTCTTTTCAATAGCTTTTAGAAGTTGAATAATACCGCCCTTCTTCAATTACCTGCATATTACTTCCCATCAGAACTCTTAATAACTGCTACATGCAGCTATTCAAAATGTTAACAAAGAAAATAGATTTTTTTTCTCTCCTCCCCCCTAAGATCACTTTTTCTTTAGATTATAAAAGACTATTTGACAAATAAGTGTACACGCATACCAATTACCTTGATATTTTTTCTCCACTTATTTTCAATCATTTATATTAATTTTCTTCTTCTGATGAATGGATTGGAGAGTTACATGATTTTTAACCTTGTGCTTGTAAAACTTCTTTTTAAAATCAACTAAACAATCGCTACATAATGTAAGAAAAAATAATTTTTTTTTGAATGAGTCCAATAAATAATCTTAGTTTATTTGTATAACAATCAGCAAATAATCAAACATATCTACATTAGTAAATATTCCTATATATAATATCAAAGAATATTATTTTGTAATACAATCAGCGCGCCTACATTTCTTCCTTTGAAATATTATGTATGTAAGCAAATTTCATTAAGAGCTCTTTACAAAGAGGAAGGAAATAGCATATTTAGATGATTCTATAACCCCCAGGGCTGAAATTGCAAATCTATTTAAGTAGATAATAATATTTTGCCCACAGAAAATATAAAATAAAGCTAATTTGTGAAGAGTACGGTTTTAACTACACAATTATAAAAATGTTATTTAATATATAAAGTAATAATTTTTCTATTTTATTACATATTTGCTAGCGCAAGTAAATCAGAATAAAAAAGGAAATCTTTTCTTTCTTATTTTGTCGTGTTTTTTAATAGTAATAATTGAAGTTAAAAGTAAAAAAAAAAAGAAAGACCCGAGAGTTGAAGCTTTTAAAATCAATTTTAGTGAAGAGATGAAATTGTTTTCAATATAATACTAAAGTAAGTTTTTATCTCAGCCCAAGTTCCTCTTTCTCTCTCTCTTTTTTATATCAATTTGAATTCAACTAACATTTTAATAAATAAGTTAAAGACAACAAATGTCAAAAGATTTCTTTTATAAAGAATTTTTAATACAAAATATTGTGAAATTACTTTAGAGAAATTTCCTTTTGAATTAAAATACATTTTACGCTTTTAATATCTTGGGGGGTACGCAAGAGCTTGCCAGTTTATTAAAGCTTTTTATAAACATTTGCGAATTATTATATGTTATATAAAATAAAAGATAAAATATAAAATTCAACCAGTCTTTTTATTGTTTAAAGTATTTAAAGAAATAGGGCGTAAATATGATTAAAATGATTAGCGTAAAATGTATTATTCTTGTTAAATCTTAAAAAAAAAAAAAAGTTAGATATGATTATAAATAAGTTTTATCAATAATAGTTTGTCAAGACTAACATTGGAATCTCGTGTGGTATAATGAAGGGATAGAGTGACGGGTTTAAGAGCTAAATATTCCTGAATTGAAGCTGAAACAATCAGTTTTGTGTTTGTATATTATATGACCTCCCAAACAATTAGTTATTTGATTATTGTTAATTGTGGCAGGATAATGCATTACAAATGTTTCTGTCTCCCATTAATTATAAAGCAAATCTATATTGTCATAATAGGTATAATAATATATTTGATATCTTCTTATAAAAATATCTTCTGAAAGTTCTATCAAGGCAACTTTTTCAATTTTAGTTATATATATATATGATTTATTCAACATATATCTAATCATATATAATGAGCTAGATTTAATATTTTATTTAATTAGTTACTAATATATATGCCACTTTCCTTAATATATCAAAATCCTTAAGTAGCCAAGTATAGCCTTGAAGTTTCTGATACCTAGACATGCTGTCTTTTGATGCTTATTTAAGGACATTTTTATTTAGTTCATAGGGGATACTTTTATTATTATAGTAAGCAAAATAAAAGATTTCATAATCAGTGATCTACAATACATGATGTATCATTCATTCTAAAAGGATTTGGATTATTTTAATTAAAGAGGAAATTCCTTAATGATTATGCATATTAATAATGCAAGATATTTTAATGATGTAAGTGATTTCATTATTTTATAATGTAGCCCCAAATTTAAGTTGCAAGAATAAAGTTCATTAAAGAAGTGACAGATAGTTATAAACCATTACTGATGATGATCAATTAATCTCTCTTTGAGCAGAAAAATAACACCACATAATGATTATAGGTTACACTTATTTTTAATTATTTTTTATGCAATTAATCATTTATTTGTAAAGTTATTCTATTAGTTTTGGAAGCAATTAATTCAATGACATGGTTGGTATCACAACTTTAAACCACTCATTGAAATTTTTTTAAAAAAAATTTTGATATATTATTTAAAACATAAAAAATATAGCCCACAAAGAGATTTTTGATTTCTATTGATCAAAAGTACATATCTATCCATTACTATTAGCAGAAGCATGAAACACCAAGTTAATTTTAAATGTATGAATAAATGTCAACATACTGATTTACCAAAACATAGAAGTACTGATAAGAAGAAACATAACTATGACATTTATTTTACTAGCAGTATCTACTGACAAACATTTTTATTGTGAATACAATAAATATCCTAGCTTTGATAATTTGATATAAAAAAAAAATAATTAAATAATTTTTCTTTTCAATCTTATTGATCATTAATTTATTAATATAGTTGCTTAATTTATGTTTCTGATATATTGAACAAAAATCTGATGTGAATACCTGAAAATTATAGAAATTTTATGACTAGTTATCATTTTCCAAATTTCTAATTGTTCTTGATTGAACCAAGATATTCTTTAATAATTTTACATTGGTTAAAATTCTTAAATATAACAATTATACCATTAGCTTAGAAAAATATTATTACTTTACAATTTAGGTGATGTAAATAATGAATCTTTATTATTTTAATATATTTACTAAAGGGTGCAACAAAATGTTATTACAAATATGAAGATTTGAATAGTCTTGCAAGAGATAGCAAAGCTTCTCAATATTATTATGCAATTTTTAGAAAAAAAAATATTGATCAAATATTTTTATGGTTGCTTGAATCAAGAAGCCATATTTCTTACAGGTTTAAAATCTATCTTTAGAATTGAGAAATTTATTAGATTAAATTCTTTTATATTGAATAATAGTTTCATGAGATAAAAGAAGATTCTTAAAAAATGATTATACACAGATGAGAATACAGCATCAGTAAACAAAACAATATAAATGGCTTTATCATATCATCAGTAATAATACAATCTTAAAAATTTGTTGCATTAAATAATATAACTTATAATGATAAATGATAATCATTTTGTCAGTGCAGAGTTTAGAATTTATATCTTGACTTATTCTTATTTAGATATTCAAATATTTTTATGTACTCTATGGTGGTGGATCACATTGTCGAAAATCAAAAGAAAATTCTGCCTTATATTGATAATTTATAAATTTACTATTTTCTTTTTTATTATAAAAAGTGATAATATGATAAAACGGATATTATAAATTTAAGGGATAGTGTAAAGATAAAGATTAAGCTTTGTTTATTTAATTTAATTCTAAATGTTGGTAATATATTCATAGAGTATAATATCAATTTAAAATTAAATGGATTAAAAAATGCCCAATGTTAAAAATTTAATATAAAATAGGTAAAAGAACACCTAAAATTATAGTATAAGTAAATAAAGTTATTAAAAGAAAAAGTGAGTTTTAATTACTGTGGATACATCTGTGACATGAAAAATCTTTGTAAGTCATTAAACTTATGCTTTCAGATCTCAAGTTCCACATTTAATTTATTATCCTGTCAAGCAAAACCATGCTATGTTTGCACTTAATCAAATCACTAATAATAATATCATCAGGTGAAAACTAGTCATGATTCTTCTGTTTAGTGAACCCAAGAATAGATTTATTTATTTTCATAAGTCCATGTTTCAGTAATATGACAATCTTGATATTCCAAATTAGCAATTTTGATATTTAATAGGTGTTGAAATGAGCAATCATAAATTCTCTTGTGGATATAATTGGAATAAACTCTGTCTTTTAATGCAACTACTATTTACATCTTGTAGCATCCTAATCTATAATTTATCCAACAAGTTCTCTTATAATATAAACTTCTCTAGTCAATCCATGTGATATGCAAAAATTTATTAATAATAGACCATTTATATTTACAGCCAATACTATTTGGCCAACCTCTAAGAATAAAAATTTAATCTTTTAATGATATCGCTATAATAATGTAAAGCAACAAAAATAAAATCTTTTTTTTTTTCTAAATTCTCTGAATCTAAGAGTGGAATGTATGCATTAATATTACAAGTACTAATACCATTATGGAAAGAAAGTTTTAATATATTAGACTTTCATTAATGCAATAAGAAATTCCTAGGAAGGAAGATACTAAATTTTGACTTTACACCAACCTACACTACCTATTCTCTTTTCAATGACTGATCTGACTTTTCAAAAAAGTTTGTAACCACCTACCTGTTCTATTATATTTTACTCCCCTAAAAGATGAATTTGGCTGAGAGCAGCTACATCAATCTTAAATTTTGATAACTTCTTATCCATCAGTATAGTTCACTGTTCCTGGTCTATACTTAGAAAAAAAAGTTGATTTATAATGCTTACTTTTAGTAGTAATATTGTCTTCTTTATTACTACCACTGTAATGAGTAAATTGTCAGATATGAAAACCATGGCAAAATGTGTGAAAGAAGCTATTTTTTAAATAATATTGTTATTTCCATTTCTCTCTTTCTGTTATTCAGAAGAATTTTTATATAGGGCTGCCTAAACATACAATCTTTACTGCTGAAACATCTCAAAATCAGGTTAAAAACTGACCTTTAAAAACTAACTATACTGCTTCAAGAAAAGATCACAACTGTGGACTACAAACCTATTAAGATTGTATCTGCCATTATTTTTTTTAAATTTTTTGAATGCTTGAGATAAAACAAAATGAAAAGGAATTGAAATCAAAAATTTTGTGTGTACTTAGAAGAGGAAAATGTAGTTTCATGCACACAAATTTCTATTATCAGAGTTAGTATGGAAAAATGATTAGTGACATGAGAGGCTACTAAAGACTGTGTCTACAATAACTCAAGTGACTGAAGAAGGAAAAAAAGGAGACAGAAAATACTATTGAAAACAGAACATAGCACTTGATGAACCAACATCCTATACTACAAGGTAGCAGGAGCTATCATAGTCAGGCACTCTTAATTTTTTATTTACATTTAATCTTTACAAATGAAGTTCATTCTGTTATTCTCCAGATATGAAGCTCATCAATAGTCTAAACAGAGTAATATTTGATAAAATTGTTGTTAGTGAAATTTGCAGCATGGAGTTTAAGACATTTAATAATTCTAGAATATCTGAAGATTAGAAATTGTTTATGAAATGTATACATTCTAAAAGAGAGTACATGACTTTTTACATTGATAAATAGTTGCAGTATAGTGGAATTTAGATTGGTAAAAATCAAAATAAAAAACTAGGAAAACATATATTTATGATGTAATGACTGTTCCCTCTTCCACAATGGGTTAATGATGAAGTTTAATTAATGCTATTGAGTTTTCAATATGAGTGTGGAGTGTTAGGTTTTTAAAAAAATCTAAGCTAACTTAAAGAGTGAAGGTTGTTCATAAAATGCTTGGATAGTAAGAGAGGGCAGTTTGACTTCCAATGCTGATGAGTTATTGCGATATGATGGAATTTAGATGTAAGATTTGAATCTTTTTTTATGAATAATGCATTCAAATATTGTTGAATAAATACCATATCTATAAATTATGAAGATGACTTGCCAGTTCAAAATGGATAAATTAAAAAAATTAATCGAGAGAAAATTGTATCATTAATAAGATCTAGTAATAATTTGTGTCTGAGGATTTGTAATGGATAAAGCTTATGTTTTTATATAACAATATATTATAATTTAGTCTCATTTTGTTTTGTCTTTTTTTTATTGACTAATTTGAAAGTTAATGGTTTCAACTATTAATATAAAATTATTCAGATTTCTGTCTTTAAAATAAATCATAATTGCCATAAAAAAATAACAGCAATATTATTAAAACTTTGACTAGATATCTTGAATTCAACAAAAGAAATCTGTATAGAGCAGAAAGTGAATTTGAAAAAAAAAAGTCAGTGCTTTTGTTAAAGGTAAAATTGCTTTATGTCATCTCTCTACCAGGAACTCCTAATTTACTGTTTATGCATATATGCTTTTTTCATGTAACATCTGCATTTCACCTCCATACCCCAATAAGCTGTTCCAAAGAAATACAAGCTATTTATTCCAAGACCATTTTTTCTTGAATAGTGAATTTAATACATCAATGGCTGCTAAACCACAATACTAGTGAAACATCTCTTATATGAAGAATATTATAAAATTTAATGATATTTTCATTATTTTATATTAATTTACTTTCTCTTAATAAAATTTGTATTCATAAATAAATTAACTTAAATATTTTTTCTCTTTTTTTAAAGTTAAAAGTGGTTATAGTGCATTCTGATTTAAAAATATGCTTTCCACCTCTAATATTTTATCATTTTTCCAGCTGACTTATCTTTGTGCAATTTTCAAACATTAACTGAATAATATTGCCATTTCATCTCATTGACATAGCAGCAGTTGCACTAACCATTGTTTCATAAAATCATTTGCCATTTTAACAATATGTTAAAATGCATAAAGAACAAATAGAACATATTTAATTTAAAAAAGAACTTCTATATTTTGGGAAGTTCAATACAAATGATGATAAAAAAAATGTCAGAAATAAATTGAAAAATTGAACAAAGGATAAAATTCATATAAAATGAGCAGTGGAAATTTTGATAAAGAATAGATGTCTTCATCATTGCAATTTTTATCTGTAAATAAAAGCATCTGTATTAACAATGAAAAATACTTGAATTTACATTATAAACTATAGTTAGTTGATTGGAAAGTCATCTGACAAAGAAACTCAAATGTGACAAATAGAATTTTGATTTAGGGACTTTTAGCTCTTAAGTTCATCATGCTGTCACTTTTCCAAATCACACAGCATATTTAGTATAATGAGAACCACAAAACAAGTTTAAAAGAAGAAAACTGGTTGCACATTGAATATCAAGCAAAAGAATGTGATGAACTAACAAAAAAAAATGGTAATGGTCAAATAAAAACATAACAAATTAAAGCAAACTATGAAAGTTACTTACACAATTATTATAAAGGTCATTTGTTTTGAAATTAGCTAAAATTGTTGATTATATATTATCTGGTAATAAAATTAAACTTCATGTTCAATTATATTAAACTTAAAAAAATAATATTTTCATTTTATTATTTAAAAAAGCAATTATTTATTTAAAATATAGAAAGTAGAATTTAAATAGTGTTTTTATATATTAAAAACAATCAAAAAGATATTGAATCTAAGCAAGCATTCATTATTTTAATAGTGCTGACACTTTAAAATATAAAAATTTAATAAGTCATAACAAATATTTTCACAATTCGAATGGCTATCCGTCAAAGGTTTTGAAATAAATAACATTCCCAAAATGCCTATTGATTAAATCGCAAACATAAATGTATAATTAATTTATATAAGCTCTGCCATTTACATATCTTATCTACGAATTAATGACTGCTAATAATACTACTGCTTTTTTAACTGCTCTTACGTGTATGTATTAATACGATAATGAAGTTCATACAACTCGTTACTCTACATTTTCTTTTATTTTTATTTTCAATTTTTTAAAATATACATTATTTAAATAAACTGTCTCACTTTGAGATGTAACCAAAATGGAATAATTTCAGCATAGTGAGAATTTAGATTTAGTCTGATCAAACCGCTTGTTCATTTTTTTTTTTTTGCTACCCAAAGAATTTTCAAGTCTTTGTCAGAACCACAATTTACAAGCAGCACTACTTTTTCTTTCATTCTTTTTCATTATCCAACTTTTAAATTTGTAGAAATTCCTAGGAAACACAATTTCTTGATTAATTCAGATTTTTTTTTTTTTGTTAATGATGAATTATCCAAGTAAAGAAAAAAACTCCAATAGTTTTATGCTTTCATAATCAATTTTGAAGTTATATGCTGACTCTGTTATCATAATCTGTAAATTTTTTTATGTCAAACATATTTTTTCAGTATGCTCTGAATTTTTCTAATGAAGACATCTCTATTTTTTTGCTATAAGTAGGATTTCCAAAATTATATTTAAGTTTGTTGAGATTTCTTTTACCAAACCTAAATTCATATTTTTTTACCCATGTGAAATTAGAGTTTATCATTATAAAATAAATTAGTGGTAATTTCTATTTTTATATAGATAAGAGATTATTCATAAAAACAATCTCATTTTTTGGAACACACATTTTCCTAAGAATATTCTACAATGAATCATAAGCATTTTTTTAAATCAATATTTTCGATGTAAATTAGCATTAACCTTTAGATTTTTACTTTTATGACAACCAGATTACACATCTAGAAGTTCTCTTTTGATGTGGGATTCCAATCTGTATTATATGACTTTCAAGATAATTTTGTATGTTGTAAAGAGAGATATGGTTATAATAGTTTCAACATTTTTTGAAAACTTTTCTTTGATATAATAATGTATATTTAATTTTTGTCTATATATAGATTATTGAGTACTTTTAAAATGATTTCTATAATTTGATCATTATGCTGGGTAATAATTCTCAATAAAAAATACTTCTTAAATATATACATATAATAAGTCAGCTGATGAATTGATTTCCCAAATCCACATCATAGTTTTTATTTGAAATTTCTTATTCATATCTTTTGCAAGTTGATAAACTCTTTTTAAGAGCATTTATATTATATTCAATGCTTGTATCATCAAAAAGCTTTTCTAATTAGTTGAGTGGATTTATTTTCATACTTTTTTTTTATTAATATCTGCAATAATTGTTAAGACTCATCAGATCTATCTTGTCCTATGTGTTTAGTTTGCTGTAACATGATAAACTCAAGAGCTAAAAGTTCCTAAACTGAAGCTCAATCTGTCACATGTGGTATTTAAATATTACATGATCCATTTATCCCTAATGAAGCAATTATTTATTTATTTTATTTCATTGTTAGTGTTATTTTAAAGCCAATTTGTCAGTTCTCAAAATGTCATAAAGCAGAAGCAGATCATCAGTAAATTACATTTTTTTTGTCACCTAATATGAGAATATTGTATTAGCTTTTGAGATTTTCAAAGTTTTAAACATTTTCATGTCCAAATTTATAATAAACAATGACTCTGAAATTCAGAAATTTTATTTATTTTGTGATCATACTCCAAATACTTGGGTAGTATTCTTTATTTTTTTCAAATTGCTTATATAGTTGTCACATATCTCCTTAATCAAACTGTATATCATTAGTTCAGCCCAGGTTGTAACCTTTTTGATGTTTATATATAATATAACATTTATTTAAATGGTCTTTTAATTAAATTAGTACTAAAATGGATTTGAGTTATTACTTTAAGTGATTGTAATCTGTATAATCATATTTAAGAAGTAAAATTTTCTTGTTGGAGCTTAAAAGGCAAAATATCTCTATTTTCTATTTAATTGTCAATTATCATACTTTATACTGAATTAAGATTCAGTCTTCTGTAAGATTCCTTGCTATTATTTTTGAAAATTTTAAGATAAATGTCAATAGAATAACTGACTGAAAATTACAGTGATTTCTATGAAGGTGAAATGGCTTCAGGGCAGGAATCAACGAATCAACCAAGTATAGTCTTCTAAAACAAATGAGCTTGAACTAAAATGATGCAGTTATATTTGAAATTATTAAATACGCACAACTTTCTGAAACAATCATACCCAGAAGCATAAAGAAAATCAATTGTATTTTATTACTCTAAGTGGCTCACTATAAATAAAACTTAAGTTTATTTTTTTTAGTGAAAAATAAATTTATCAATTAAAATATTTATTTAAAAAAAATCCAAAATAAAAAATACTGTAGTACTAATAATAATTGAGCAAGATTTTATAATGCAAAAGTTATACCCTGTTATAATTCAAATAAAACATATATACAAACATACATATGGCTTTTTGCTTCCATTATCATTATATGGTGTTCAAATCTAGATCAAGGTAATTAAGATTTTAAACAGGAATTTTTTCCAGATAACATATCAACAACAACTAAATCAGTTCTCCTCAATCTTTTTGATATGAGGCCCCCTGAAAAACAATAATATATTTTCCAGCCTCCATCGACTAACAATGTATTCACAAAGTAATATATATATATATTGTACCAGTCGAAAAAGCACCACCTCAATTAAACTGCAAGTCAGATGCAAACTCAGGCAGTTCAAACTGAATTCAAACCCAACTCCCCAGATCAGATTAGTAGAAATCTAAATCGATGGCACAGTGCTATGTGCCAAGAAACTAGCTCAATGGTTGGTGAGGATTAGAGACCCCTGAACTGAGACTAATATCGGATAATTAATTAACTTAGATAATTTTAAATCGAATCATATATATATGTTCAGGTTGCCAACACAGACAACAAGCCTTAACATTAAATAATTATTGAATAAGAGAATTAAGAACTAAGAAACCAAGTGTGTTTAGAAAATATTTAATAATAATAGTTTGTTTTGTTTGAATTTTAAATAATGATTATATTAATTCATTCTAGTCCTTAAACAAAGTTTATAATTATAATAAGAGTGGCAGTCCTTATTATATGCCAATGAGTATTACGCAATATTTGAAAGTCTATCTGTCTATGCCCCCAACAAGAAAATAAAGGCAGATAAAGGTATTCATTTGTAAAGGACATTATTACTCAAATTTTATTTTGACAGAATGTGAGATTTATTTTCACATTCGCAAATCCATTCATGAGGAGCAAGATAAGTATTTTAGGGCATAACTTTAATCTTTATTGGAAAACATTTACTTTGAGATGACTGAGAATTTGTTCGACTTTAATTGAAATCACTTTGTCATGAATTATGAGCATCAGAGTGGGCTTTACCAGAACAGAGAGGCAACAGTGCTGATGAATTATGAGCTATAAAATGAAATTGAAAGACAATGGCTGGTCAATGATCTAAGTCCTGTGGCGGCTTGCATTTCACAAGTCTTACTGCCCTTTAAGGAGAGGTGATTTAAAAGTAGTATGGCAGTTTGTATTTGACAAGTCTTATGCTCTTTAAGTAGATGGGAACACAGGAAAGCCAGGCCAAGTCGTAACTATGAGCCTTTGGTGTTCCAAATATAACATGAGTGGAGGAGAAAGTGCTTTCTTCTCGATAATTTAAAATAACAGAAATATTATCACCAACAAGCCTAACAGAGTGGAAGATTGCCCTACATCAGCAACATTGAAGATGATGACTTGATAGTCACCGTTTGAAAAATAAAACCCGATTATAGAATGCTCTATGTGATGACTTGATCAAATTAATTAAAGTCAAACAAGCTTTTAACTAAAACTATTTTAACACATTATAAAATTATATTCATCATGCCCCAAATATCGTGCCCTTCGTGAATATTAATAGACAGTGAAAACAATCTGAATTAGAATGTATTTAGTTGATTCCTTTATCGACCCTTTTTGCAAAAACATTTTAGATTATATGTGAATAACTAAATATTGGTGAATACTGAATACGGGAAAAAACATTTTAACATTTTGTGGATATATAAACATTTGTAAATTAGAGAGGAGCTGGGGACATAGGTGAGAAACAGAGCTAATAATTTATTATAAAAATAACAAACATTTAATTTCTTTTGACTCAATGATTGATAGAACTGTATAAATCTAGTTCTAATGGGTGAGAATTGTTATCAGATTTAATATTGTATTATTTGCGTGAGGCAAATGGAACAAAGGAACTCATCGAGTCGAAGGATTATTGGCATATAATTAAGAATAAGCAACATTAATAAATCACATGATAAATATATATAATATAGTAAATGAACTGCCAAGTAAGAAAGGAGAAAGTTAAATTTAAAGACTAGAGATTGAGAGAATTTATATAATTTAAAATAGCATAAATAAAAGAGTTTACACAGAGTATTACATTTATAGAATGAAAAGATCTCTTAAAGGGAGTATAAAGTAAAGTTTGAAAACTTCCAGAAAGTTTAAGGTTCATTATGGAAATATATTACCCATATCTTCTGGGCTGGATTCTTAGTTTACATGTCTGGGTGAGGAAAATGTAGGCATGCATTTGGTCGATTACTTGAACAGTATTTTAATGAATTTTCATGATTTTAGAAGCATGATTGGTCTGGAAAAGATTCAGCAGCTTCATTGAAGACCTTCAGGGGACTTCAGGAACCGTAGCCAGATTCCTGATGTTTTAGCCCTTCACCATGATCGAAACACTATTTAAATTTATGATTTTTAAACACATAGAGTTCACTGCACTTCTCTACAACAAAGATGGCTTCCCTCTCCAAACTTTTTGGAGCTATATATACTGTATTTGATGCCTTCGGGCTAGCATTTCTTTCATTATCAATGCCACAAATCTACTAGTTGTTTTTAGATACATTCCTTCGATAAGGCTTTCAAACTCATTAACTTGAATTCATTTTCTAATTAGAAAATGAATTCTTAAAATCAGAAAATTATTTTAATTGGGAAATCCATACATTTTAAAATTCTTATCTTTTTTTCTAATTAATAAAACTTTACCCATTGTTTTGGAAAGGGAAAATCTGAAAGCTTATCGAAAGAATGTAGCTTTTAATCATTAAAAATTTAACAAATTATTTAAAAGTGAAATAAACATTCCTGACGCAATGAAACTTTCAAACAATTATATATATTTAAATATTTACAAATATATACACACAATCCACACAGTTATAATATAAATAAATTCATGAATAATTCTTTCATGAATTTATTAATAGAATTGATCAATTTAAACCTTAAACGAATTAATTTTAACACACATTTATGAAGTAAGTTTTTTTTTATGGAAATCAGCATGGATTGAACGTATAAAGCCTCATTGCATCAGAAATTTAAGGTTAGTACTAGGGTTTGAAGTGGGCTTATGGCTAGATGTCATGAAGCTAGGATTGAACTCAGATCCGACTGCTTCAATATATATATATATATATATATATATATATTGTATTATAAAATGAGGGTAATAAATTTTTTTACACTTGAGCAAAATATAGCATATGTTTATTACATTTATAACAAAGTAGCTATATTTTAACATAATTTGATATTGTAAATATGAAAAAAAATAAAACAATACTTACTAACAATATTCATTAATAACTTTCATTCATTTTTATTAACAATAATGTTTAATGAGATGGATGTGACTAGATATTATTACAGAACTTATCAATACCTGGCAAAATAATTGAAATTGCAAATCTAAAGTTTTTTCTAATGTTTCTTCTGATACATATAATCTATATTTATTTTTAATTAGTAAAAATGGTGAAAAAACAGTTTCACATAAATAAATTAAACCAAAAGAACTCAGAATATTTATCACTGTTTTAGAAATGAAAGAATACTCTTTTTATCAGCAAATCCAAAATTCTGATATATCTGAATTATACAATTCTGTTTCAAATATCATATCTGATTTCATTTCTAATAATTGTTCCTGAGATGGCCATGGTAGATGTTAAAATTTTAGTAGAGGAGCAAATGGCAATCTTATCCGATCATGTTCTTTGTTTTCATCTAATTTGGAGAAATACTTTTGAAAAAAAATGATACAAATTCTCAAGATAATTAATTATAGTATTTCTATTATCTTCAGATATCAAAATATTATTTTCTTCAATATATTTATCAAGATATGAAACATTTTAGTATTACAATTTTTAAAACCATATGGCCATATATATAATTTACATTAGAAAGCTTACAATTGTGTATTTAGGCATAATATATTGAAGCTGGAAATATAGTACACATATTTCTGCTTCACCTAGTGCCAATGTCATCAGCACTGGTCTGGATTTGAACCCAATCATTATTAACTGACACCCATCTCATATGAGGTGGTGGTATATTTATAATTGTTATAACCTTTTGATTAATTTGTATTTTATGATTAACTAACCTTTTATAATAGTTTATTTATTTATATTTGTAAAAATGTATATTGCGTTTATTTTCTTAAATTAAATTGAATCCTAGATATCTATAAAATGTTACAAATATTTTAAATTCTTTATTAAAGTTCATTTTCTTCAATTAATTAGTGGGTAACATTTTATATTTATCTTTTAATCAATGTACACTTGAGAATCAATTATTTAAACAATGTAATATTTCAATTATATTTTGTAAATTTCTATTTAAGTTTATGGAAAATATGTTTAAAAGTCATTGTACCAAATTCCTAAAATTTTTCAGAATAAAATCTACATTTTTGTTAATCTAAACCTTAATTAAACAGATTTTGTTAGTACAATGACTGATAAACTTAATATGCTTGTTGTTGTTTTTTAATTAGCAAATCAACCCTTGGGCATGTAGGATTCTAATTTCCCTCCAAAGCTGGCACATACCACAGAGAAGCGTTTAGAGCAATTACAATTGGTGGTCAGTATAGATTAAATCCTGTAGATAAGACCAGAAGATATAAATAGTGGAAAATTTGATTGAAGAAAGTTATTACTGAGTTTACTGAAGAGAAGTGAGGAATACATATATATATATCGTGCCTAAAGAAATGACGGGGTGAAAAGATCGGTCGTTTGCTTCTCAGAGGTCTGTTCCACCAGCCCATTCATGCCTTTGCAGTGCTTTAAACATCTAGCCAGAGACTGTCTGTGTCGAGGAAGCCTGAAATGATCTGACTGTATTAACTGCCTCTATTAACTGATTGATTCTGAGGTAACATCCAATTTGCAGCAAGCCATTGATTGATTTTATTTGTTTTCAAAATCTATATTAATTTATATTTTATATATTTGTGTAATGTTTATACGGCTTGGTTTTAAAATGCATCTTTTAAATTTATTTAAGTTAAAATATCAATTCTTATAAAACTACATTATTTTGATGCGGCAAATTAAATTAATTTTGTCGGTTTGTTTAGATTATTTGACTGCAAAATTCAATGAGCTATTAGCTTTAAATCCTCCCCCTGTTATTTTTCTTTTAATTTAAAAATCATTACAAGAAGTCTTACTTCCTGTAAATTAACTAATCGAAAGCTCGTTTGGTTTTGTATGTTATATATATATATATATATTTATTTTGAATGATTTATTTTAAAAATATCTTACTGTTACCTTCAATTTAAATAGCCCTGTAATTATTTCTGAAAGAATAAATAATTTTCGTGAATCAATTGAGTAAAAATATCATAGAATTTTATCAGTATATATATTTCATACATATATTTTTATTTGTCAGAAAATATTAAAAGTATGATTTACAATTTATTAGTTTGATATTTAATGCCCGTCTGTGTTAATGAAAGACAAGTCCTATTTTGTAATCTTCCGTGTGAGTGGGAAAGCAATTTTATATTTAGTTTTAATTCTTGCCGTAATATAATTTACTATTCCTTCATTAATGACCTAATGTTTCTAGGACTTTACATTATGTCAGGGAGCAAATGATTTGAATCAGGATTCATTATTTTGTTAGTGATACATTATTTTATATATATACGTCGAGGGCATTGTGTATTTATAGTTACCACCATTTCTTTATTATGGCTATTCTTGCTTTGCTACAAACTTCTTAGGACCTTCGGAATCTGACCAGTCCAATCTCTCACTCTCCCCCAAAGTAGACATGGTTCATACCAGGGGATTTTTCGAGCATTGTCATTAAGATGTATATACACATCGAAATATTATCATGATTATTTAGAGACATGCTTTAGCTGGAGGGCTAGCATTTCTCTTATCTCCTGTACATATTAGGAACTTCTTTAGCAAAGCCACCCAGAGGTTCATAGCAAACCTCATTTCTTTTGTTGTAATTTGCAATAGCATACTGCCCTCCTCATCATCATCATTTTATAGCTTTATGTAGCAATCCTGCAATGCTCTCTGCCATGATGGCACGTCCTTCACAAACAAATAATTAATTAATTAAATTTGACTGTACAATTGTCAATTATTTATTTAAGAATTATTTTGCTTCCCACACTCATTATATACAAATGATTATAAATGTAATAATGTTTTAAATGTACACTTTCATATCTTTTAATATATATAAAGAGATTTATTTATCTTGAACAGGGCTAATAATATTTTATTGCTAATTGGTTTTGGCCGACCAATTAACAAACTTTTATATTGTTTGTCAAAGCTGCATCAAAACAAATTAAATAATAAAATAACCAAGTTGTATAAACAAAGACTCGACTTATTTTGTACTAAATTCTTTAATAAATTCCTCTAATATTGTTATTTAAATAAGCTTAGTTTGTCATCACTCCCAATCTCTAAGGTTCATTACTCTATTTGTTTAAATATTTCTTTGATTTAAATTCTATTCTTTATAATGTTGCCAGAAAGAATTATCATTATTATGGTTCAAACCATTACTAATCAACCAAATCATATCTGTACCACTCTGCAATTGTCAGAATCCACTAAATCATTGGTTTTCCATATAAACCCCCTTTTTATTTTGAGTCTCTATGTGAACCATGACCTCCAGCTGGGACGGAATAAAAACCAAGCACTGCTAGTGTCATCACAAACGTTATCCATTAGTCAGAGAGGCAGTAGTTTAGGCAAATAGGTTAGGATTCATCCTTGCCCTGACATATGTATCTTGTACATGGTTGGATTCAAGGTACTTTTGCTTGGATTATTGGTCTTGTTGAATGAATACAGGATTTTGACCGGCACAGAGGCTGCGTATTTTTTTTCCGAGTTTGGACGCCCAATCATGGAGCCTGTAATTATTCCCACACCCTGAATAATTCATTAGCTATATGTGTATAATTTGCTATATATAATTTAATATATACATAATTTTCCAGAATACAAAATGATTTAGTTTTTTTCATATGGATTTTATAAAATAAAATACTGTTTTGTTAATAAATTAAAGAGGAATACCATGTTTTCCATCCATAGTCTGTAATTTTTTTTTTTGATAAACAGATTAATTAAAAGTGAAAACTCATATGGTTAAATAGATTGTATAAAATATGAAAGTAGTTTGAACTACTATATTAATGTATATGTAAGTTTTTTTTTATTTCCAGAGTTTTGTTAAGTAGAATTTTTTTTTTTCTACTTTTCTCCCATGTTTGCTAAGAACGGAAATATTTGTATAGAAATTTTTTTTTCTTGTTAATTGAGTATATAATGTTGTGATTATTTTAAAGCAAAGTGTAAAGAGTTTGACACTTGTGTATGTATTTTTTTTTTTTCAACTTTTTCTCCAAAGTTTTTTTTCTCTTGTCCAATAGTATATAGTATTATGTAATGTATATAGATGTGTGTGTAAGATCTATGTACTTGTGTATGTAGCGCTGCATATATATGTACATGGGTGTGTATGTGCAATGTGTAGGAACAGATGTGTTTGAAAATTTTATATGTATTGCATTACTATATATTTTCTTGGAAACCCATATGTGTGGAAAAATTGTGTTGTATCTCAAGTATAAAAGCTTGAAAAGTTTTTCCCCAATATAGATGTACAATTTTTTTTTCTGGATTTGACAGTTGAAAAATATTCATATCCCCAAATGATATTTCATAGATACAGTTGTATATATTCGGATCAATGTATTTAAAAGTTGGTTTAGTTCACTTGAGTTTGAATTTATAGTGACATGTAATGATTATGTATATGCTCTTAAGTTTAACAGTTTTCTCTTAATGTTAGATTTATACCAAACTCAAACTATGTAAAATAAATCATAAAGTAAGGTCAAAGTGATGTAAAGTTTTTTTTGTTTTCATGAGTGTCAAAAAAAACCAAAGACTGTGTTTTATAACTATAAGTGTAATGCTAGCTGTGGTACCTGGTTTTCCAACCATATAGATATTTTGTAAAAGTTTTTTTTTGGAACCCATGTATTACAACCATATGTAGATTTTTTTTTTGTATCTGATTTTACATGTACACATGAATTTGTTTCTGTTTTCATGTGTTTAAAAAAAAATGTTTAAAGCCCATGTACTACATCCATAAGCCTTATGTGTAAAAGGTGGTAATAAGATGTATTTAATGTTTATTCATATGGGCACACTGTGTTACCAATCGATAAAAGTACATGTATTTATATATATATATGTTAGAGCTATCTGTAAGTGTTATAGTGTTGCTGACCTTGATAACTGGTGCCCTGGTGTAGGAAATAGAGTACCTATTACCATTATAAATTCGTTATCAAGTTCAAAATAAATAAAGAACCGTGGTAATTCTAGGCAACAAATTTTTTTTTTTTGATATATAAGAGATTTGGAGAGTGAAGACTTTTATAACTGGTGTAATATGTCATAAAATTGTAAGCAAAGTAATATTCATCACAACAAAATTATGTATTAAATTTTGAAAATAATGATTTTTTTTAAGTCCATTTCAGAGGCAAGGAGTGACCAAGGGTGACCAGCTAGAATCAAGAAATAAATCTGTCATTCACATAAAAAAATAAAATAAAGTTGTTTTTTTTGTTGAAGCTGAAACAATTATTTAATTATCCTGCTTGGAACAGTCAGAAACTTAGTATGGCAGGTCAGAAAGGACACAGTCAGTAAAACATGATGGGAAGAGTGGACAGAGTAAGGGAAGCAAACGTTCGAATTAGTGATTATTTACATTCTATTTTTCAAGATTATATTAAAGTTTCAGTGAGCCATAGTTCCAGGAAAATAGCTTGAATTCAAAGATCAGCATTATTACTGTCATCAAACTTTTAAAAATCCAAATGGATAACAGCATAAAAGAAAAGGAAAGTGAAGATGTTGATGCCAGCATCTCAGTGAAAGAAGAAAACATGGAGGAACAAATTTCGGAGGTCATAATAAAGGATCCATTACCCCTTCTCCATGAACTCAAACATAATTCTATACCTGATCAAAATGAGAACCTGATCACCTTATTCCAAAGTATGATGTTTCAAATGCAAAGGAATGCACAGGAATCAAGAACAGAATTGACTGAGGCAATCCACAAAAGCTTAAAAGAATACAGAGAGGAAAATGCCAGTGTTCTACAGGAAATGAACGAGAAATGGGCAAGTACTACAAAAACAATTGATGAGTTACACACGAGGCAAGACCGAACTGATGATAACATAAGGAAAATTGAACGTTTCATACTATCTACCAATAGTGAACGACAAGATTATGCATCTTTAATTAAAAACGAAGTCGAGAATCAATTACAGTGTCGACAATTAAATGACCCACAACCTGGCATAACCAGAAGGAGTCCCTCACCTGTAAGAATTACTGATAACTTTTCTACAAAACAGATCAACCACACCAGCACACCCATGCAACCGCAAGAAATCCCAGATGTAGGAATGCAACCGAATTTCCTAAGATTCATCAATGTAAAGGTATTCAGAGGAGAACCAGAAGAGAATCCAAACTTCCATCTTGATAGCCTGAAAGAACTTTTTTACTTTTATCCCGCTAATGAAGGGGATAAATTAGCCATAGCTAAACATTACTTACAAGGTCCGGCTAGACATTGGTGGGGATCCATTCAAAATAAACCGACAACCTTCCAAGAATACCAATGCACCTTACTAGCTAACTTTTGGAGTGAGGCTCACCAAGAGAAGATACTCCATCGGGTTACACGTGAAAAGTATGGTGGAAAGGAGACGTACACTCAGTTTTTTTTGAGACAGTTGGATCAACTTCGATCACTGACTGCCTTCCAGTTCTCAGAAGCCCATATCATTAGAACTGTGCAAGCAAACCTCCCACCATCAATCCAACAAGCAATGGTAATAAGCCGAATTAATAAGGTGGAGGAGATGGCCCAATTTTTAACCACAATGGAACTTGGAATTTTTCATTATGAACCCACAGAAAAGATCCGAAAATTAGAGCCTCCAAAAATTCACTCAGCAGCCATACAAAAATGGAACAACCAAGCAATACCAACCTATAACCAAAATCAAACTGCACCAAAAAGGTATGCTGACAGGAGGCAGTCGGAAAACTGTTAAGGACCTTGGCTGATCGTTCCTACCCACGAGGTCCCATTAACAGATCAAGAAACAAAATGGAGTATCACCATCCAATCTCTACTATTGTCAATGAAGTAGACGCACCATTCCCAGATGCGAATATTGACCCATGTCCAATTATTAATGTCAAGATAGGGACAAGTACTACACAGGCCCTGCTGGATTCAGGGAGCCAAATTTCTCTCATATCCAAGTACTGGTATGATCAACTAGAGACAGAGAAAAAAACACTTTCTAAAACTGCCTACTCACCCGATACAACTCACACTAGCTAATGGAAAAAGAACAAGGACTGAGAACTACCATGCTGGAAATTATTTTTGGAGGACTGGCAATAGCGCATACATTCTTGATTGTGGCAGATTTAATCCATAACCTAGTTATTGGGTCTGACTTTCTGAAGCAGCACCAATGCATCATGAATTACCACCATCATTTTTTTTTGATTGAGGGTGAGAAAATTCCATTTCAAATTGATCATCATGATCAGCATCCCAAAGTGAGATGTATAACCCAAGCAGTTGACAAGGATCTTTTAAAAATGAAAACCAATGAAGCGATGTTGGAGGACTCACATGATAGAGAGGAACTTTATAAAATCTTAGACTATAATGCCAAAGTTTTCTCCAACACGCCTGGAGAGATAAAGGGATATACCCACCGAATTAGGGTAAAAGAAGAGGAGTACTTCCAAGCCAAGACATATCCAGTACCATTCCAATATCAAGAAGAGGTTGGAAATCAGATCCAGCAAATGATTGAGTGGGGAATTATTGAAAAGAAACCATCCCCATACAACAACCCCCTTGTTGTGGTAAAGAAAAAAAGTGGTGCAATACGATTGTGTTTGGATGCTCGAAAACTAAATAGTATAACTATCCCAGAGCGTGATGTTCCACCATCCATCCAAGAAATATTTACCCAGTTGCATCACAAAACACTGTTTTCCACCCTTGACCTTACAGCCAGTTATTGGCAAATGACTCTTGATCCTCGTGATAGAAAATATACAGCATTTAGGTATAATGGGCATACCCACCAATTTAGAAGGGTCCCATTTGGATTGATCAACAGTGGGGCAGGGTTAATGAGGTGCCTGGACCGATCTTTATCAGCAGAAATAAAAAAACATTTGATTTGTTATGTTGATGATGTAGTAGTGGCATCACGAAATCCAAAAGAGCACTTTGAGGTTTTAAATAAATTTTTTCAGGAGTGCGCTGATAAAAATATAACCATCAACCTAGAAAAAAGTTACTTTGCCCTTTCAGAAATCTCTTTCTTGGGACATATTGTCGATGGCAAGGGTGTAAGAACACACCCAGATAAAGTGGAAGCAATCAAAAGTTTCCCAAGACCTACCACCCGAAAACATCTCCGATCTTTCCTGGGATTATGTAATTATTATAATAAATTTTATCCCAAATTTGCCCAGGACACGTCTTATTTGATAAATCTTTTAAAGAAGGACCAGAGATGGTCATGGACTGCTCAGCATGATGAAGTATTTGAATCCATTAAGGACAAATTTTTAGATACCGTCATGCTCCACCATCCAGATTTTACCCGCCCCTTTTATGTCCAAACAGATAGCAGTAAAAGAGGGTTGGGTGCAGTTATTTTTCAAATAGATGAAGAGGAAAGACATTGTGTGTTAAGTTTTAGTAGCCGGACTCTTAAAGGAGCTGAAGTAAATTACACTGTTACTGAACAAGAGACACTAGCTATCGTGTGGGCTTGCAACAAATTTAAGCAACTACTACTAGGCTCCGAAGTTGTCATCATCACGGATCATAAATGCCTAGAATTTCTTAACTGTAGTTACTTAACCAATGAACGATTAATTATGTGGAATTTGTCCCTCCAAAAATTTCGCTATAGGGTGGTCTACTGTCCGGGACCAGAAAACACTGTTGCAGATATTTTAAGTAGGCATCCTGTTGATGTGCTTCCAAATAATCCAACCATTGGAGATCAGCCAATAACTATAATGGTTAACTCTACCAGTGATAACATTGAGGCTGAACTTATAAATTTACCCCACTGGCAAAAGGAAGAACCACAATATAAGAAAATTATCGATACCCTGCAGTTAAGAAAACATGATGCTAATCTTACCCAGAAGTATCGATTAAACAATGGAATCCTGTAAATACGCACACTGGATGCTGATGGCCCATGGAAAATTCTTGTGCCCCAAAAGTTACGAACCCGATTAACCAACCATGTGCATCAGTTAATTGGACACTATGGTCCTCGAAAAACAGAGGAAGCATTGAGGCGGCAATTCTACTGGTCTGGATTATATACTGATGTGCTCAACACTCTTCGAAAATGTTCAATATGTGCTAAGAGTAAAATGCCTAACAAATCATATGCAGGCCACAATGAACCCATTCTTCCATCTGGACCCAACAAAATTCTGGCCATCGATCACTATGGGCCGTTACCAGCATTTAAACGTTACCAATATCTTCTGGTAACGTATGACATCTTTTCAAAATATGTCTGTGCATATCCTGTATGGAGGACAGACTCCAGGAATGCAATCAGAGTTTTACAAGAAAAGCAATTCAAAGAAGTAGGGAAACCGGCAGTAATCCTATCTGATCATGGATCCGCTTTCACATCCAAAGAGTGGAAGGTGTGGATAGCACGCTGTGGTATTAAGCATATCCTTACATCAATCAGAAACCCCCAATCCAACCCTTGTGAGAGAGTGATGAAAGAGATTAACCGGCTATATCGGACATACATACCTGATAATCACAGGGGTTGGGTAAACAGTCACCAAAAGATCACAAATTACATAAATAATACCATCAGTGAGTCCACCGAATTTACTCCAGCACGACTCCATTTTGGAAGACTGGTTCCCACTTTGGTCAAAACACCACTGACAATTGACCGGAAAAAAATTAACAGAAAGAGGGATCAAGATAAAGCTTGGATGCGTCTAAACCAAATGGCCAAGCTGCGGGGCCAAAGAGGAAACAGTCACCCACACACATTTCAGGTAGGGGATCGAGTTTGGGTACGAGTACCCAGAGCCAGCAATGTAACCAACAAACAATTCAAGAAATTTTTTTCCCTATATCAAGGACCCTACCAGATTCAGAGCAAATGGGGCAATAATGCCTTTGCTTTAACTGATAATGGGTTGAATAAAGGCACCTTTAATGCAAGGAGTCTCAAACCATATCATGAAATACCTCCAGATCCAGGGGAAGTCTAATTATTTTCAAAATGTGAGACCCTTTGTGTATGACCCCATGTAATTGAAATACATATTATGTTGCTGGACTGTTGATATATAAATCTTATCTAAGGAATATTATCTAATAGTAACTAAATGAAGTAAGTTAGTAGAATGAGGAAGATAAGAAAGAATTGCTAAGAAATAAATCGCTTAATAACATGATAGTTTAAGAATTGTAACTTCAGCAGAGTAATAAATTTAGAAGAAACTAAAGGCTTGCAGATCTCAATACAGTTACTGTTCCAATAATAATATAATAAACCTTGGTCAGCAAACCCTTGGTCAGCCTCTATTGTCACTGGATGCCCAAGTAAAAAGTTTTTTTTTTGTTGTTTTTTTCCCCAACTCGAGAGATATGAAGCTGGAAATATAGTACACATATTTCTGCTTCACCTAGTGCCAATGTCATTAGTACTAGTCTGGGTTTGAACCCAATCATTATTAACTGACACCCATCTCATATGAGGTGGAGGTATATTTATAATTGTTATAACCTTTTGATTAATTTGTATTTTATGATTAACTAACCTTTTATAATAGTTTATTTATTTATATTTGTAAAAATGTATATTGCGTTTGTTTTCTTAAATTAAATTGAATCCTAGATATCTATAAAATGTTACAAATATTTCAAATTCTTTATTAAAGTTCATTTTCTTCAATTAATTAGTGGGTAACATTTTATATTTATCTTTTAATCAATGTACACTTGAGAATCAATTATTTAAACAATGTAATATTTCAATTATATTTTGTAAATTTCTATTTAAGTTTATGGAAAATATGTTTAAAAGTCATTGTACCAAATTCCTAAAATTTTTCAGAATAAAATCTACATTTTTGTTAATCTAAACCTTAATTAAACAGATTTTGTTAGTACAATGACTGATAAACTTAATATGCTTGTTGTTGTTTTTTAATTAGCAAATCAACTCTTGGGCATGTAGGATTCTAATTTTCCTCCAAAGCTGGCACATACCACAGAGAAGTGTTTAGAGCAATTACAATTGGTGGTCAGTATAGATTAAATCCTGTAGATAAGACCAGAAGATATAAATAGTGGAAAATTTGATTGAAGAAGGTTATTACTGAGTTTACTGAAGAGAAGTGAGGAATACATATATATATATATCATGCCTAAAGAAATGACGGGGTGAAAAGATCAGTCGTTTGCATCTCAGAGGTCTGTTCCACCAGCCCATTCATGCCTTTGCAGTGCTTTAAACATCTAGCCAGAGACTGTCTGTGTCGAGAAAGCCTGAAATGATCTGTCTGTATTAACTGCCTCTATTAACTGATTGATTCTGAGGTAACATCCAATTTGCAGCAAGCCATTGATTGATTTTATTTGTTTTCAAAATCTATATTAATTTATAGTTTATATATTTGTGTAATGTTTATACGGCTTGGTTTTAAAATGCATCTTTTAAATTTATTTAAGTTAAAATATCAATTCTTATAAAACTACATTATTTTGATGCGGCAAATTAAATTAATTTTGTCGGTTTGTTTAGATTATTTGACTGCAAAATTCAATGAGCTATTATCTTTAAATCCTCCCCCTGTTATTTTTCTTTTAATTTAAAAATCATTACAAGAAGTCTTACTTCCTGTAAATTAACTAATCGAAAGCTCGTTTGGTTTTGTATATTATTGTACCGGTCAAAAACCACCACCCCCAATGTCAAATCGGATTCAAACTCAGCTTAACCAAAACTGAATTCAAACCCAACTCAACAGCTCAGATAGCAGAAATCGACGGCACAGTGCTATGCGCCAAGAACTAGCTCAACGGTTGGTGAGGACTAGAGACCCTTGCACTGACACGAATATCTAATAATTAATTACTTTGAATACCTTTTAAATCAAATCATATGTATGTTCGGGTTGCCAACACAGACAGCGGGTATTAACATTTAAATAATTATAAAAAGAATGATGAACTAAGAAACCAAGTATGTTATAAAATATTTAATAATAATAATAATTTGTTTGGTTCAAGAAAATATAGATTGCATTAGTGATCTCTAGTCTTTAAAAGAATTTATAAATATAATAAGAATGGCGGTCCTTATCATATGCCAACCAGTATTACGCAACATGGAGTTCTATGTCTATGCCCCCAACGAGAAATATAAGGGCAGATAAAGGTATTTATTAAGAACGGAAATGGGTATTCTACTTTTATTACGGTGGAATGTGAGATTTATTCCCACATTCGGAAATCTATTCCTGAAGAGCAAAACGTATTTCAAGGCATAACTTTAATCTTGATTTGAGAACTGATTTAAACGAAATATACTTGAGGATTGGTTCGACTTTAATTTAAATCACTCCATCACGAATTACGAGCACGGAGCGGGTTTTACTGAAACAAGGACGCAATGGTACTGACGAATTACAAGGCAGTGAGTAAAATTGAAAGATGATTGCTAGTCGATGGTCGAAGTCCTATGGCGGCTTGCATTTGGCAAGTCTTACGCCCTTTGACTAATGGAACGGAAAGGAAGTATTTTCTTCCTCGAGAAATTTAAATGCGAAAATATGATCACCGACCAGCCTAACGGAGCGGAAGATGGCCCTACGTCAGCAACATTTGATGATGATGACTTGATAGTCATCGTTGAATAATAAAACCCATGTAGAATGCTCTACGTGATGACTTGACCAATTAATTAAAGTCAAACGAGCTTTATCGAACTATTTTGAAAACATTTATAAACTATCTTAATTATGCCTTAATATTCGTGCCCTTCCTGAATATCAATTTAAAATAACAAAAATGGAATTAAAATACATTTAACCCTTTATCGACCCTTTTTGGCAATAAAAACATTTAAGGTTATATTCGAATAAATATATATTAGTAGAACAAGAAATCAATATTATAACATTTTGTGAGTATATAAACAATTGTAACTTAGTAGCTGGGGACATAGGTGAAAAATGAAGCTAATAGTTTATTATTTGCCAATTATCAAATAATAAACATGTAATATTTTCTTTCGACTCGATGATTAATAGAACTTTCAAATTTAGTTCTAATGGGCGAGAATTACTATTGGAAATTAATGTTATATTATTTGCGTGAGGCAAATGGAATCAAAGGGCTCATCGAGTCGAAAGATTATTGGCATATAATTTTTAAATACGACATTAATAAAGCACACCAACATATATATATATTAAACGAACCGCCAGGTAAGAAAAGAAAAAGTTTAAAGACTAGAGATTGAAAGAATTACAATATAAATTTATATTAGCATTTTATAAAGATTTACATTAAATAATAAAGAGCTCTTAAATAGGAGGAGTATAAAATAAAGTTCGAACTGGCCAGAAAGTTTAACGTTCATATTACCCCTTCCGCTGGTCCTTAAGTTACACCTCCAAGTTGTTGAAAACGTAGGCATCATTGGTTAACTACTGGAGTAGTATTTTAGTAGCTTTCATTATTTTAGCAGAATTATCGATCCGGAAAACGGTTCAGCAGCTCCAGTGAAGATTCCTCGGGACTTTTAGGAACCGCAGCCAGATCCCTGATTTTCTAGCCCTCTATCATGATGAAAAACAAATTAATATGCACAGAGTTCACTGCACTACTCTACAATCAAAAACTCACTAGCCCCTTCTTTACTTTTCAGGGCTATATATCTACTGTTTCCTGATGCCTTAAGGCTAGCGCTCATTTTGTTATCAATCTGGTTTTTTCTTATAATTAGTTGTTTTCCAAAACATTCCTTCGATAAGCTTTCAAACTAATTTGTGAATTCCTTTCCTAATTAGAAAATGAATTCTTAAAGTCTGAAATGATTTTAATTAAAAATTGAATTCTTATCTTTTTTTAATTAATAAAACTTTACTGTTGTTTTATTGAGAATTTGAAAGCCCATGGAAGGAATGTAGCTTTTATTCGCAAAACTTTACAAATTATTTAAAAGTAAAAAAAAAACAAGTATTCCCGATGCAATGAAACTTTCGAACAATTATATACATTTAATATTTACAAATATATATACGCACAATCCACGCAATTTAATATATATAAATTCATGAATATTTTATCATGAATTTATTTAGAGAATTGATCAATTTTAAACTGAAACTAATTGATTTTAATACACATTTGAAATAAATTATTCATTATGGAAATTAGCGTGGATTGAACGTATAAAGCCCCATTGCATCGGAAATTTAAGGTTAGTATTAGGGTAACTAACATGAAGCTAGGATCGAACTCAGATCCGACTGCTTCATTTCTTTTCACTTCAAAAAAAAACAATGAAAAAAAAATGACTTTACTTATGCAGGATATAGTTGCATAAGTGTATAGACTCTGGGAGAACAGCATGAGTGTGAATAATATAACCTGCCCAAGCTACAAATTGTACATGTCTCACTGCGATCCATTTTTTGAATATTCAACTTATAAATGGGTTTATAATAAATCAGTCCGTTTATCAAGTTTCATTTTCCTAGGGTCATGTCAGTTGGTCTTCTGTATATATATCTGTCATTACAGTTTGTCTTATTGTTTCCCTGGATCAGGTGGTACATATGGTTTTAACTGTCTGGCATTGTAAAGCGTCATAGTCCTGGTCTTCCCTGGTTGTCGTCAAGTTCCCATAGTCTATTGCTGTTATTAATTCTGTGGCCTTTTCTGCGACGGAATGCACAAAAAACAATTCTTTAACATTATCTCTATGAACGATGGGTTTCTCTCCTGGGTCTTCTTTGAAAGTCTGAATCTGTATCAAGGATCCAGGCATTGGCGTCTGTAACCTCTTCATACTAAGTTGAGGACTCATCATCTGTCCCATTTCCACTTTTAATTTCATTTGACTAGTGGTCTGAACATCTTTTTCTTTCTCTATATCTATATCAGCTTCCTCCACTGTTTCATAATTGGACTCATCCTCACCACTGTCGCCTTCCTTGCTATCTACAACTTCCTTTGGTGTGGCCTGATCATCTTTATCATCTATTTTTGGGGCTTCAGAGGGATTTATATCTTTCTCTATATCTATATCAGCTTCTTCCCCTGTTGCGTAATTGGACTCATCCTCACCACTGTCGTCTTCCTTGCTATCTACAACTTCCTTTGGTGTGGCCTGATCATCTTCATCATCTATTGTTGGGGCTTCAGAGGGATTTATGTCTTGCTGAAGCTTTACATTCTCTGGGTTTGAGTTGGCTCGGATGCCTCGTGCTTCATCCATCCTTACAAACCTTTCCATCATCATCATCAGTACCTTTCGGTGTTCTCTCATTTCTCTAAGGATCGTTTGGAAAGTGTCTTTTCCCATTTTTGAAAACAAGAAAATAATGTAATAACAATCAATAAACACTGCAAATCAACTTATAGACTCTCTGTATGCTTAAATAATATTTTTTTTTCTTTAGTAAATTTTAACTAGGTCTCTGACTACAGGTCCATTGTCCCAATCTTCACTAGCTGCTGCATATTATTTCCCCAATCTATGTAATCTGCCTTTTTTGGTTTACCTACGTTTTCTTGGTTGGCTCTTTATATTAACTGTTTGAGTGAGACATGTATTCAAAAATATTAAAGATAAGAAAAAAAAAACATTATTCACTTTCCCTTTGTTCAACGGTTCTGTTCTCCCATGTCTGAAAAAAAAACTACAGTGATATACAAATATTATGTATTAGCAGATACAACAAATCATTCTGTATTGAACACACTTGGTTTTTTTATTATGGCGATTGACCCACTACTGTGCTGACAATCAAATTTGCTGACAAATTTATTTATATGGGCGCCAGTGAGCAAAATGAGATCAATAGGGCATGTGATATAACCCATTGACCCCCAAACCACATATGATTGACTTAACTTTTGATAAAACAATTGAATTGATGATGAGTAATATTATTTAATAACAGCTAACGCGTTCATGACCTGAGTTTAAATATAGGAGTTCACTACTTCATTTTTACTAAGCATGAGGCTTTAACACCAAAAAAAAATGTCAAAATTAATATTACAAGAACTTTTATTGGAGATATTATTCTAAATCTTGCTAGCATGAAAGCGTGCAAACCATTTAAGCATTTTGCCAACTGCATCTGGCTGCTTGGTGTACACAAAGGGTCTTCACCTGCTTTGAGGTTACTCTAGAAATTATTGTCATTAAAGCGTAATGTCACACTTCATCGGACCGCTTGACAGATAATTCCCAGTTTGAAGGTCTTCGCCTACTTTGAGACTACTAAAAATACGGAGCGAACATTTAATATATATGCTAGCAAGCAATACTTTGAAATTAAGACTCTTATATGATATCATATTAGATATTTTATATTATAACAACTGAGATGAACAAAATTAATTTTGACACAGACAAAATATTTCATTTATTTTACCCCTATGCTTTGATCTATGGACTCTTACAACTTTGCTAACGATATTTTTCCTATTGTCACGAACGCGTATAACACAAACGTATAATATATATATACTGATATAGTACACGTATAATTAATATATATACATATGAATAATTATTTTAACTAACGAATCTTTTACTGAACGAACATTTAAAAAAATAATCTTGAAAACATTTTTATAAGAAAGAATTAGAAAATGATATTTTAATTTATTAAATCATTTCAGTATATATATAACACTTTTTTTTTTTAAAAAAAAATATCACTCTACAGAAACATTTACTTTATTGGGATTTCAATTAACTGAGTAACTAAAATCACAATTCTAATCTCCAGGGCATGTGTGGGGTTTATTAAGTCGAGCCACAACGATTGGGCAGCCAAAAACATAACCATGTACCGGTCGAAAACCACCACCCCCAATGTCAAATCGGATTCAAACTCAGCTTAACCAAAACCGAATTCAAACCCAACCCAACAGCTCAGATAGCAGAAATCGACGGCACAGTGCTATGCGCCAAGAACTAGTTCAACGGTTGGTGAGGACTAGAGACCCTTGCACTGACACGAATATCTAATAATTAATTACTTTGAATACCTTTTAAATCAAATCATATGTATGTTCGGGTTGCCAACACAGACAGCGGGTATTAACATTTAAATAATTATAAAAAGAATGATGAACTAAGAAACCAAGTATGTTATAAAATATTTAATAATAATAATAATTTGTTTGGTTCAAGAAAATATAGATTGCATTAGTGATCTCTAGTCTTTAAAAGAATTTATAAATATAATAAGAATGGCGGTCCTTATCATATGCCAACCAGTATTACGCAACATGGAGTTCTATGTCTATGCCCCCAACGAGAAATATAAGGGCAGATAAAGGTATTTATTAAGAACGGAAATGGGTATTCTACTTTTATTACGGTGGAATGTGAGATTTATTCCCACATTCGGAAATCTATTCCTGAAGAGCAAAACGTATTTCAAGGCATAACTTTAATCTTGATTTGAGAACTGATTTAAACGAAATATACTTGAGGATTGGTTCGACTTTAATTTAAATCACTCCATCACGAATTACGAGCACGGAGCGGGTTTTACTGAAACAAGGACGCAATGGTACTGACGAATTACAAGGCAGTGAGTAAAATTGAAAGATGATTGCTAGTCGATGGTCGAAGTCCTATGGCGGCTTGCATTTGGCAAGTCTTACGCCCTTTGACTAATGGAACGGAAAGGAAGTATTTTCTTCCTCGAGAAATTTAAATGCGAAAATATGATCACCGACCAGCCTAACGGAGCGGAAGATGGCCCTACGTCAGCAACATTTGATGATGATGACTTGATAGTCATCGTTGAAAAATAAAACCCATGTAGAATGCTCTACGTGATGACTTGACCAATTAATTAAAGTCAAACGAGCTTTATCGAACTATTTTGAAAACATTTATAAACTATCTTAATTATGCCTTAATATTCGTGCCCTTCCTGAATATCAATTTAAAATAACAAAAATGGAATTAAAATACATTTAACCCTTTATCGACCCTTTTTGGCAATAAAAACATTTAAGGTTATATTCGAATAAATATATATTAGTAGAACAAGAAATCAATATTATAACATTTTGTGAGTATATAAACAATTGTAACTTAGTAGCTGGGGACATAGGTGAAAAATGAAGCTAATAGTTTATTATTTGCCAATTATCAAATAATAAACATGTAATATTTTCTTTCGACTCGATGATTAATAGAACTTTCAAATTTAGTTCTAATGGGCGAGAATTACTATTGGAAATTAATGTTATATTATTTGCGTGAGGCAAATGGAATCAAAGGGCTCATCGAGTCGAAAGATTATTGGCATATAATTTTTAAATACGACATTAATAAAGCACACCAACATATATATATATATATTAAACGAACCGCCAGGTAAGAAAAGAAAAAGTTTAAAGACTAGAGATTGAAAGAATTACAATATAAATTTATATTAGCATTTTATAAAGATTTACATTAAATAATAAAGAGCTCTTAAATAGGAGGAGTATAAAATAAAGTTCGAACTGGCCAGAAAGTTTAACGTTCATATTACCCCTTCCGCTGGTCCTTAAGTTACACCTCCAAGTTGTTGAAAACGTAGGCATCATTGGTTAACTACTGGAGTAGTATTTTAGTAGCTTTCATTATTTTAGCAGAATTATCGATCCGGAAAACGGTTCAGCAGCTCCAGTGAAGATTCCTCGGGACTTTTAGGAACCGCAGCCAGATCCCTGATTTTCTAGCCCTCTATCATGATGAAAAACAAATTAATATGCACAGAGTTCACTGCACTACTCTACAATCAAAAACTCACTAGCCCCTTCTTTACTTTTCAGGGCTATATATCTACTGTTCCCTGATGCCTCCGGCTAGCGCTCATTTTGTTATCAATCTGGTTTTTTCTTATAATTAGTTGTTTTCCAAAACATTCCTTCGATAAGCTTTCAAACTAATTTGTGAATTCCTTTCCTAATTAGAAAATGAATTCTTAAAGTCTGAAATGATTTTAATTAAAAATTGAATTCTTATCTTTTTTTAATTAATAAAACTTTACTGTTGTTTTATTGAGAATTTGAAAGCCCATGGAAGGAATGTAGCTTTTATTCGCAAAACTTTACAAATTATTTAAAAGTAAAAAAAAACAAGTATTCCCGATGCAATGAAACTTTCGAACAATTATATACATTTAATATTTACAAATATATATACGCACAATCCACGCAATTTAATATATATAAATTCATGAATATTTTATCATGAATTTATTTAGAGAATTGATCAATTTTAAACTGAAACTAATTGATTTTAATACACATTTGAAATAAATTATTCATTATGGAAATTAGCGTGGATTGAACGTATAAAGCCCCATTGCATCGGAAATTTAAGGTTAGTATTAGGGTAACTAACATGAAGCTAGGATCGAACTCAGATCCGACTGCTTCATTATATATATATATATATATATATATATTTATTTTGAATGATTTATTTTAAAAATATCTTACTGTTACCTTCAATTTAAATAGCCCTGTAATTATTTCTGAAAGAATAAATAATTTTCGGGAATCAATTGAGTAAAAATATCATAGAATTTTATCAGTATATATATATATATTTCATACAGATATTTTTATTTGTCAGAAAATATTAAAAGTATGATTTACAATTTATTAGTTTGATATTTAATGCCCGTCTGTGTTAATGAAAGACAAGTCCTATTTTGTAATCTTCCGTGTGAGTGGGAAAGCAATTTTATATTTAGTTTTAATTCTTGCCGTAATATAATTTACTATTTCTTCATTAATGACCTAATGTTTCTAGGACTTTACATTATGTCAGGGAGCAAATGATTTGAATCAGGATTCATTATTTTGTTAGTGATACATTATTTTATATATATATACATCGAGGGCATTGTGTATTTATAGTTACCACCATTTCTTTATCATGGCTATTCTTGCTTTGCTACAAACTTCTTAGGACCTTCGGAATCTGACCAGTCCAATCTCTCACTCTCCCCCAAAGTAGACATGGTTCATACCAGGGGATTTTTCGAGCATTGTCATTAAGATGTATATACACATCAAAATATTATCATGATTATTTAGAGACATGCTTTAGCTGGAGGGCTAGCATTTCTCTTATCTCCTGTACATATTAGGAACTTCTTTAGCAAAGCCACCCAGAGGTTCATAGCAAACCTCATTTCTTTTGTTGTAATTTGCAATAGCATACTGCCCTCCTCATCATCATCATTTTATAGCTTTATGTAGCAATCCTGCAATGCTCTCTGCCATGATGGCACGTCCTTCACAAACAAATAATTAATTAATTAAATTTGACTGTACAATTGTCAATTATTTATTTAAGAATTATTTTGCTTCCCACACTCATTATATACAAATGATTATAAATGTAATAATGTTTTAAATGTACACTTTCATATCTTTTAATATATATAAAGAGATTTATTTATCTTGAACAGGGCTAATAATATTTTATTGCTAATTGGTTTTGGCCGACCAATTAACAAACTTTTATATTGTTTGTCAAAGCTGGATCAAAACAAATTAAATAATAAAATAACCAAGTTGTATAAACAAAGACTCGACTTATTTTGTACTAAATTCTTTAATAAATTCCTCTAATATTGTTATTTAAATAAGCTTAGTTTGTCATCACTCCCAATCTCTAAGGTTCATTACTCTATTTGTTTAAATATTTCTTTGATTTAAATTCTATTCTTTATAATGTTGCCAGAAAGAATTATCATTATTATGGTTCAAACCATTACTCATCAACCAAATCCTATCTGTACCACTCTGCAATTGTCAGAATCCACTAAATCATTGGTTTTCCATATAAACCCCCTTTTTATTTTGAGTCTCTATGTGAACCATGACCTCCAGCCCGGACGGAATAAAAACCAAGCACTGCTAGTGTCATCACAAACGTTATCCATTAGTCAGAGAGGCAGTAGTTTAGGCAAATAGGTTAGGATTCATCCTTGCCCTGACATATGTATCTTGTACATGGTTGGATTCAAGGTACTTTTGCTTGGATTATTGGTCTTGTTGAATGAATACACGATTTTGACCGGCACAATATCTGTACTTTGTCTTTTCAAAGAGAGATTCAATTCATTCACTTTTTTAAAAAAATACATCAAATAATTATCAGCAACCACTTTTGATCACAAAACTGAGATGCTAATTTATGGTTTTTTATCAATTAGAAAAATTCTTAATTTATCTTTGAATGATAAAACCCATTTGAGAACTTTTCTGTGATATATAGCCATCTTACTTCTATATGATACAAAAGCATTTCATAATTAGAATTCATCTCTTGGTATAAAATATAAATCAGTCTTCCATTGGTAGCATTGTTTTTATGTAATTTACTACACTCAAAACTTCTGGTAGTATTTTATTAAGAGATTCTTCCATTTGCCAAAAAAACTAAATTTTCCCTGTGAATAATGCAATGAATATATCTCGCATTTTGGCAAACTACTTTGGCTTCTGCTACAAATCCTGATATTCTGCCAATCATGGCTGCAGCACCATCAGTGCAAATTCCATCATACTTTTTTTAATCAAGTGCATTTTCCATAAAAAAGTTACTTTTTCAAATACATCTTTTCTCTTGGTTGTACCAAGAAGATTTTTGCATGAATTTGTTATTAAATTAGCTTTATCTGTGACATTAAAATAGACATAATATTATCAACAATGAAATCTCTCCTTTTAACTTTGGAATTATTAAATAAATCTGTATTGTATGTATGTGGCATCATTTTTTCACTTGATATTGTTTGTCACTTACCACCAATTTCAGATATCAACATGCATTATGGTTGTTCCAATGTGGCTGAGTCACTGAATTTCTGTGCTATTTAATTGTCAATTATCATAATTTATTGTTTGAAAATTTTGAGATAAATGTCAATAGAATAATTGACTGAAAATTATAATATTTTTTTTATAAATAGCAATAAAATTACCATAGCATTTTTCATGGAACTGTCAGTTTACAAAATTCTAAATGTATTATCAAAAAAAAAAAAAAGATCAGGAAATTGTTGATTAGTAAATTTTCTATAAAAAAAATGGACATAATATTGTTATACGTAATGTGAGAACATTTGATTTGCATACCTCACCACTTATACAAAAATAAGAAATGCGTAGCATAATATCCAGAAACTTAAAAAATAAAAATATATAAGAACAAACAAAAAAAAAGAGGGGAAAGAAAAGCAAAAGTAAAAACAAAAGAAATACAAAAACAAATATATCATGAAGATTTAAAGAATTAAATAAAAAAAAAACAGAAAAGAACTAACTGAAGTACTGTGATTCCCCATGAGAAAATGTTATTTTCTTTATGTATAAAATAAAGATATAAAAACAAAACGATTTCCTATTATTCACATTAACTTTATGACTAAAAATTTTATTCTCAGATTACTTTCAAGGAAAACTTTTACATCACATACCTTAAAAAAGATTCACTGACACTTAAGAAAAAATACCTATTATAGTTAGAGTTAATATTAGGAGTAATGGCAGCAAAAAAATTAAAAAAATTAGAATTCTTAAAATTTCAATATATATTGAGGTAGCATGCTATTTATCTTCACAAAAAAAAAATATTATTCATAATGATGATCTGTTCTATAGTTAACATTATGAAAGTGTTTTTAAAAAATAAATTTTATGTGTTGAAAATAATGTTAATGTGGTCTATGAGCTGAAAATATTCAAACAAGAAAGAGATTTAATGGCATTAGCTGGACATTTTATTTCATGTTTGAATAAGTTTAGGAAAAGTAAGTAACAACAAATCTCTATTATATTGTTTCCTAATAAAAAAACTATTTTGTGAGTTAACATCACACATCTTATGGAAATATTGGTATACATAACAATAATTGCCTGATTTTGAATGAGGAGATGGAAAGTTTAAAAACAGTTTTATAAAATATTAACTTAAAATTTGAAAAAAACAACAACAAACAAAACAATTTGTTAGAATTTTTTTTAAGCAGAAAAAGTTATAAGTTATTAAAATATCTGTTTATGTTAGTAAGAAGAATAGATTTTTTGATTATATAATTATGATCTACATTATAATAAAAAATAATAAAATTTTATTTGAAGAGATATTGGATATGTATTTGCTTGTTTACACTTTTAATCTTAAGAGAATTATCTTTCAAAGTACAGTTATTTAATCAAACATATTACAATATGATTGTCAGATTTAATCAAATGATGATAAGCATTGCTTGTCAATATTATTAGTAATAAAGAATTTATTTTTGGTGAAGTAAGTTTATCACAGGAATGTGACTTCAAATTATTATATTATGTATATGATATAAATATTATATCATCTCAGAAATAAATTTCAAAAACATAAACAATACCATCAATTAGTTTTCAACATTATTATCTAAGAGTAAAGGACAGCTTTATTAGAGTGATAACAATAAGAAGGCAAAACAATATTATTATTATCAAATCCTCCATCAGTAAAGTTTCATCATATCTTCTTCAGTCCCACTATGCATGCAAAAATAATTAACTCAGAATTATTTTTTTCCCAAAATAAAAAAAAAGTCTATTATGATCACCTTGTTCTCAGCAGAAAGATTATTACAAACAAGATAAATAAAATGTCAATCTTAATTTTAATTAATCTATTGTCAAAAGCCAATTACATATTCCACTAAATTAAATAATAACTTAATATAAAATACTATAAAAGTGTACAATATTAAAAAAATAATAACTTATAATAGGAGTTTGATATTACATGTTTTTTAAAACAAAAAAAAAATTGCTTAACCTCAAAATAAAAAGGTTTTCACCAATATCATTAATATGTATTAAGAAAATGAAAAATAAATGAAAATTTCAATATATTACATCTGCAAGTTTGAATAAAATTAATTGTGTATGTAAATTTTATATTTATAACAATTAAGATGTAATTTTGAAAGCATATTGTAAGAAATATTATTTTTTATAATTGACCCTATATAAAATTTTAGATCTTTAATTTTTTATATTGACAAAAGAACATATACTACACATTTCTTTAAGATGACAATATTTAAAAAAATGTTTTAAGACAAGCCAAATTTTATATATATGTTGATACACAGATTTTCATGGGTTGTATATATAAAAGATATATTTTGCGGGTTCATCCGTGTTAAAAAATTTAAATATTGATATACCGACATTTCGACTTGATCACACAAGTCATCCACTGGGTGTTAAAAGATAGAAAGACAGTTGTAGAGGTGCTACAATCACTGATTTGAAAAAAAAAAACATTAAAGTTCCACCAATAGCAAAAATGTTAAATTAAGAATGTTTTTAAAAAAAATCTTTCCAAATAGGAGGAAGTTTGCATGTATCATCTCGCTTATTGATACAATCTGGACTTTTAAGTATCTCAATGGCTTCTCTAATTTTGCACTGGTAGAGATGATCACATCTGGATATGATCCTGGTACTAGAAAAATCAATTTTATGACCTGAATCTATAGTATGGAGTGAGAGTGCTGATGATGATGAGTGTTGTTTAACTGTGTTAGCATGCTCATCTCTCCTAACACCGATGCGATGATTACTCATACCTTTGTAAGAAGCTTTACAATTTTCACATGAGATTTGATAAACACCATTAAATTCAAGAGGGATTGAATCCTTGGTCTTGATTATTATATTGCTGATCTTTTGATGAGTAGAAAATGCTGTATCTATATTATAGCATTTTAATATACGTCCAATACTGTCTGTAGTTACTTTTACATATGGAACACAAATTCTAATAGCTGATTTATCATCTTTTTGTTTTCTATTTTGTCCATTTTGTGCTTAAAGTATGGCTTTTTTTTTCAAATCAGTGATTGTAGTGCCTCTACAACTGTCTTTCTATTTTTTATCACCCAGTGGATGACTTGTGTGATCAAGTCGTATATCAATATTTAAATTTTTTAACATGGATGAACCCACAAAATATGACACATATATATAAAATCTACAGTCTATGAGACTGAATCACATTTTAAAATAGGAAGAACTAGAGATAAAAAAATTATATTTGATAGAGTATTTAAATATATTACTATGTCTATAAATTGTTTCCACTATTTTGAAAGCTTTATTGATTGTAACTATGTGAAAATGATGAGACATTACTGAAAAATATGATTCCAAATCTAGACAAGTTTATTTTAAGGTTACTGACATAAAATTGAAATTTTGTTTAAAAGAACAAATGCTTTTATAAATTATTTCAGTTTTTCCTTCACATTTAGAAAAAAATATTAATAGCATTTTAAAACAAGATATATTAATGTGTAGAATAAATGGTCTAAAAATCTTCAATTGACAGCATAATATAGAAAATGAAAATATTTTGAACAAATTTTGATATTATTGACATACATATTAAAAATTAGTAAGAAAGCTAAAATATTACATTAGGGTACTTTAAGATAATAATAGTGTCTTTTTAACTTTTTTGCTTTGATTACTATTCCCTATATAAATACCTATTTTCATCTCATTTCAATTTTGTAATTTTTTGATGAAATTGCAGCAAATTTGCAAATGTTTTATTTCCTGAAATACAATCATATCAAAAACATTTTCTGTAGATGTCTTATGCCAATATCAAGTAAAGGCAATGATAGAGTGATCTATAATAAAGACAATTCATTTTGAATATTCACTAATTTAAAAAGCACTGAAACTAATTTCGTTCAAAATCAAATTAAATTATTCTCTTTTTTTTTTTAACATTATTAAAAAATATGAATTTTATAAGCTTAGAAAAAAAAAAGAAATATTTATGTGTCTATTCATTTGTTATAAAGGGTACTTTAGAAATAGCTATTATTAAAATAAATTTTAGATGCAAAAATAATAATAAATAATTATCTTTAAGCTATTTTAGCCAATGTTCAAAATGTAACAAAATTAATTTGCATATTGATTTATTTTTAAATTTGATTATGTGCTCATTATAAAGAATTCATTCATTATTTAAGATGAAAATCTCTTATTTGTCCAAAATAAATTGACTTTTGTAATTTTCAACTCTCATTTTTTAAAATTTATACATTGTTGCTTTATAATTTCTCTGATTTTACCATAAAATTCTTCAGTAATCTGACTTAATCTGCAAACTAAGTGCAAAATATGAATAAACTGTTTAAATAAAAAATGTTTATGTTTGGTATATGTATTTTATTTTTTACTGAATATCTCTCCATAATTTAATAAAACCATGATCTAATAATAATTGTTTAACACAATAATGATTAAAACTAGCTTCTAATTAGAAATACCAAATCATGCTTTTCATATGATTGAAAAGTTTTATGATAAGCAATCATTATTTTCCATAATACAAATTAATTGAACACAGAGTTTAGAAGAGCTTTATAATGTATTGATTAGCATAACTGTTTTTCATGACCAAGTCTTAGGATTTGAGTCAGGCTAGATTAAAGTTGGATTTTTTAAAGGTTATAAGCAGCTTTAGGATTATTTTTATTGAGTAACCAATTCATAGCCCATCAAGGTAAAGCCCTTCTGATACAAGTCAGTTATTGTAATTTGTTATTAACTTTTTTAATTAAGAGATTAGTTGAGTATTGATGTGAAAACTAAAAGCAAAGGAAACAAATAAATTATAATATTCTGCAGTATTCCCTTCTGGGGGACATGTCATACTCATATGGATATTGAGCTCATGATGTATGTAATTATATAATATCAAGTCTTTTTTCACTAGATTTCTTAAAAGCAAAATAATTGAATAGTTTATTGCTCTGGAATTCATAAGTGACAAAGATGGCATAATCCATGGATCTTGAACTCCAAAGCCTCTGATTAAAACAATGCAGGACAATACACAAATCATTTGTTAAATGAAATAAGATTATCAAACAATTGCAGTAAATGTTGTAAATAGCAGACAAGTGATGAATAGAAAAATCAGCAATCACATGTATTACTGCTAATCTACAATAATTAAAAAAAAAATGGTATCAAGAAAGCTATTGTGAACAAACCATTATTGTTAAATGCAACATGTCAGTTAAAACTCTCTCACTGAAGTAACTAAAGGAGGTTTAGCTGTCTAGAACTTCCTTCTAGTCACTACTTACTATCACCAGTGGCAAATTATTATTATGTAGGTTATAGATTAATTAATATTATAAATATAAATAAATAACTATAATTCTTAGCATTTATAGGTTAAAAATAAAGTGACTTTTACAAATTAGTTGTTAGTAAAAAATAATCCATTTCTAATTATTATTGGAGTGACATTAACATGCTAAATAAATTATTAAAGTAAATTAGTGTTCATTTAAAAGTTAATAGAAATGCTAGCATGGCTCATTAGTTAAGAGAAGAATTAATACTCGGTTATCTGTTGTTGTTTTTATAAATCATGCATCGATGTTAATGATCTAAATCGTTTTGTTGTTCTAACTTATTTATCTAAAGTGTTAATAATAAAAGAATTGTTAAATTAAGCTTTAAGCAATTTCAAATAATGGCAAGAAAAAAACTTTCTGCAACTTAAAAATAAAAAAAAAATTTATATTTAAATTAAACACAGAATTAGATTCATTTCATCTGATAGTGTATATATTCTTTCCAAAGCAGGATTTTATAGTACTGAAAAATATTTAACGGCAATAATTTAGTCTAATAAAATTTATTCTGCTATCCAGTGCCCTTACCCAGAATTGTGTCATAAGAATAACGCTATTAGATATATCTTTGAATGTTAAGATATTAAATAAATAATGATCCAAATATGAATTTTATGTCAAGCATTGTTAGCCGAGAGATCAGTGCAGCTGCCTTTCAAACAAGTAGTTGGTTGCAAACGGTTATTGCGGGTTCGCCTCCCGGCAAATGCTATGACATAGGAAAAAAAAATATGAATTTTATATCATACTTTATAATCCATGCATACTAAGCAAATTTATTTATGAAACTCATATAATATCTGTTATTTATATAGCCTATGAATTTTCTTAGCAGCTTAATTTTTAACAAAATATTGAAAATAATCTTTAGAGATATGAACAGAACATAGAATCATTTATGATATTAAGTCCATCAATTTTGCTATTGTAGTCATTGTTTGATAACTATGTGATACATGATTGGTTTTACTATGTCTATATAGATCAATGCCTGATAAAATATTATATTTATAATTTTATTCATGGAGCAAATGAACACAGTGATAAGGGATTGTCCCGAATCTGTTGATAAACCTCATTTATATCTAGGAAAGACTTGGAAAAAGAAACCTTAGAAAAATTTCATTTTTTGTGCCATAATTCTTTGTTTACAGACACTTATTTGAGTATTAGAAAAGCAGTCTTCATTTGAGACAAATCTTAGATGAAACTATTTTTATTAGCCAACTTCTTTTTTGATATCTAATGGAGAAATATATAAACAAAATATGAAGCTACTGCAAAACAGCAAACTTGAGTGTGCCAGTATTATTTTTTATGGTAATATTTAATTGGGTATCCAGAAGTTTCTCTGTGAGAACTTTTTAAATAGGGGCATAGTATTCACTAATACTAAGGAATATATCTGTAAAATACTTGCATCACAATCACAAGTAATTCAAACTAGCTTTTCAAGAAAATTATTTTTAGAAATTATTTTAGTTTTAGAATTATTTCTAATCTTACAAAATTGCAGAAAATGTTATACTATACTATACCACTTTTCCATAGCATGGGTAAATTTGCACTTCAGTCTATTTTTGCAAAACATTATATTTAAAATAACTGATGATCCCTAGTTGTTTAGATGGAAATTTGTGAATATTATTCTTCATCAGATTAGAATATCTTTTATTTAGTTTTTGGAGGATATCAGATGAATGAATTAAACTTTTAGAAAAAAAAAAATTAAACAATAATCAAAAACTGAGATCAAATTAATAAAAATAGTACCCGTTTATTTATTTTGAAAGCATTTTCAATGTGAATTTATAAAACTTACCTTACATCAGCTTCTTCTTGACCTAAATCAAATCTGTTCTGGTGGTATGTGACCCTCAGCTTTTGACATAATTCTTGATAATATGATTCTTTCAGATTACTTGCCAGGTACACAAATACTGATAATGGCAACACTTTTTTGATCATTGTTAGCTGTATTTGGTTTTAACACTGCTATAGTTTTGCTTTAATGCCAAATTTTTATAATAATTTTTGTATGAATAATATTACTGCATATTTTTTATAATCATGCTTTAATTTAAAATACTATCATTTGTAGAAACTGCAGAAACAAGGTAACTAATTGTAGAATCTTTCTGTTTTAAAACAATCAAGGACAAGTTTGATTTCACCAACATATATTCATTTAATCAGATTGATGTTTGAGGAGTATTGTGAAAAAGAAGCTTGAAGTTCCGATTTAATAATGTAAAATTTGAGCAAAGAAGATTGAGCCTAGTAATTATATTAATTTGATCAAACTTATGTTTATTTTAACCTTCCTTAACTAGAAATTTATCCAGGTAATTCTTAACTATTTTTCTTATCAATCCACATTACTGTTGTAAACTGAACATGAAACCACCCATATTTAGCACTGATTAAGATTTGCTTCTATTATAATAATGCATCTACTAGACCTGATATGTATCACTACTACTCCTATGAATGTTTGCTTTAAATACACGTTTGCATGTTCTTTTGTTTATTTTAAGTAAAAGAAGCCTTTATTTAAATATTTTAGTAATTATTTTTTTTATATTTATTATTTTTAGGTACTACCAAGATGTTACTTCGCATTTCTAGAACTTCTTTGATGAATTCTTTGAAAAGGCATTTAGACCAACCTACACAGATATTTAAAAATAACTTACTTCAGTATTCGTATTTTAAAAATAGTCGTTATATAACAACAGGACAGATGCAAATGCCTTTAGCTTCTAGAAATGACTTAAAAAATGTTAAACGTGTTGTAGTTAAAGTTGGCAGTGCTGTTTTGACAAGAGAAGATGAGTGTGGTCTTGCTTTAGGAAGATTAGCCTCCATTGTAGAACAGGTAAGTAGAAGAATTTATTTTTATCATTTTTTTTTTGGATATCCATTTTATAATATTTAATTTTTTTTACAGTAAATAAAAGAACTTTTTACAAAAGCCATATTATATATTTAAGGAATTGTAAGTTATTATAGATAATAATAATCAGGACAAGTAAGCATGCAAATATTGATCATTATAATTCAAATATAAATATATAAGACAATTATTTTGTGGATAAATTTAATTTGAATATTAAAACATATATATATATATTTAGAGAAACTTATCTTAACTGTGATCACTCTGAAATCACAAATCATTTTATTCTTGTAATTGTCAACAATTTAAATAGTTATGGGGTCAATTAATAAAAGCTAAAAAAAATCATAAACTCAGTGCCTATAGGAATATAAATTCACACTAACAGTTAGCTATTAGTTTTTACATTTAGAGTATTGAAAATCATTTTGTCAACCGGATTAATTATTGCCTTTTGCCTTTTATCTAATCATAATTCAAACAATTTTATTTATGGACCAGCTATTTGAAAGAAAAGACAATTATTTTTTGTTATTTACTATTATGTAAAATTATTAACTGGTTTAGTTTATACAAATGTTATTTCTCGTATGACTTATATAATCATTAGTTATTTACCAAAAAGTAATTTCTCCGCAATAACAATTAACATCTCCTAGTTTATCTTTTTTTTTCTTTGAATGTAGTATTCTTTTTTATAATTATCAGACAAATTATTTTTCTCCTCTTTCTAACACTTTTTTATTTTCTACCAATTTTTTTTCTACATATTTTATAATTTCTTTGCTGCTAATTATTTTCTAAATTTCTACCATTATTAAAAACTTTACACAGTAAAATTGGAGCACAGACATTTCAAATTGCAATATCCAAATAATATAAAAAGTTTTATAGCAATAATATCTAGTTACTATGTTAACAAAAATGGATTTCACTTTTATTTGGGGCCTAAATTTTTATGTAAGAAGCTAATATAGACATTTATAACTGCAAGAATAAAATTCATTTTGATATATATGTTAACAATTCCTAATTATTTTGAATCAAATTCAAGTTTTCAAAACAGAATCACTAAATATTCGTTCTTAATAATTATAAATGATCAAGTTCTTTATTAATATGTAATGTTACTTTACAGTGTAAAATACTACTTAAACACATTTAGAGGAAAGGCATTTTAAATTGCTGCAGCTATATAATGTTAAAAGTCTTGCAGTAGTGACACCTAATTGCTGTGATGACAAAACTTAATTTCACTTTTGCTTGGAGTCTAATTTCTTATATAGAAAGCTAAACAATGTCAATTGCAAGAATTCAATCCTCTGCAAGATTATTAAAATGGGTTTCTGACTTGAGAATATGAATTTGAACTGAATTTAATTATGTATTTTCATTAAATTGAATTTTTTTCCCCATATGTCAAAGCATCGGCCGGGAAGCGAACCCGCAACAACTGTCTGCAAGCAACTGCTTGCTTGCAAGGTCGCTGCGCTGACCTTCGGCTACCAACGCTTGACAAAAATTAAATTTTATTGTTACAGTTGAAATAAAGTATATATATACAATGCTGCATTTTTTATTTATGTTGGAATTTTTTAAAAAATAAAAATTATTATTATTTATCTATATACTTGTTTATTAGAATAATTTAAAGAAAAATTATTTGATAGGTTTAGTCTTTTTCCCCCAATTAATCAAAAAAAAAACTTTTTAACTTATTGAAAATAAGTTTCAAATGCTAAGACAAATTTTTTAAATAGTGTTTGCACAAAACATTGGAGTCTTTTCTAAATTTAGGTTGACAAAAAAAATAATTCTTTACTTTTAGTGTGGAGAGCAGATAAAAAAATTGCAATACCTAAAAATGAACATTTAATAAACTAATAATAATGAAAGGAAGAGTTTTTTAAAAGTTTTAATATAAATTTTAAAGAATACTTTCACTTTTCCTGCAAAATTGAGACTATGAATTGCAAAAAAAGATTTGCTCTATAAATTATCCATCACTGAACTTCACCTTGCAGTTGACTAATTAAAATTCAATATTCTTAATTTTTATACAATTCACTTTTTTTTTTGCTTTTAAATTAAAGCTTATTATAAAAAATTTCAATAATTTAAAAAATATAATAATAATCAATAATAATATAATATTTTAACACTGTGAAAGGAAAAACATGACTGCACAATCGGCATGAATCATCCATTAATAAACATTTTAAAACCATAGGTGGTACACCTAAACTTAGTGTTTATTCTTTAAATAAATTAACTTTTATTTCTATATATTAATAATGTAATAATAATATTACTAAACATCATACGATTTTCCTTGCTTACATTCAATGTATACTTTTAGTAATTTACTGTTTCCATAACCAACCATTAAAAACTTGGATAATCAATGAGGACAAGATAGCAGTGCTGTGTTCATATTCTCAAACTGGTTCAGAGAAATGATAATGGTTAGAAACCATTCTGAAAATAAATTTAATGTCTATGGATTATCAAGATGACAGTATTGGAGTAAAAGAAATAAAAAAGACTACTTTACAAGCAACAGAAATCACATAGAAATGATAAATCTATATTACTATATAAATGTGAATGTTTGTTTGTTTGTGACTTTATAACTCAACAAACATTGCACCAGTTTTGAAGAATCTTGCATGATTTTCTTTCTTTTTTGTATAGAATTTTATTAGAATGTAAATTTTTGCTTTAATTGTTTTTAAAAAATTTGTAATTTGTAATCACTTAAACAATAACACAACTATATGTACTGACATACAGTTAAAGGTGAAGCTAAAATAAGAATTATAATATTAAAGTGGTTTAGTGCTTTTGAGGAATTTCTATATACTCATAATCATAACCAAAGAATTATCTGGAAAAAAGTGGAATATATGACAGATATTCAAAAATATGCAAATTTTATAAAGAGTCCATTTCATGGAGAGGAGGAAGCATAATTCATTTTGGTTTATAGTGTAGATTAGCTATATGCTAGGCATCCTTGATCTTACATTTGGTGTCATGTCATTTTATACATACAATAGTAGCAAAGAATTTTCAAAATTATGGGCAGTGGACTTCTGGTGCTCAAAAAAAATTGAACTATAGTCAGGCTTATCAAAAGGTTTTCTATATAAATAATGATGTTGAGAGACTCACATGTAGAGATGCGTGAGATTTTCCATAGTGTAATGCTTGAGAGACAGTTTGAAGGCAGATGATTTTGTATATGGTGTTAGGAGTCTGATCAGAGCATGAAAATCTATTGTAACAGTAGCTGGGTTCAAATACAGTTACTAAAGGAAGTAAAAGGCACTAAAAGAGTGTTTATTGCAGTTGTTATTAGGGATTGAATTAATAGATGTGAGAAAATTTAGATATACATTTGAACCCTGTTACAAAAGAGTGTGTGAGTGAAATACATTAATCATTTAAAGGCATGAACATATGCATCTATATTTATTACATGTGTTGTTGTGATGTTGCATGGAATTAATTACTAACAGATAGATTTGTATGTGAAGATGAAGAGAAGCAGTTATGTGCAGAGTTGTAATTTTATATTTTTGTTTTATATATTTTTGTTATTTATTACTGTAAGTTATAGTTATTGAAATAATGTCATTTGTAGCACATATTTCTCAATGAAAGCAAATTAAAATATAAAACTGGAGAGTAATAAAAAGGATTTTAAGTTGTTCCATGGGTGATTTCTGTTAATTACACATGTCAGAATTCCAAGAATTGGCCACTAAGTATTTTGGGACAATGGAACCTGATTCTTCTAAAAGCATTCCTGGGATAATGGTCATTGGTGTATGAATAGATAAAAAAGTGAGGTGAAAGAGAATTAAAAGAAACAAACTATATATATATATATATATATATATATATATATATATATATATATATTATTGAGTAGTTATATATATATATATTATTGAGTAGTTATTTGGAAGTGATTTTATTAATTAATAAAAATTAATAAGAATGGACTCCATCAAAATGCTGGGGTAAAAGAATCTTGTGGATTCATTAAACTGGCCAGTGTATAGGTGTTTGTGACCTGCCTACCATGATCTTTGTCTATTGAGATTTTGCCATCTATTTCACACAAGTGAAGTGATTGTGGAGCTCCAAACAACAAGAACTTTCATGCCTTTAATTTTAGAATCATCTACTTAACATCTCTAGGATGGATTATCATATGTGTAAATGTTATGGAATCTTTCATCATCTTTCAGACCAACAACTCTTGCTAAAACAATCACCATTGTAATATTGTAAGCTTACAGATCATCAGCCTTAAACACATGAACATTCACCCTCAAAGGAGGTAAATATGACTTTCTATATATTGACTGAACATATAATAATTTGGTAATAAATTAAGAAATATGCACTTTGTTCCAACTTAAGGAAAGAATTATAGAAATAGATTAAATTATTTCTTAAATACAACTCTGATGCATAGTTGCACTCTTTCATGAATGTGTATACTGATATTATATATGTGTATCAGAATGACTGGGTCATATGATTGAGTTATTAGTATATATGTGTATTAATAAATATTAGAATTTTAAACTATAACTTGTGTATTTATTTGAATTACAAGATTCTTATAATTTCTGGGTTATTTATAAAAGCTTACTGATATTCATTACCATATATCTCTAAAAGAAATAAAATAATAAGTTTCATAAAGCAGATAGGAAATTATAAAAGTATATAATGACGTTTCTTTGTAAGATAACCTCGGCTTCATTCTCTTGATAGACATTATCTCCCAATTTTGAGACTGAGCTAGTCTGTATAAGGCACCCAAAAAGGTCCATTGACATCTTTTTTTTGTTTTCAAGGGGTATAATTCTTATTAATTGGTAAGATTGGTGCTTGGGATCAAACTTGTTCAATGCTCATAAATATACCTACTTGAAGGTCAGGTTAATAACCTGTTCTCATTTAAATTCTTAGAATAGGATCATGGATAGACTGTTAAACTATATCATAATTGTTTTTGAATGACATCATTAAAAAACCTAAAAGTGGACAGAATTATTTAGAAGATTACAGAGTTAGAAATATTTTAAATGAAAAATATAGTTTTTGGTAAAGTAAGGTAAAATATGATTTTGTAAATATTTTTTAAATTAATTAAATTGCATTTGTAATCATCTATTTAATTTTTTATTTAAATAATGACAATTTAGATCAGTTATAGTAATGAATTTGAGATAGTTTTAGAATTTCAGTTTAAATATATATTTAATGTGTGTTAAGACACTGGTATAATAAGAGAAATACTGAATTTGATAAACTTTTACCATTTGTCTTTAAGTATATTCTCACATGATAAAGTAGATATTGTGGCCTGTGTATTGAAATATATAGTAGAATAATGAAGAGATATTGGTTTTTTTCTAATCCAGGTGAAATTTTATTAAATTAACATATTTAAACTTCATTTGGATAACTTATTTAATTTCTCACTTGCATGTACTATGATGGTGTTAAAATTTTATAGCCATTTAAAAAATTATCACATAAAAAATATAAAATAATTTATTTTAACATTATTGTTTATTGTATTTAATAAATGTTATATTTTTTGTAATATGGCTGTTGATAAATACTTGATGTAAATAGTTTATAATTATATTTTATTTATTAACCATTCTATTAATGCCAAATGGAGAGAATTAATGAGTAAAAGTTTTATTTGGTATTTAATACATCAAAAATCAAAACTAGAATAAATAATTATATTTTAATTATTAAACACTCTAATAATGTGTCGATTGAACAATGAGAGAAATGGAGACAATTAGCAAAGAAATATTCAGTACATCAAAAATCAAAAATGGAATTTATGTAATGAAACATTAACAAAATTTTAATGATTGGAATATATCCTTGAATTATATATTTTAATAATCAACTGCATTTAATATCATTCTATTAACACATGCAATTATGCAGATTGACTTTGCTTACATTAGTAAATTAAAACAATGCAATGCAGTTGAAAATTAAAATATATATTAAAAGAATATTTATATGAAACAATAATACATAAGTTATCAATAGCAGTTAAAAATGGTCTACAATATTGTTTATAAAAATGTATTACTATAGTTATTTTTACCTGCTGTTGATAACTCATATTATCCAATGTAAATGTTATTTAAATATATTTTAATTATCAACTACATTGCATTTTTTAGTCTAATAATGTCAACAATCTTATAGGTACATATAGTAAATATATATTTAAAAAATATAAAACAGCTTTCAAATAATCCACTACATGGCAAAATTTTTTCACCAGCTCTTTTTGGAATAAAGGAGAAAGTATCATGCATTAGCTGTGAGGTGAGTGAGGTTTTAACAGTTTTTCATCCATTTTTGATTCTTTACTTGAGTAATGATATATCTATTTTCTGATTAATATTGTATGGCTGGCTGAATTGATTATGAACTGTTTGCTTGGAAATAAAAGTCTGAAAAGATATATGTTTTACATAGGTGTATCAGCCCAAACATCTGACAAGTTGGCACAAATGTATAATAATAAAGAAAACTTTGAAATTAAATTGAAAAAATATATTTTTTCTAAATAAGAAAATAACAAAAGAATACTTATCTCTGATATTTCATCTGCAGGTATAGCAATTACAGTCTATTTCAGTAATTCAAACAGAAGTATGTTAAAGTAATTGCAGAAGACTGCAATGCTTAGTTCTGTAAGAATTTCATTAATCTGAATGAAATATGTAATTTTTAATTATTTTTTTTAAAAATAAAAATATATGATACCTTTATTGATGATGTACATTAACAACTATGTATATATTCTTTATACATAAGACAAATTATATATTGAAGAAAAATATTAAGTAATTTTTTAATGAGATATTCCATTAGAGATATAAAAGTCATTTCATGTTTCTCAAGCTAATACTCATATGTCTATGCTCAATGAATTTGAGTGTTATCATTTTGTCTAGAGAAAATGTTTGAAACATGAGGTGAGTTTCCTTTTTTAACATACTCACTTTCTACACAGTCATGATTGTTTATGCAGAATAATGATTGGATAAAAATATATCATTATGAGTATTCTAATTATTATGATTTCACAATAATGTACAATTAGAATAAGGAAATATGGTTTTTAAGCAAATTTTAAAATCATCATTATAAAAAAAAGGCTAAGAAAAATGGCAGCAATTTTCTTTAGCTTATATGACATATCACTTCTTCATTATTCTTTTTTAGGCTTGTGACCATTACTGTTTCTGTTTATAAAACTTATGATAAAAGATTGTAATTTTTATAATGTTCATAGATTTTAATCAGGAAATAGGTGGTTTCAAAGATTTTATTTTAACATTTTAGTGATAATAATAATTATTTTTGAAACTGTTCTGAAATATTAATCAGCTTAACAGTTTATACTTCAGATAACCATGCACCAACAATTTGATTATTGTTATACTCAAATAAGCCTAATATATTTTTTTTTTACAAATATGTGATACTTACAGATTTCTATTATATATATTATATACTTCTTAGCAAAGTTATATATATGTTACTATATATTTCTTACAATTTTTTTAGAGCTCTATATGCAGAAGAAATGAGAACAATTTTTTCTTGGTATATTTCACTTTCTGTATTGTATGATGTTAATATTATAAGAATGTCATGTTCTTTTATTAATATAGAATTAAAAGAACAATTTAACTAATTTGTTGTTGTTATTACTATTTTAAAATCATCATCATCATCATCATCATTATTATTATTATTATCATCATCATCTTTCAAAGAACTTTATTCAATAACTTAAAAAAAGTTGCACAATTTTTTTACACATTAATCTTGATTATTATACAGACAGTCAATTGTTTGTAAAGCTGGCAGAGGTATAAAAGTTCACATATGTGCAGTAAGTTGTTTAAACTCCTGATTAAAGTTCACTATCATATAATATTTTTTCCATGGTGGCAAGTTGTAACTTTTTTATTTGACATTTCTAAATCTTTTGTGTCTTCCTATTTTTTATAAGTTTGATGGTAACTGCAATAGAGACCAGGTGTCAATAAATGTTGTGTGATTTGTAATTCTTTTATCTCTTTCATGTATACTATCCAGTTTATTTTTGAATGTGTTCGGGTGCCTTCTTGGATTATTATTGTACATGAATTTACACCTTGTACACCATAAAGCATAGAGAATGAATACACTGATTCTTACTTCAGCAAAAATACCTTTTATGAATGAGGCAAATAGGCATTCCATATTTATTCTTTTATTTTTGAATAGTGTATTTATTATTGAATGGATGCTATTTAGTCCTAGACATGAGAAAAAAATATGATCCTGTGTTTCTGAGTCTCTGTGGCAGAGGTTACATAAATTGTCTACATTTTGACAGTTCCTTCTATATTTTAAAAAATGCTGTGTGGATAGAGAGTCAATGTTAATTTTAAGAAGAAAAGCAAAATATTTTGGTTCAAGTGACCAGAATTTAAATTTATGGCATAGTTGTCTATTGGTGATATTAAGTCCAGTTATTTCATCAATTTGTGATGGGTGTAAAAGCAAATGTATTTCCCAGTACTTAAATTTATTTTGAGGTAGATTAAAATTCAAGTTTTTTGTAGATAGTAATGGTATAAGTAGAGTCATTAGGAATCCTTGTAAAGGAGGTGGTTTATCTGTGGGGGTGATTTTACAGGCTATTTGTAGATATGGGAATTTTTGTGCAAATTATGTTTAGTGTTTTTTGGATTCTGAAAGTGTAAACTGAATGAAGTCCCAGACCATTTTGTGAGAGTGAATTTCTTAGCCGTTTTACTGATATTGAGATTACTTTTTTCCCCACAAAAGTTTTCTACAAAGTGAGTCTATTTTATTAGTAATTGCCTTAGTATAAAGTATTATTGGAGTGTAATAAGTGATTTTTGTCATGATTAACATATTAAGAAATGCTGTCTTTGTGTACAGTGAAAGGTAGGCTTTTGTTAAAGAATTGACTATAATTTCTACTTTATTTGCAAGATTTTTTTGTATAAGTAGTCTCATTGGTGAATGATGCAGATAGAAATGGAAACCAAGAAATGGATTAGGTTACCTTTAAAATGTTTTGTTATACTGCTGCCAGTGAAAATTTGCCAGGCACAAGATTTCTCCATGTTAAATGTTAATTTATATTCATTTGTATAATTGGAAAGTATCTTTAGAAGTTTGGGAATGTGTTTTTGAGATGTCAAAAAAATTGCAAGATCATCCATGTAAGCTATACATGAGATGTTAGTATTTAAGCAGGGTATATAATTTCCAGGTAATTCATTCTCTATGATTTTAATTAGGGGATTTATGTAGGCAGTAAATAATAAGGCACTAAGAGGGCATCCTTGTGGGATGGATTGATGAGGTACTATTGGTGGTGAAGTATTTCCATTTAGAGTAATGTATATTTCATGATTTATTAATAGGTTAGCAAGTAGATTAAGGTAGGCTTTTGGTACTGTGTATTGTTCTAGAGTTTTCAGTAGTGTATTTTTTAGTATAGTATCAAACGCTGCTTCTATGTCTAGTTGAAACTATAGGACTGTATTTTTTGTTGTTTCTTATTGTTTCTATAGTTGATTTGAATAGAAAAACTGCCTGTTCAGTTGAAGATTTCTTTTTAGCAAATTGCATTTTTGATAGTTTTGGTATAATATATGGCTCTATTTTGTTTTTAATTACTGATTCTATAATTTTTATTCCAAGGGAGGACATTGAAATTGGATGTAAGTTTGTTATTGATGAAACCATTTTTTTTTTTCATAAATGGTTCAAGCGATATTTGATAAAGACCTGGTATTCTATATATGTCTTTAGTTAAAAAATTTGTAAGGTTAGACATATACTGAGCTGTAATTTTATTAATATGAGAATATATGAACTTGAGAATCCCATCTATTCCAGGATGGCATGAATCTGGCATTGACTCTATCTTTTGTACAAAATCATTAGAAGCAAATTGAATTTCTTTTTCTGGCCTACTGTATAAGAGTTGTGATGGATCTAAGGGGGGATTTTTTTGAAATTTATCTTTAAAAAATGAAAATAATTGCTCCAACTTGAAATCTCCACAAACAGTATGTGATTGTATTTTTATGGCTGATGGTACTCGAACTGGAGAGGGGTGACCTAATGCCCATCTGATGTAATTTCTGGTTAAGATGTGAGGCTTGTTTAAGTATACTTTTTTTTTTTTTTGTGGCAATATATTCTTTAAGATGTTCTGAAATTGATTTATATGTTTTTTTAATGCTATTAATCTGGGGTGATCATAGTTAGATTGTGATGTTGTAATAATTTTTTTATAAGTGTCATGCATAAGGTTTAAAAGTTTAGTTTGGGATGGTGTGGTTCTGGTAAGATGGTTAATATTAAATGATAATATAATTAACAAATGCACACCATGCTTGGACTGGGTCCATTTGTATACTTTTTATCTTATGCAAATAGATATATATTTCTAAGAAAAGTAATTCTGGAGTGTGTGATGGAAGAAGAACTCTGATGGTTCTTCCAGTAATTATTGTTGATCTGATATTGAAATTAAGACAATGTTCAATTAAGTTGGTGACTCTCAGGTATTTTCACTTTGGTTGTTGTAGTAGTAGTACCAATTATATTAAATAAAAATAGATAATAAACACATGTTATCATTCACAAGTATGTATTTAAATATACATGCAAACATGTAAAATTTTTAAAATTATATATTAATGTGTGACTGCCTTTTGTGGTGTATTGCTTTAGCAATGATGAACATAAAAGCAAAGTTTCTTGAAGTGAAATTAAATGTGTCACTTCTAGAACTCAAACATCACATGATTTTTTGAAATACTAGAACTTATTTATTATTAATTTTTGAATATCTAATTTTTCAGGTCTCTGAGCTTCAAAATCAAGGTTATGAAATGTTGATGGTTACTAGTGGTGCAGTGGCATATGGTAAACAAAAGCTATTTCAAGAAGTTATGATGAGTATGAGTATGAGAGAAACTCTGTCACCAAGAGAATTTTATAAGGTAACTTAGTATTTAAATTATACTTTTTTTTTGATTATATGCATATGGACAATCAATAGCTAGAAGTTCAGTTTCTATCTATTGCATTGAGAGAACTGTGATATTATACACAACTATAAAAGGCAGCAAATAATTTTTTTTTTATTGCAAAAATGTTTAATATTTATTTTAGTATTAAGTATGTTGTATTATTAAAATGTATTGTAAACAAATACATTTTTTTTTGTTAACGATCTTATAACTTTAATTATTATTTTTTATATGTCAAAGCGTTGACCAGGAAGCAAACCCAGGCCGGCTGCTTGGAAGGCAGCTATGCCAACCGTTGGGCCATCAATACTTGACATAACTTTAATTTTGTTTATGAAAAACGGCGTAATTTTTTATCTTTTAAATTTATATATGTGATCTTTTTATAAATATTCTCAATTATTTTTTATCTTTCAAAAGGAAATTTTATTCACAAACCATAAGAATCGTTTACAAAAAGAAGGACATTCACATATCAATCTCAAAGGAGACCAGTCAACAAAATCAGAGGTTACGCTTGTATATATTAACAAAAAACAATTAATTTCATATCAATGACATTAAAACATTAGTTATCACCAGAAATTGAAGACATATAACTTCCCATTCCAGAAATCATAGTAGTGGCCTATTTACATTAATCTGATCATGTATATCACATATATGATGGTGTTAGTCAATTCAAACACATGTAAGTTTGTTTAATTTATGAACATGTGGACAATGATTAAAACCATATTTGGCCATTTAGTCTATAGAGTTTTATCTTATCATGTGAAGAGCATTTCCAATGTTTCTGTGTGAATTAATTTAACATGTTAAATATCGAGAGATTAATCATTATGAATCATATATGAAAACCATACACTTTACTTATAGATCATGAGGTTAGCCAATCCAATATAGGGATTGCATTGATAAAAATTACTTAAAAGAAGTTTTCATAAAATACATAAGACTGAACATTACATGAAAAATATCATAGATTCTTTACAGTAAACAAATCGGTTACCATTAAGCATTGTTAAAGCTGTCTTAGTATATTTATTGGATCATTGATTAAAACAGATCCATTAATCAAATGAAAGCCCTTTCCTATTATTCATCAATTAGGTGGGTAACTTTATAATGACATTTTCTAGTTCTTGGATCTCTTCCATATAAAGATTATCTAGAATGTTTTAGGTAAATGGTTCATTAAATTTTCTCAGTATTTGCAGATTTACAACTTTATATTCTTTTCATCATTGGTACTACACTTTGTTTTAGGTTTATTAGGGACCAGGTCTGGTTGAAATCCAATTCTGAAAAATTTTTTGGTCTAATTCTTTAATTTCTTTTAGTAAGTGTAAAGACATTTTCATCATGTCATATTCTTCTCCACTTTCGAAGATAGTCTTATTTCTTAATGACCAAATGGAAAAACTTATAAATGTTGTCAATCTTATGACCCCAAAATGTCCACTCTTGAAGGCCTTAGTCAAATTTACACAAGCTGATTCTTTGTTTTTTATGAGAGATTTAAAAGTGTTTCTTATGCTATTCCAAATTTGACACTCCTCCAATATATGTGCCATTGTCTCATCACTACGCCTACATAGTGCGCATATAGGGTCCAGATTATAATTCCTTTTACTATATAGAAAGTCAGCAGTAGGCAAGGCCCCAAGGTTAACCTTGATTAAAAAATCAACAAACCTCGGTTACAATTTTAGACGTTTGGTCAATCTGGAGAACCTCGATATTCCAATTGAAAAAATATTGTCAATTTTAGTTTCTTCCGGATTCGTAAGATCATATGTGTTCCAGTAGTTTAGTTTGTTATTAAATATTGTTCCTGGATTCTTCATGTTTAGATAGTTAAGTACTATAGAGATTTGATTTTGAATCCAAAGCCTTCCACTTTTGGGAGGTGGCCTATCAGTAAGAGTTATTTCTTCTGGGAATATTGGCCCTTTCATATCTGGGTTTTTCATAAATAATCTGGTAAGTACATTATGAAAACACTGTATTAATAAGATTTTGACTGAGTGTAGTCCTATGCCGTTCATCTGTTTGGGTTTCTGTAGGAGGCGCAGGCTGATGAGAGGAGCTTCCCCCCCCCAACACAGCTTTTTTTATTAGATAAATATTTATATGATACTTTTTTTGACAAATAATTAATATGACTATAGAAGATTCATTAAGAAATTTAAACAAATTTGTAGCATTGTGAAGATGACAGTATAAAATGAAGATAAATATATTCCAATGATTATATAAATAGTGTATAAAAATAAAATAATAAAAGAAAGCTATCTTACTAATTTAATAACAATAAAATATATAGGATTTCTGAACAAAATGAAAAATACAAAGTAATAAATTTAAACAAATGTAAATCATTATATCCTTCTTATGAAAACATGTATATATATTTATTAAGATTAACGTTCATAAGGATTAAGATTACTTTTTAATTTTAGCGATTTTTTTCTGCTGAAATTCTACAGTATTTAAATGAATCTATAGAAAATATAAACCTGCCGAAAGATCAGAGTAAAGTTGATACTTCTCATACAATGCTTAATTACAATGATAATAATCATAACTATATGTATTCCCAAGATCTAATTAAAAATAAAAATGGAAATGAATCTAATAATTGCAATAGAGTTAAAACAACAAGATCTGAAGTCACAGAGTACTCCGTGAAGTTGAAAGTTCTCCAGAGCCTGAAGGGTAACATAGACCTGGGCATAAGATATGACTTAAACAACAGTGCGGAAAATTCACAGAGTTCCAATGTAACCATTAATACTAAGAAATTTTATTCACATAGCATGCCTAAATACCGGAATACTAACCTTAGGCTACTGAAAATACTGAAAGCCAACAATGTTTCTAGCATAGGCCCTACCATTATCAAAGTGCATGCAAATGTTTTAAATGTTAATGTAATTGCCAATGCGGTGGAATATACTTTAGACAACAGCGTAACATCCAATCAAAACTCTGAAGGTTGCATTCAAGATAAAAAAATATCACAGACTAGCTTAAAAATGAACTCTCAAATCATAAAAGGAAATAAACCTTCTAGCACTAATAACCAAAATTTGGCCTCCGATAATTCAAGTGCTATAGAAAAATATGGAAAGCAAAAAATCGCAACGACATCCGATGACGCAAACAAAAACGAAAACAGCGTAAATACAGTGGAAGATTTATGTAAGCTTTGTGAAACCAATTGTACACACAAGATGCTAATTAAGGTACATGAGACCAAGCATAATACAACAGCTAACCTCAACGTCATAAATATTACTGATAATAAACATAAAAATTATTCTTACCAGCCTCAGTTAATACCGGAAAGTCATGTCATTAGCGATTCTAAAACCAACGAAATATCTACGGAAATAAATGATAAAAATAATATCGATTTTAACTGTAATAGTAATAATAAACAAAATTCACATCATAATATACCTAAAATAAAGACCTCCAAACAAACAATCTCAGAAATGATCCACGAGTTTTCAGACACTACAGTGAATAACGACGAATACTGTTCAACAGGCTACATTTCAACTGGCTCGTCACTCATAGCGGATAAACAAGGTACTAAAGAAAAAAATTTTAATACGGACGTAATCCATTGGCCTGAACCGGCACATAAATTAAATAATAAAGGCACCAAAACTAAAAAATACACAGAAACAAATAGTTGCAGCACATATATTAATGATAATACTACACTAATATCTAAAGATTCGACAGAAAATAACGCAATAGTGTCACTTCCCGTATCGACGCATTCAACTAGGAATAAACATGAGACTCAACCAAAAATTAACCCCATGAACAATTTACCATCTGAAAACAGCTTTTTAACTAATTCAAACTTGCCCAAAACTGATACTATAAATAAATATAGTTCTGAAACAACACCCACGCGTAATACAATACCGGAACCCGTATTAAAACATACCAATACAATTAGTGTCACTAGTGTTCAAAATACTTTCTTTCAAAGCATGCCACTTTCTATAGATGAATTCCCAACTCTTCCCTCTTACTCTCAGTATCTCTACCAGAGAGAAGATCAAAATAAAATTTTCCATACCGGTCATAAGGGAAACTATTCAACAATCAAGCAGACAAACCCAACACTAGATTTGACACAGAGTGATTTAAATTACCTTCCTCACATAACACCTATTTCAAAAAACTGTAATACAATGGCTAACAGTTCATCTAGGAGCCACATATCATATGCTAACATAGCAAAAATTGGTACTAACAAGTCCATCTAAGTCTATACAAAATACGAACAACTTAAAAACTAATTCATACAACGAAACCTGCTCCATACCCAGAACAGCAAGTAAAATTAATCACGACCTTACCATGTCAGATATACTAAAACTAAAAAATCTACAACAGGAAAATCAAACCTTCTTGGGGCTTGAGACCAATGAATTCTCCATAAATGACTTCACTGAGAAACAATACCAAGGCCTCTGTGTTGACTTCAACCAAACAATATCTCCAACACTCCTCAAATCCTTAGTAAACTACCACAATGATAAAAATGTTGTTCTGGCAGTGACAGAACCAAATTGCTCACTCCATAAATTCCCCATTACAGCACTATACGAATTGATAAAACAATACAAATTAACAGAGGGCATACACTGGATCCTCACTCACCCAAACGACAGATACATTGCTGTTGAATTTGCCACTTGGGCCTTCCGAAATGAATTTAAATCAAATTTCAAAAAACTAGACAACAAATTCCTTATATATGTTGATACAAACAGACCTGCTACTCTTATCGGAACCCTCAAGAATTGTATCATGGGCCTTGACAATAATCTCCTCCAAGAAATCCTTTTACCTTATGGGAAAATCCAGAATTTCTCATATCTGCCAGTAGACAAGACGATCAAGTCCATCCTATCCAACACTGCATCATTTCAAATTCAACTAAAAAGGCCTAGGGCCCACTGACATACCAACTACCATTAAAGCAAAAGGTTGTCCAATGATACTTTCCTTCATTGGCGTCAGGCCGCAATGTTTTTATTGCGGCCTAAGAACACATCTCATAAAAGAATGCCCAGCAAAAATATGCACCTCTTGTGGTCAAAAGGAAAATAAGTTTCACAAATGTAAAGCACCTCATACACTCACACCTGCTAATGACACACATAACGAAATGCCAATCACAAACACTCCAGGCCTGCATACTGCTGAAGCTGAAGTCGTATCCTACAGTAGAGTAACCAACACCAAAGACCTTATGAATCCTAATAAACTCAAGGGAAAACCATCCAATGACAGCAAACAGATACAAATAGCATATCAAAACCCAAATGGCTCCAAGCCCAGAGATAACTCACAGAAACCAGACAACTTACCAAAAAGCTCAAAATCAAATAATGCCTCTAGACGCAAAAATCTAACAATCTCTTCTGCCGATACAGATGATGCACCTCTCAGCATAGACCATCAAGACCATAACAATGCACTCGGAACCCTAAGACCTCTAAGATCAAAACCAGCGGTTTCTAACATTAAATGTATAATGGACGCATCAAAACTATCAATATCCTATATGAATTCATCCCATATGAAAGCTCCCACACCTACAAAAAATAGATCTTTACCACCCATCTCTGACTATGACTCAGACATGGATTTCAACCTACCCCCTAATGCTAATAATAAACAAAAATCTTCCAAACTTTCAAAGGCCTACTCCAAAGAAGAGGACTCACACCTATCTCCTGCTTCCAAGCCAAACTACCTAAAGTTCTCCTTTCCCTACAGTGTAAATTCTATTCTGGAAAAAAAACAAGAGGAAGGTACAAAGCACACCAAAAAACTCTCTCAGTCATGAATCACACAATGAAACTGAACTCTTTCGAGCTGATTTCCACAGGCCATCCTTGCCAGATCAGAAAATCAGTGATCACAAGGACCATTACAACCTTCAATCAAAGATTCCGCTGGCGGTAAAACCAAGCAGCAATAATCTTTATGGATAAGATCAAGTGCCAAATCATTGGTCTTAACATCAGGGGAATTAATTCTACTGACCGTTTATATATGCGATTAGGCATTTTTTCCATGTTACATCTCATATTTTATTCTTAGGAGAGACCAAATATCACCTAAACTCCAACCCTCACATAATTCTTGAACTTTCAAAACTGGGATTCACTCTTCTGTCTACTAATACATCAGCTGCTGGAGGGGTAGGAATCATCATTAATAACAGGAAAACACCTTCTTCCTATAAAGTGCTTTACCATGATGCCAATCTCATTGCAATCAAGCTTATATACCAATCTAGTGAATTCATTGCAATATACGTATACTTCCAGAATAACCCATTGACTTATTCTAAAATAATACACACCATAAATCTCATCACTGCAAACAACACAGGCCCTACAATCTTCTTGGGGGACTTCAACCTGCAATATGATGTGTTCACACGGAAATACCTCCATCTCTTAGCTAGGGGTTTCATAAATGGCAGAGGTTTCTTCACTGTGGATGCATACTCATTCTATATGAAGAGCTTTACAACACTGATTGACCTAATGTTTTACACCTCAGAGCTGCACTATGGTTTGGAAGCCAAGCTTCAACCCGTTCCCTTCTCAGATCATCTTGCCCTGATAGCGTCTCTAGATCTGGACTCCTACACTCCCATAGACTACAATAAAACAATCAGAATTATATCTAAAGCTGCTGCCACGGAAGCTGTCTTCTCAGATGCCTACATACTCTTTGAAAAAAATTTACATTCTTAACATAAATCCTGAGGAAGCCTGGTTCGCCTTCACAGGCATCCTCCAAACCATAATCATACAGCAGACCAAAAAACATAAAGGGTCAACAACCCTAATGAATGAGCTTGATTTGCTTCACCATAGGATTAAAAACTTCTCAAGTGATGGTACTATAGACAACCTCCTATTACTTAAAACACAGTACAAGCAGAAACAAGCTGCGATTGCTGAAATAATAGCAACAAAGAATGGCTAGGTTATACTTACCTGGCCAACACTGCTGGACATGTGGCTTCTCAGATGGGCTCTGGGGGCAAGGAAGAAACAAAAAACTCCTTTGTCCCTCCTCATCGGTGGTAGCCATACCTCCGGCAACCAAATGCTCATTCAAATAGAGTCATATTTCAAAAACCGCCTATCAAACTCTGTTTCCTACCCCACAAAGCAGTGGCATGAGACATCACAAAACAATGAATATGGAATAACAATATCAAACATCAAAAAACGCTTGGCTGTCTTACCGTCCAATGTCCATCCAGGACTACATGGCATTCCAAAGTTCATACTTACATACCTTGAGAATTTCACAGCTCCCATAGTATTATAACTAATTAACCATCTTGCAAACAGCAAAAAAATCATCCCCAAACTTTATCCCAAAGCGATGGTCCCCTTTCTTAAGAAAAAACAGGACGCATCTGCTCTATCTAGCATAAGACCAATCTCCATGACCCCAATCCTGTTAAAGGTCATTGAAGGTGTGATCAAGAAGAAAATACAAGATGTTATTCTGGACAACATATCCCAGTTGCAATTTGCAAAGAAGGGCTGATCCACACTCTCTGCAATCGGGGAGGTAAAAATTCTCTGTCATCATATCAGATCCAAGAATCTATACAAAACGATTGCCATTCAGCTAGACATCTCTGAAGCATTTGATTCAGTAGATGTCAACATCCTGCTCAATTGCCTCTCAGCACTAGACATTCCTACTCAAATCATTCAGATATTGGACAATCTACTAAACAACAGATTGGTCCACTTAAACCCCCTTCTTAAACAGATTGAGGCAGAACTTCCAGGAATCTATATACTCCAGCTGAAGAAACACTGTAAAGCATTTGCCTACATGGATGATGTTCTTGTCACCTTACCCTCCCAAAAATATCTAAAACCTCTTATACAACTAATCAAAAAATTTTCCGAATCTTCCAAACTTTCCTTCAACCTCAACAAGTCATCAGCCTGGAAAATCAACACAGGAAGAAGATATCTTCACCTTTCTCAGCAAACCCCCAAAACTTTTTGGGGTTTCCCATATACAAGTCACCGCAAGCCATGTCGATACAAATACAGAATTCCATCATTGAAGCCACCACCAACACAGTTAAAAACCTTGCCAAGGTTTATTTATCACTGCAAGGGAAAATCTCTCTCCTCAATATCAAGGTAATGGCAAAGAATAGCTACTATCTACCCATAATTAACATGACAAAAACTTTCAATACAAAAATCAACCGAATCTGTGCACGGCTGTTGTGGAATGGTAAAACAGTGGCCATAGGAATTGAACGCATGCAGCGACATAGTATGTCATTGCATGCAACGTTTTCTATATACTACCAAAAGTGCCACTCTCTGATCCACATCCTACAAAAGAAATTTCCCCAGATTGTAGCGGAACAACCAGTCATTCCATCAGACAGACCTCCACCTTCAAAGATAAGCTGGCTAAATCAGATACTTGACTTACCTTTTCGCTCACAATGGCCACTCTACCCTAGTATTCAGACAAAAAATCTCCATTTGGGATGCTCATGGCCTGCTATTTCCCACACAAAACTCTACCATTCCTTACCTCGGTGGTAACAATCACGTGGTCACCAGGTTTTTCAAGCATCTCAAGCTGGAGCCAAGGTTCCTGGACTTTCTCATAAAAATCAACCTGAATTCACTCCAGACAAACTGGTTCCTGCACTACAGGAGATTCCTCAAGAATATAGATCCTATGTGTCACAACTGCCATAGAACCTGTGAAACCTTTGATCATATGATAAATGATTGCCCAGCATATGACAAAATCAGAACTTTCATTACTTACCACTGCCACATTTCCCTGAACAAAATCTTAAATATTAAATGCTGCTTCCTGTCCAGGGATTATGTCACCACAAGACTCTCAACCGTTCTCACTTATGCCATCTGGATGGCCAGATGTTGCAACAAATTTACCTTTCCTCATCCCAAGCCTGAAGACACATTCATTTCCAAGCTAAAGGAATTTTGCCATAAGGACAGAATAATCTCTTCCAGATTTTTATTTGACAACACATGGAATCTGATTAAGCTGGATTAACAACACCAGTAACCACATCAGAACATTTGGTTGCCTGACTAACATGGATAACTATTATTTTTGATTTACAATTGTATCATTATTACATATGGTTTTTCAATAAAATTATTTATAAATAAATAATATAGAATGTATTGTAAAGAGGTGAATAATATAAAATTAAATAGAAATGAAAGTATAATTGTAATGATTATAGAAAAAATAAATCCAAGTATACCAAGATTATAAACTATACAAATATTAATAAAAAAACCAAAAAAGCATACAGAATAAAAACGTAATAAATATTATAAAAGATTTAATTATAACAGTTTTTACTTTAAATGTATTTATAAATATTAGCAGAAACACAAAGGAAAAGTAATGTGATATTCAAATAATGGTTAATTTAAAAAACACTATAATTCAAACAAAAAAATTATAAAGAAAGATATTATTCATTATTCTAAATAGAAAAGTTAAATTTTAATGATTGGAAATAAAGTAGCTATAAATAAGATTTATAATAATTTTATGAATAATATACATGATAGAATATTTACAAATAAGAATTTAATTTTAACATATTTATTATTTTTATGTTTATGAATTTTAACATATGTAGATACTGAAATGTATAAAGATAGTAATGATGAAATTAAATATCTTTTTATTAGAAGTAAATGTAGAAAAATAATTTATATAGAATCACAATAAACAAGTACTCAGAAAACTGCAGTTGTTATGTACTTTAAATATAAAAATTATAAATGCATATTAATTAAATAAGATCAACTATAAAAAAGAGCAGTATTAAAAATCTATCTAAAACAAGAACAAAAGTGTTAAAAGCAAGAGAAATCAAAAGAAAATATAGTCATTTTTTAAAAATTAATCAGTCTGAATTTTGGTTTTATTTAAGCTGCATCAAACTGTCATTAGGGTGGCAGAGGAAAAACTACTGACTTCCTAAAATCTAATTTGGATTTTTTTCTGAATCTGATCAAGCTATTTAAAAGAAATCTCTATGCAAAATGAAGAAAAAAAAGCTTAAACCTCCAATTTTATAAACAGAGCATTAATAAAGAACATTATAACAATTTGTATAAAAAGAACATGATTACAAATATAGCCAATTAATGCATGCCATCATGAGTGAAATATTAGCCTGAAAAAAGAAATCCTTATAATAAATAAACTATAGAGAATTCTGGCTATAAAACTTTTGCTGCATAAGTTTAAAAATAAATCTGTTTATTAATTAGAATGTTATCCTAACATATTAACTATTGTAAGTTTTATTTTATAATCTTTTAGTATATATTTAATTTTAAAAAATTGTATTTTGTTATGTACAAAGTGTTTATACAAAATATTATTTAATTGATTGATTACAAGAAGAAGCAAATATTTTATGATTAAAAAGAAATCAGCATAAGCAACTATAAATACTCCAGCTGCATTTTAAAACATCTAAATAAAAAATTCACTTTAGCTCATGTTTTATATATATATAAACATAGCTAAATTTTTTATCTAAAACCATTTTCTTTTCATGTAACAGTTATCCAGTATGTAAAATAAAATAAAATAAAATAAGCAAGATGTTTAAGCTTTGCAGTTAAATACCACTGTATAAATATGATTACACTAATAAAGCATGCACACACAAAGCTGAATTTTTAAATTTTTTATATATTAAAATAATAGAAAGTAATACAACGTAAATATGTATAAGTGTGGCTGAGCACTTTTAAGGGATGTAGCCCTCATAGTCATAGCCATATTGTAACTAATGAAACTAGTTAATTGCAATGCAAATTTATGCATATACCACAATATATCCAAGAAATGAAATACATAAAGTCATTTGCAAAAATTTGCATTGCAATTAACTAGTTTTATTAGATACAATATGGCTATGACTATGAGGCCTACGTTCCTTGAAAGCACTCAGCCACACTTATACATACTTATTTTGTATGACTTTGTGTTATTTTGATATATAAAGAATTTAAAACTTCAGCTTTGTGTGTGCATGCATTGTTAGCTCAATCATATTTATACAAATTAAATAAAATAATCAGGATGTAATATCATTTTGGATATTGCAAAGTAGACTCATGTGAAAAATAACTAAAGGGTCTAAGCATTAAAATAATAAATGACAGTATAATTATTAGAGCTTTAAATTAAAGGTTTATTTTAAGTCTTGTGAGTTAGATTTAACTTGTAATATAATTGCAATTATTAGATCATTGTTGATTGATTAAATATATTATATCTAGATGGTGAATTTATTTGCAGTTTTGTTTTGTAAATTGGAGATTGGATTTCAAAAGAAAACACTTCACATACTTGGATTGAGTTATTATTAAATTAAAGATCAGATTCAAACAAATCAACTCTGTAATATAGATTTAAAGTGGCCATGCTCTAGAACAGGGGTCCCCAACCCTATGCCTGCAGGCACCATGGTGCCCACAGACCATTTTATGTGTGCCCGCCACTATCCAAACACGATAAAAAATTATTTATCTGATACAAATAAATTTAATTTTTAAAATTTCTTATAAATTATTATATTATATTGTAATCAAATTGTAGGGCATACTATACTTTTACAGCGTAAAAATATAAACATTAATTATATATTAAAATTTTATTTTTGAAATAAATATTTTTTTTGTACATTATGTGTATTATTAACAATATCCAACTATAAATTTACGTTGAAAAAAATAAATGGTGCTCGCCACCTGTTTGAAAAAATAAATGGTACCCGCCACCTGGCCGGTATTATAGAATGTGCTCTTAAGTGCAAAAAGGTTGGGGACCCCTGCTCTAGAACTATCCTTATAAGAAATGTGTATTGATTAAAATAATTACATTCTAGATATATGTGTGTGACTATGCTATACAGCTAATGATATGAATAAATATATTGTATTTGTGAGAGTTTCTCATACATAGAATTATATCAAGGGTTTATTAAAGACTAAGGATTTTCTCTTTAATAAGAGTGTTTAGTCATATATGTTATTGTTACAATATGTAATTGAAAGTACAATATTAAAATTAACCTCCAACACTTAACCAATAACTACTATTGTTTTCCACCATGGAAATTAAAAGTTAAAAGATAGAGGAGATGTGGTTTATTAATGCAATTATTATCATTAAATTATAATCATTATAAAACAAATTGTCATAAATTCTTATGATATAGTTTATAATGTAAGCATATTTGAGAAAAAGAACATTATATCTTATCTGAGAATTATGATATTTTGTGAATAAACTACTAGTTATTTGTTTAAATAGTATGTTAACATTTTTACTTGTAATATTGTCTTTTTTATATATTAATTTCATGTCATTTCATAGGGAGTAGCTTATGTTCTATATGATTTATCCAGGTATGGTAAATAGTGTTTGTGTAGTATTCATCATTATCACATATTAAAGAAAATATTTGAATTCTATTAAAATTTATAAATAAAAAAAATATACCATATATTTCCTAATGTTTAATGTCTGATAGTTCCTGAATCAATTAAAATAAATTTGAATAAATTAAACATACATAAGCTAACCATTATAATATATTTAAAAATATAATTTAAGGAAAACAAGTAATGAAGTGCAAAATGAAAAGAACTACAAAAAAATCGAAGTGATCTTAAAATGAAAGAAGTTATATTAATGACAAAAAGAAAGAACAAAAACATGTTTATTCAATTGATTCTGATTGTGGCATTTCCAGCTCTTAAATATCTAATGAAGTCTTGAGCAATAAAGCCTCACAATTATATATTTATTGGTTTAATAAAAAATTGAAAACAATCTTGAATAAAGGCAGAGAACCGATTATGATAGTAATAAAGGTACAATATTTTAAAAACTGCTTTGAAGATGATTATACATAAGATTTAATATAATATAAACTATGTATTGATTGAGTGCCTCTTAGGAATATGACACTTCTTGCATTAGTAGTTGTACCGGTCAGTTTCGTCTGTTCATTCAACACGAGCTAGCATCTAGGCAAAAGCACCTCGAGTCCAACCATGTGCGAGATACCTAGGTCAGGCACACTCATGAACTCTGCCCTATTTACCCATTTCCCAGCTCTGGCAACTTATGAGCAACGCTGCTGATGATACACGAACCAATCCCATCTTTCTTAGCCGGCAATCACAAAGCGGAAACATAAAAAGACTCTAACTGGAAGTGACTTATTTATAGATATATTATTATGATTAGCGGAATTTTATCATCTAGTACCTTAAACCTTGCTATATAACATAACACATTATTATTATTCAATAAATGAAACAATGACTCTGATATTTTAAATGTATGAAAGATTTATTAAATTAGCTTAATATAAATATAACAGAGTAATGGCGTTATCTGTCAACTATAAATTACACGCTTTCTTTCCATTAAACCCTCTCACAGTAATACAAATCAAGCGTACTTATTTAAGTTACGCTGCAATGATAAATAACTAATAGTTTTGTTTATTGCGGCGATTTATATGTCAATAGTTAATACGAGAAATAAACATGATTTTTGATAGCATAAGAATAGGGCTATTTCCAGTTATTAAGTATGACATTTAGTAAAAGATAGCACTTTACGATTATTGATTTTATGGTAATGATATTTGACAAGTAACTCAATATCTGCATTTGCGAAACAAATACGTGTGTGGGACATGAGAATGGTGTCGCAAAATGGCGCACCTTTGAATATTAATAGAAAATATACAATTTGTGACTAACCATTTAGCAAAATCATAACAGTATGATTTAAGAGCATAGATAGGGTTTAACTAGAAGGAAAAGTGGAGGAGCGGTGCGTATATTACGGCGATTTGTTGAAATCCATTTTAGGATCGAAGAACGTGCTTCAAATTATGTGAACGAAGAAAGATGACTGACTTAACTGCAAACTTTAGGCAGAGTCGAGTCATAAGATGAAGAATGCACTTTATGAAGTTGCCATGGGCCAGAATGTTTCTTCCGGAGCAGTCCCCATGCAATCATATATCTAGTGCCGAAGAAATCAAAAGGGATTACCGACCCTGTTCTTGGACGTGGAGAGTAAGATCTGGGGTTCGGGTCTTACCGAGACCCCATGGAATGAAGCACAAAAAGATAGATATGAGAATCTATAGAAGGCCCGTATACACGCAACGCTTAAATTAATATAATATACAAGTTTTAATACTAAGAAATGGAAATTTATTACCTATCTGAATTAATAACTCTTCGTACTGGTATGATTTAAATTACTCAAATGGCCATGCAATAATTGAAATTAACGCTGATATTATAGCTTAAAGAATTATAGAATCCCCTCCCTGTTAATTACTTTTAAATGACAGATATCTATAACTTCCCACAACGTATAAATGGTAGAAATACTTGTTTTTGAAGCGCTTTTGAAAATACATTATTTTATATATATATAAGACGAAGACGGGGAATAAATATTTAAAGAAAATATTAACTAATTCATATCAATACGTCAAAGATTTGATACATTTGCACTATTCTTACTCAATAATAATAAAAAAACATTTCTAAGAAAAAAAAAGATTTGTATTCTGTTTTTAAGTAATAGAATACGAGAAGAATTATTTGACTCTCTTTTATTTTTCTCTCCCAAACTGGCAAGCATTTATTGCTATATAATAACAAACTTATTTTACTAAAACAAATCATTTCCCCCCCCCCCCCAACGAAAGCTTGCGAATTTGGGATAGCCATTGACATATTATTCAACATATAAAGTAATCATGGAAATTAATAAAATATTGCCGCATAGAAACGAAATTAAGAAATAATAATTATTTAAATAGGGTTTAATGGTTGGAAAGATTAATGGAGAGTTATATAAAGAGATTGAAATATATTTAAATCATAAGGTAAAAGTTTACAAAGTATTTACAAGAATTAATTATTAAACACTATATTTAGAGAAGAGGGGAATTACTTGATATGAAATTTGGCAGCAACTCGAAATGATTACCTTGGTATAATCTCGGGCGGTTTCTTTGGTGGTGTTTGAATTTCCTTCGGTGACTAGATCTAGTTTAAAAGGCATGACTGTTCAGGCAGGTATTAAGTTCATTGTTCATAAATCAGGTACATCTTTATCGGGCTCCTTGAGTATGGGTCTCAGGAGAGACCGTCTCCGAACGGAGAAGAAGGGTGGAAGTTCCTTAGCCTCGGTACATTGAAGTTTTTACAGGTCAAAACTAACGTGGATTTTATCTGCCACTCCTTTCCTTCACTTTCTAATCACCTTTTTCGGTCAAAAATAGCTCGTTTTATATCTATGCCAAGGTATTCAAAGAATGTCTTTTTTTTATCTCTTCCAGCTAATGAAAATCTCCACTTTTAACTTAACAAAAATTTTGTGTATTGTTTGGAAGACGCAATTAGATAAGGTGCATCGAAATAGATTTGACAAAACATGTTTATGACAAAAAGTAACTCAATTATTTTAACTTCTACTTTTAACTTTAGGGAAATGTTTAATTAAAACATTTTTTTAAATCAAGATTAAGTTTCCCTCCTTTAATTATTTGAACAATCACTAATTGCGACTTCCCTCTTGGAATTAAAAAAAAGAAGTAGACTTTGATAAAACAAAATAATTTAAAACACAAAATCTGATAGATCGAATTTCCCGAAATATTTTGAATTAGTATTTTTTTCTAGCAATTATTCTTCCATGACCTATTGCCTATACGTACTCACTACGCACATATTCTAGTTAAACGTAATATATTTTTATTTACATGTTTAAGTTCAGATACTTACATAAATATCGACGTTATTGATTATTTTAAATATAAAAAAAAACTGTTAGTGAGTAAGAATATATACGCAAGAGTAGGGTTCGAACTAGGTTTGGCGATGGAAGATTTGAGGTGGCTGTGAAGCGCAATCTGAGTCTCAGATTCCGCTTCATATTCCCGCACATACAATTGATAACAAAAAAAAATGTTTTAAATAAAAAAAAAATCTTACTTGATGTTTTGGTGACAAAAGAACAACCTGGTTTGAAAAGAATACATGGTTTTATCCTTAAAACAAGTCATCAGACTACTGTTAATTTATATCTATATCTTTGTATAACTTTCTTTTTTTTTTTTTTTTTTTGAATTTTTCTATCTCAATCTTGCTGCTATGTGCTAAGAAAAATACATTTCTTCATGACCGTAAAACAAATTTACACTTAAAACGATGTCTATAAATTGGGGCTGTGGTCCAAATTCCTTAATTTCTCTGTCAGTCTGCTATCTATTGTCCTTCCGGGTCTAATTCCTTTTATATTTTCCTCGGTCTGGAGGTTCATATAGTTTTTTAGGTCTGGTTTGCTCACCCTGCCATGAGTTAGGCTGGTCTTGATAGGGTTGGCCCATTGGTGCGGCCTGGTACCTATCCTGCTCTCCTCTCCACGTATTTGTCTGCTGTTCTTTACTCATCAGCGTGTAATCAATAGTAGTGAGGAATTGTGCCATTTCCTCTATCATTCTCAACCGGCATCCTACCATCATCTGTTGGACGTATGGCGGCATGTTCTGTTGGATGGCTCGAATGATCTGGGTCTCTGTAAATGGGAATGCATTTAATGATCGGAGATGTGCCACTTGCCTCACAAAAAATTGTGTGTGAGTTTCTTTATGTACAGAGCCATACGCTTCTTTCAAGACTGCACGGTAAATACCATCTTGGCGCTCTTCACTCCAAAAGGTTTTCAGCAGAGCTGCCGCATACTGTTCAAAATCCGATGGTTTGTCTTCATGACACTCCCACCATGACCTAGCATAACCCTGCAAATAGTGGATCGCGAGAGCCACCTGATCTGTCACTAGCACCTGCTGGAATCTGAACAGCTCCTGTAAGCTATCTATATGTAATTTAGGATTTTCTCCTGCGTCCCCTTTAAAGGACTTTACTTGAATGAACTTTGCAATCTGAGTTGGTGCATACGAAACGTGTTCCAAAGGCGTAATGAGGTTTGACCTTCTATCTGTAAGCTCCTGGGTCAGTTGTAGTTTTTCTGGCCTGCTATATAATTCATCTTTTGTCTTTACCTTGGTCTCTTCTGGCGCCTCTCTATTACTCTCTAGTGTCTTCATTGTACTCTTCTTCATTTTACAAATTTCATCTTTAATTTCAACTAGCTGTTCGTTTGCTCCCATCTGTGTCTCTTGCAAGTCTTTAATGGCCCTTTCTTGTTTCTCCCTACATCTCTGTCCATCCTCTAGACTATCATTAATTTTATCAAAGGCTCCGTGGAAAGTGGCTTCTTGCCTATCTATCCTATTTCGTGTCAGCATTACTTCCCCCGTCATTTTCTGCACTGCATCATTGGTTTCCTGTTTATAGTCCCCCAGTAGCCCTTCGAATTTAGTCTGCACTTCCTCATAGCCACTTTTGCAATCTGTCTGTATCTTGTCTATTTTTTTCATTAAACTGTCATTCATTTTGTTACACATTGTTATCATAATGTCTTTCACGTTTTCATCCCTTGCTTCTATTTTGCTTAATCTGGCTTCTAATTTTTCTTCCATTCCTTTCAACATAGTGACTAATAATGCCATGTTCAATTCCTGATTATTAGTCTCCACAGGTTTCTGGACAATCTCATCCTGGGTGCTTTTTCCAACCTTATTATTGTTTTCTATCTCTTCCACATTTTTATTTTCTTCTGAGATTATTTTCCCTGATCTCAGCATCTTTCCCTGACATGTTACTTCCTCTTTCTTTTCTGTATTCATCTCCATTTGGCTATGAGCTTAGAATATATATATATAGATATGTATTTTACTTATTTATTAATTTTTTTAAAGATACACTCAAAATGTTCACTTATAGCTTCTTGTTTTATTTTATTCATGAAATGATACACCTATCCTCCCCATTCTCGACTGTCTCACCCTAATCCCACTCCCCAACTCCCGTACCCAATCTAGACCTGACTTATTATTTAATATTCTACCCTGCCTGACTTTTACAATTTTATGCTTGCCCTAATTCATCACTATATCTACACTAAATACTAGTCTCATATTATTTTTCAACTTATCTCGTCTTTTCTCCCCAGTGTTTTCCTTTCGGTTGTTCCCTTGCACCTGAAACATATTTAAACTTAAAATGTCATTAATTCATGTTAGCATTATTCAAATTGCATTATATAATTATGTATACAGTGTGTAATTTATTATATACAACTCTCCACATAACTCGTTCGATCTTTGAGTCATTGCCTCTAACATTTTTATTTTATTTTCTTCAGTCTACCACCTGTGGACAAAATTTATAATGGTATTACTACCGAGCGCCAGCCCAAAGGGATAGACTGTTACAATTCTCTTTTGCTAGATGATCCGCTTTTAATTGATTGTATATTTTTACGAACGCATATTTATTAATCATGGTTGTGCTGCAATCCCCATTTTAACATCTATCATACACAAACAAATTTTTCCTAAAAACTGACATATGTCTAGAATTATTCTTGGAAGATATATACTGGACTTTATTTGTTGAGGAAAAGAAAAACAAACAAATATATGCTTTAGCCTACTCGTGAGATAGGAAATAGTACATTTATATTACTACTGACATGTTCATGGTATTTACATTCTTTGAAATCATATGAGTTAGGTGTACAGATTCAATAAAAACATTTTTTTTTTTTATATATATTTTCTCACGAATATGCTATATCTATTCAGGGTATGTGGGTGTTTATCTCGAGCCTCACGTTGTCGCGCCACTCCTTAAGAAAAAAAAAATTAGCATGTACCGGTCAGTTTCGTCTGTTCATTCAACACGAGCTAGCATCTAGGCAAAAGCACCTCGAGTCCAACCATGTGCGAGATACCTAGGTCAGGCACACTCATGAACTCTGCCCTATTTACCCATTTCCCAGCTCTGGCAACTTATGAGCAACGCTGCTGATGATACACGAACCAATCCCATCTTTCTTAGCCGGCAATCACAAAGCGGAAACATAAAAAGACTCTAACTGGAAGTGACTTATTTATAGATATATTATTATGATTAGCGGAATTTTATCATCTAGTACCTTAAACCTTGCTATATAACATAACACATTATTATTATTCAATAAATGAAACAATGACTCTGATATTTTAAATGTATGAAAGATTTATTAAATTAGCTTAATATAAATATAACAGAGTAATGGCGTTATCTGTCAACTATAAATTACACGCTTTCTTTCCATTAAACCCTCTCACAGTAATACAAATCAAGCGTACTTATTTAAGTTACGCTGCAATGATAAATAACTAATAGTTTTGTTTTATTGCGGCAATTTATATGTCAATAGTTAATACGAGAAATAAACATGATTTTTGATAGCATAAGAATAGGGCTATTTCCAGTTATTAAGTATGACATTTAGTAAAAGATAGCACTTTACGATTATTGATTTTATGGTAATGATATTTGACAAGTAACTCAATATCTGCATTTGCGAAACAAATACGTGTGTGGGACATGAGAATGGTGTCGCAAAATGGCGCACCTTTGAATATTAATAGAAAATATACAATTTGTGACTAACCATTTAGCAAAATCATAACAGTATGATTTAAGAGCATAGATAGGGTTTAACTAGAAGGAAAAGTGGAGGAGCGGTGCGTATATTACGGCGATTTGTTGAAATCCATTTTAGGATCGAAGAACGTGCTTCAAATTATGTGAACGAAGAAAGATGACTGACTTAACTGCAAACTTTAGGCAGAGTCGAGTCATAAGATGAAGAATGCACTTTATGAAGTTGCCATGGGCCAGAATGTTTCTTCCGGAGCGGTCCCCATGCAATCATATATCTAGTGCCGAAGAAATCAAAAGGGATTACCGACCCTGTTCTTGGACGTGGAGAGTAAGATCTGGGGGTTTGGGTCTTACCGAGACCCCATGGAATGAAGCACAAAAAGATAGATATGAGAATCTATAGAAGGCCCGTATACACGCAACGCTTAAATTAATATAATATACAAGTTTTAATACTAAGAAATGGAAATTTATTACCTATCCGAATTAATAACTCTTCGTACTGGTATGATTTAAACTACTCAAATGGCCATGCAATAATTGAAATTAACGCTGATATTATAGCTTAAAGAATGATAGAGTCCCCTCCCTGTTAATTACTTTTAAATGACAGATATCTATAACTTCCCACAACGTATAAATGGTAGAAATACTTGTTTTTGAAGCGCTTTTGAAAATACATTATTTTATATATATGTAAGACGAAGACGGGGAATAAATATTTAAAGAAAATATTAACTAATTCATATCAATACGTCAAAGATTTGATACATTTGCATTATTCTTGCTCAATAATAATAAAAAAAACATTTCTAAGAGAAAAAAAGATTTGTATTCTGTTTTTAAGTAATAGAATACGAGAAGAATTATTTGACTCTCTTTTATTTTTCTCTCCCAAACTGGCAAGCATTTATTGCTATATAATAACAAACTTATTTTACTAAAACAAATCATTCCCCCCCCCCCCCCCCCCCAACGAAAGCTTGCGAATTTGGGATAGCCATTGACATATTATTCAACATATAAAGTAATCATGGAAATTAATAAAATATTGCCGCATAGAAACGAAATTAAGAAATAATAATTATTTAAATAGGGTTTAATGGTTGGAAAGATTAATGGAGAGTTATATAAAGAGATTGAAATATATTTAAATCATAAGGTAAAAGTTTACAAAGTATTTACAAGAATTAATTATTAAACACTATATTTAGAGAAGAGGGGAATTACTTGATATGAAATTTGGCAGCAACTCGAAATGATTACCTTGGTATAATCTCGGGCGGTTTCTTTGGTGGTGTTTGAATTTCCTTCGGTGACTAGATCTAGTTTAAAAGGCATGACTGTTCAGGCAGGTATTAAGTTCATTGTTCATAAATCAGGTACATCTTTATCGGGCTCCTTGAGTATGGGTCTCAGGAGAGACCGTCTCCGAACGGAGAAGAAGGGTGGAAGTTCCTTAGCCTCGGTACATTGAAGTTTTTACAGGTCAAAACTAACGTGGATTTTATCTGCCACTCCTTTCCTTCACTTTCTAATCACCTTTTTCGGTCAAAAATAGCTCGTTTTATATCTATGCCAAGGTATTCAAAGAATGTCTTTTTTTTATCTCTTCCAGCTAATGAAAATCTCCACTTTTAACTTAACAAAAATTTTGTGTATTGTTTGGAAGACGCAATTAGATAAGGTGCATCGAAATAGATTTGACAAAACATGTTTATGACAAAAAGTAACTCAATTATTTTAACTTCTACTTTTAACTTTAGGGAAATGTTTAATTAAAACATTTTTTTAAATCAAGATTAAGTTTCCCTCCTTTAATTATTTGAACAATCACTAATTGCGACTTCCCCCTTGGAATTAAAAAAAAAGAAGTAGACTTTGATAAAACAAAATAATTTAAAACACAAAATCTGATAGATCGAATTTCCCGAAATATTTTGAATTAGTATTTTTTTTCTAGCAATTATTCTTCCATGACCTATTGCCTATACGTACTCACTACGCACATATTCTAGTTAAACGTAATATATTTTTATTTACATGTTTAAGTTCAGATACTTACATAAATATCGACGTTATTGATTATTTTAAATATAAAAAAAAACTGTTAGTGAGTAAGAATATATACACAAGAGTAGGGTTCGAACTAGGTTTGGCGATGGAAGATTTGAGGTGGCTGTGAAGCGCAATCTGAGTCTCAGATTCCGCTTCATAGTGAAAAATGTACCAAATTACTATGTTCGTTTGTTTTTTACAATGGATCAACAATCATTTCACTAATCCAGAATCACCTTTGACTTTTATTTTTTTAATATTTACTATATACCTATTTACAGTATAACACTTAATTTCTATCTAGATAGGCTTCAGTCTGGCTACTATTTAAAAAAAAATAATACTGTCATGAAAATATTTTTAAACTTTAGCCAACTAGATTCAAAGCCATAATCATCATTGCAGTCAGATGCATTAATCTTCATATTTTTATCTTAATAAAATCGAATTATTTATTATTACCTATGGTGATCAATGATATTTTCTCAGATATAGATAAAATACTTTTAAATTTAGGTGTGTGTGTGGTTTTTAGCATATTAGACCATCATAACCATAAGCATTTTGATATCAACTAAAACTTCATCTGTTTCCTGGAAGCTCATAAAAACAAAAGAAATATTGATTTCTTTTTAAAAAGGATCGATTGATAGTAACTTAAACAATAGCTGTTTTATAATTTTGAAAATACTTTCTCTTTTTGAAAAATATATATTTGATATTTATAATTTGATAGTAAATAAAGATTTAATAATCATCGAGAAGCATTTTGTAGTAAAAATCTTTTAAAATTTATACACTCTTGCACAAATTTTTATGACTATGTTTTATTTTTAGGATCGAAAAATTGGAATTGATGCTCGTGCTTGTGCTGCCAGTGGTCAGGCTGGACTGATGTCTTTATATGAACAATTGTTTTTACAATATGGGATTAACGTTGCTCAGGTATGATCATATTACTTCTCTGAAGTGTTTTTTCATGTGTATAGACTTCATTTTGTTTTAGTGTTATTTAATAAAAAATTCTATTAGAATTTAATTTAGAAGAGTCATATTTCTTGCCAGTTATACTTTGACACAAATTAAATAAAAATTTTTATAATTCATAAAAAATACAAATAAGTTTATTAATTTATGTCTGAAGATATATTAAAAGTAAATATTACGGATTATTATCACTTAGTAAAAATGCACAATTTTCAGGCAATTATAATTTACTTTCTTTTATAATTATAGATAATTTTACAGATATATTTTCACTTTTTTAACTTAAAGTTTATTTATTTAAATGCAATAATTAATATCCATTTACATATTTACTGAAAGATGGTTAGGGTTTATAGATGTGTGCTAAAAATAACTTTTACAGTAAATTTTGCATAATATATTAAAAAATAATAAAATAGTCTTAAAATAGTTCACTGCATGACAAAGGTCTTTTCACTATTTCCTCATAGAAACAGGAAAGAAGTTGCATTTCTCACCAAATTTGTTGAGTACTAAATTTCTATCTTTATTTTATTCTTTGATTATAAATAATTAGATAAACATTTACAGATTAATATTAAATGATTGATACTTTTTGGATGTTAAAGATTTTAAAGTTCCAGCTGAAATCAAAGGCCAAGTCATGAGCATAATGGGATAATGTACTGTTATTAACCTGTGAGAAATTGTATAAAATGATAGAAATATCTATGATGTCTTTATTAATACGGCTTAGATGTATCATTTGTAATAAAAGTTATTTTCTAAAGAGAATATACTTAAATGACATTGAATAGTGTTTAAATATTCACTCATTTCTCATGGGAAAAATCTCAATCATTGTCTGACAAAAGTTCAATAACAGTTGAAAAATTACACAAAATATGAAACATCATCCTTACATTTCTAAAACAAATATTTGATCACATTATCTAAGTTAAAATATTATTATATTAAAAAATGATAGTGTCTATAGAATGTTTTTTGCTGTTAATTGTGACATGTATGAGAATGAAATACATTTAGTAATAAGTTAAAATTTGAACTATATGGCTAAAAGTTAAATGATGTGAAATAACTGGGTAAATTTATATAATAATTAGATAAAAATGTGCAATAATGATATTACTATGCAATCAGCAAGTAAAATTACTAGTTCCAAGCAAAATCACATATTAATATTTAATTTATCTGATACTATAGCTTTAAAATATTATCAAATGTTGTCACTAGGGGGCTATTCAATTATATTCAAACAGGTGCAATGAGTTGATCTCAAAACATTATATATAAAAACATTTAACACTGTAAATTTTTATTTATTATATATATATATTCATTCAAAGATCAGCCTTTCAAGCTAATTGTGCATGCGTCTTCTGCGAGTTAGCTTGAAAGGCTGATCTTTGAATGTATACAATTGTATGCATAGCATTATATAAAAATAAATGCTTATTTACTTATATATATATATATATATATATATATATATATATTGTAACTTTCCCTTCTAGTTCTTCCAACACACCTCTCTACTTTGCCCTACCTTCTCTATTTACCCTTTTCTATACAAACTCAATAATAAATTATCACCCTCTGCTATACAAGCTCAATAATAAACTATCAAATATAACAACAATAAAGTATAAGACTCTTTATGGTGCTTGAAACTTGCTAAATATTAAAACATAAGATAAACTTTAGGGATAATTACAAGAGAGTGGTTTTAATATTGAAAAGTATATAAAATACACTCCACAATGGCATTGCTATTGTAAAATGTCCCCTACTACCATCCTGTTATAATCATTAGTAAAATCCCCACAATAATTAATGACTAATATAATATTTCATTTAAATAATGATTTAAACTATTCTTCTATGATTTAAGAATCTCAAAATAAGAGCATTAAAAAAATTACATTACTTAAAATAATTGACGCTATCCTATGGCTATCTCAGGAATCATAAGTATTCTATTCTAAAATCCAATATAACAATTAGATTGATAATTAAATAATTGAATCACAAAAGAAATTTTACTGGGATCCAACCATATAATAAAAATATACTTACTATTACATACCTTGATTAACCTTCTATTGGAAACTTAATCTAACTATAATAATAAGATATGGAAATTAACTGTACTCATTATCTTCCCTTAAATAATTTAATCTACTTTACCTAAGATTTATTTTCATACTTATATTAATAACAATTACTTTGGAATACTTATTTTCTTATAATCAAAGTTTCACCACACCATCATTATCTACCAAGTCTAATTAAATGAAATACTCCCTTAGTTAGTTAGCATTCACCCATTGTAATTATCTTCTTCAGAATTATATACCTTAAAATATATCTGGTTAGTAACTTGTACTCTGAAATTATATAATACTTTTAAATTATGATGTAACATATATTTCAACTTGAATTACAAAATTAGAATGTGATTCTCAAACATACTGTTAATTTCTATTATATGCTCTCCCTTTTGTAATATTTAATAGTATTTTTCACATGGCTCTTCAAAATTCTTTTGCATCTAATAAAAATATAAAGTACCATAAGCATACTTTATTATTGTTATCATTTAAAGCAATTAATAGTTAATGTATTAATTATAAACTCTTAAGCATAGCTTCTCAAATGAGGCATGTAATCATAATTTGGTATGTATAAATTTATGTAGATAATGTGCTATATTGATAGGACTTTGTGATGGATATGATTCTCAGACACAATGAAATTAATACTACAAAGTTTAAATCAAAATGGTCATTTATTTACGATAATACTAATAAACATCAAACACAGATAAACATTAGGTTAAATACATCATTAACAATAAAAAAAGAATAACCATGAAAACTGTTTATACATTGATAAAAAATTGTGTACATTCTTTACAAATAAACTTTGTGATTATTATATACTATTAACCCTTCTCTGAGTTTGTCTTTTAGTTCTTTTGAAATTATAAATTTATTATTTTATTATGTATGCTTTCATACTAATCTGATATATTTGCATCATTCATGAGTTAGATGGGATCTTCACAATCATTTTCCATATTACCTGATATTTTGTAACTCCCAATATATTGATCATCTTGTAATAGTTAAATTATATTTTATATTTAAAATTTGGTTTAAAATATTACATTTCCATCTTATTAACAAAGTTATTACTGATGTGGTAAATATAAAAAAAAATAAAAGACAATATTTATGATGTATTTAAAATGAATAATAAAGTTAAGGTTCTTTTTTTAATATATAATGCAATTCATTTACGCATTCATTTTCTCTCTTACTCATGTTTTCTGTTAATCTTAGATCTCAGTTATTCTTATTCATATGATCATTTATTAAAGTTTTATTCAATTACATAGAACATTTGTTCTGTACATAGTTCTACTACTTATAGGTTGATTTGCCCAGACTTAGGAAAAAAACCATATAATCCTTTAAAATATTGAGTCTACCTTCAATGTATACTATATCATTATTTACTATGAAACATTATAAAGATGAGCAGCTGATTTTATTAAATACTATCCTAATATGGGGATGGAAATTTATTTTATTAATGAGAGCTCATATTTTGGTAGGTAATCATTTTCTTAATGAACTTACCCCAATTTTATCCTGGCTTTTTTGCTAAGCACTTATGGTATGTACCACACTCATTTCTTTGCTGAAAATCCTCCCATCTCATTCTAATAACTATCTGGATTTCACAAAGATTAAACCCATCTAACTATTCATCAGTTCTTCAGTATGATATTTTATACATCCTATCCTGGAGTTTTAACTCACCTTCTCCTACAGTGTATTTAGCATCTGTGATACTACCAATTCTATACCAATAATATAATTTATTCTTTCCATGAAATACTTTCCTGTCTATGTTTGCAATAATGTCACAAAACAAGTAATCTATTATTATTATTATTATTATTATTATTATTATTATTATTATTATTATTATTATTATTATTATTATTATTATTATTATTATTATTATTATTATTATTATTATTATTATTATTATTATTATTATTATTATTATTATTATTATTATTATTATTATTATTATTATTATTATTATTATTATTATTAATATAATAATAATAATATTAATAATAATAAAAATAAAAAATAAGATATTTTTTTCCTAACAAATGAGAACATGATATTGTCTTATATTAACATTCACTCTTTCTTGCTCTCATAAACATTATATTTTGTAATATGTTTATTATTTGTTCCAGGAATCCTATCATATTTTATTTATAATCACTAGTTTATTTCCCTTTTTGTTAAATATGTTTTAACAATAATAAATTTGAAATACCTTTTAATGTATTTTATCACACTTAATTTTCCAAAAATATATCATAACTCAAAATATATAGCTTTAACAATATATACTACTCACACACACTTTTATATTATAAATTAAAGTGGAAGTTCAATAACAGACAAGAAACTTTAAAAATGAATGGTGATTAAAACTACAAAAGAAAAACAAACATTTGCTGAAAATGCTTACTAGATTTTTTGATACACTGAAAGCAACATAAAAACATGAAAAATTAGATCACAGTGTTGCTAAATAGATTTATAGCACTCCTATATGATGATAATAATAATATTTTGATTATATTTTAAACAATGTTACAAAAATTAAGATGATAGCATTCACTTTCATTTAGCTTTGCCAAGAATGTCCAATTTCGTGAAATTGTATTCTTAAAAATACAATGGCTATATATTCTGATGAAATATTTGGAGAAATCTTCAAATGTGCTGGTAATATATTATTAGAATTTTGAAAAAAAATATGTGGATATGAAACCTGGGCACTAGATGTTAAGGATTATTTTAGGTTTTTAATACAAAGAATGCAGACAAAATATGTAATAATTAGTATGGAATATCATTATTACTCACTAGAAAAAATATTTTTAAAGGTTTTATTGAATAAATTACCTTAAATCATATAGATGAGTAAATTTCAGAGGCTGAATGTAGTTTTGGGAAATCAAACAGTACTATAAACATGAATTTTATTGCAAGACAAATACAAAAAGATGTTAAAAACAAGAGTGTTTTTTATTGCTTTTATTTATTTAATTAGTGCATTTAGATAATTGAATGATTATGACATTATTCAAAATTATCTTGTCAGCCAAATAAAATGTATTCTTATTATACAGCTGTTATATGACAGAGTGAAAGAGACTGCTATTACCATAGGTAGAAAATATGAGACATTTGAAAGAAAAACTGGTGCTAAACGAGACTGTGTACTTGTTTCAACATAGTTTTTACCTTCTTTGTAATTGTAAGTGGCTTAATACAACATGATTCAAAACATGGTGCTGGTTATCTGGTGAATTTTTAGTTTGAGTTTGTTAAAAGTAAAACATAAATTCACCTAAATACAAGATATCAAGTTTTTCAGCAGCCTGTGAAGAAAGAAAAATTCTCTAACTTTTAGCTTGTATGGTTATCAAATGAAAAGTATAAAGCAATTTAAATATTTTAGTAATTTTATTAGCAGAAAGGTGGACATTATTGGTGAGGTGCAACATGAACTCTAATATGCTGCTTTTAATGAGTTTAAATAAAGGATATTTACAGGTAAATAAATACTAATTTCATCTTTCTCACTGCTGTTTCTGCTATATATTCTTTACTTTTCATACTTTTATACCATTTACTGTGGTGTTTGAACAACTTAATAAATGCCAGATGGTAGTGTTTAGTAAATCCTATCCAGCGATATCCTATCCAATATCACCAGATTAGTTTCAAGCTTATGACTTCCATCACTGGAGTTCTTTGGATTTTGAAATAATGCAATTGGAACTATAGGATCTAATGTACTTCCTTCTAGCAGCAATTATTTACCTATCTTTTTAACCATCAATTTATCAGGATATATAAAAGCCAATTTTCTGGTTTATAGAACTGAAATCACTTCAGTATCTATATACTACGGTACTCTTTCTTTTTAATTTATTTAAACATTTATGTGTTTTTCACTATGTGCTTATAATTTCTAGAAAGAAGGTGCATTAAATCATAAAAATATGATTGCACTAATATGAGATCTAAGATTTCTCCCTGATGAAAGCTATAACCTTGAAACTAGGCTGAAAATGACTAAAATGTGCAGAGAGCATAGATAGTGTGAAGAAAAAAAACATGCTGCTGAAACAGTAGTGAGTAAACTGAAGTCATATAATAGAGTCACACGATAATTTACTGGTTTTGTATCAATTCTGGCCAGAGAATAGAGGTGCCTATAATTGTTGCAAAAATTAAGGACACCCTAAGGTATGGTTATTTGAGCTGATCACACATCTATATGTTTATATATGTGAATTGGTTCAGATAGAAAACATTTATATGCTTTTTCAGTTTGGGCTGACAGCTTGATAGTTAAAAAGATGGGTAGATGTTAGCTGATAGGAAAAAACATTTATTAGATAATAATGGCCCAAGCATTTAAGTGCATTGTTTTTAGATCTAAAGTCATATGCTTGAAAGTAGTCTGTCGTATTGGAGAGGAGAGCAATGTGGATTTATAAAATTCCATTATTCAACATAAAGTGGCAGTCATTGCTTATAGATTTAAAGAAAAAATATTTTTGCTGAAACAAAAATGAATAATTTGAAATTTTCACTTAAAAAAAGGGTACCTGAAGTTGTTAAAAAACTAAAGACACAATAACATATAGATAACATAGTAATTTCAGATTGTTATAAGTTATTGGCTTAGATTAAATCATTTCTTTGTTTTCCAATGTGTGCTAACATTTTGATAGTGAAAAAAAGGTAAATGATGGCTGAGAGAAGGAAAATGTATTATATTCTAATCATCCAAGTGAATTATTCAAAGATCCAAAGTTCCTCACTGATGAAAGCCTTATGCTTAAAACTATTCTGGAGAAATTGGATAGAACAACAGTAGATAGTATTGTAATCTGGCAACAAATAATATAGAGATATAAAGAAAAAAAAGACTTATTTTACCTCATTTATTGTATGAAAGTAAAATTGGAACTTCTAGCAACATATGTCAAAATCATAAAATCAATCAATATGTTCTTTGACTTACTGAAATTAATTAAACTCTAATAATGTAAACTCACACCTTAGAATTATATATGTAAATCCAATGACTAATACAATACTTTCTCAAAGTCATTTTTCAGTGAACTAGAACATGATTTTTATTGGAGATGCAGACCCTGTTTATATCATAAGAATTATTTTAAAGATATTCTAAAGTAATGTAATGTTGATTGTTTATTGAAAAGATATGATACAGAATAGAATACATTGGAGGGATACAATTAGACATGGTGTTGAAGCATTTCAGGAAGAAAATTTTCTGAAGAAGCAAAAGTCAACATCACCAAATATTAAATAAATAAATAAGTGAATCATTATATTCTATATGTGATTTGTGATTTACACTTTGGCTGTATAGTCATGGCAAAACATTTCTATGGAAGTTTTTATTTTCTGGAAATAGAATGGTCATACAGATTTTTGAGTAGCTGTTGATGATTGTATCTACTATCTTTCAAAGTATTATTATTATTGTTTAAAGTTTCATTTTGCTGTGCTAAATAACTTTATATTTCCTTTTTTATGATATGGAATTTGAGTCCAGGATGAGTAAACATTCAAAGATTTTAGAGTTGCAAGTAGGCCAAGATTTTTTTTCATTCTTTGCCTTTACTTAACTCAACTACTATTGGTTAGAAAATGAATAACCAATGGTTATTAGTTAAAGAATAAGTTCTCACTTTATTCAGATTGGAAAGATCAGTGTCACTGTAATGACAGATTGCATTATGATGATGTTTATCATTAGGAAGAATAGGCATCATATGAGTTTATAATTTACTTTTATTACTTTACATATTTGTTTATCATATCATCAACAGTTATGATTTAAAAAGTGATTAATTGATATCAATTTCATTTAACTGATCAAAATAACATTTTTTCAAATTTATATAATTAAAAATCATCATCATCATCAACCATTATCAATCCACTGCAGGATGAAGGTCTCTCCAAGTTTAATCCAACTTCTCCGATCTTTAGCTTTTCTTCTCCACACCATCCCTGCACACTTTCTTATTTCATCCATCCATCTCACATGTGGTCTCTTTCTGGGTTTTTTACAAATTCTTGGAATCCAGTTTAAGATTTTAATTGTCCATCTATTATCATCTCTTCTAGAAATATGTCTGGCCCAACTCAACTTCAGTTTCTTAATTTTTTCAATGAGGTCATTAACAACTGTTTGTTCTCTTACCCATATATTGCATTTTCAGTCTCTTTTTGTTACTCCTAACATGCATCTCTCCATACTTCTTTGAATAGCCTGAAGTCTCTGTATTGTTCTTCTATTAAGTTTCCAAGTCTCAGATCCATAACTAAGACCTGGTACAACACATTTATTAAAACCCTTCATTTTCAAACACATAAGCATATTTCCTTTTAGTATCAAGTTATTTCTACCAAAAGCACTCCAACCAGGTTTAATTCTATGATTAATTTTATCCATTATCATATATGTATTATATCTTCTCAATTGCCAAGAATTTTAAATGAAGAAATGAGACATGCAATTAAATTTATGAAAAAAAAAAAGCTCCAGGTAATGATGTAATTATAGTGGATATATTAAAAAAAGCAGTTGAAGAAATAGTATTTTTTTTTAGCATAGTTATTTACCAAATGTCTAAATGATAAAAATGTACCAGATGATTAGACAAATGCAGTATTACTATTAATATTTAAATAAGGTAATAAAGAAGATATTAGAAATTACAGAACAATCAGTCTTTTATCAGTTTTATACAAAAAATTTACCAAGATAATTACAACTTGTCTACAGAGAACATTGGATTTCTACCAACCAAAAGAACAAGCTGGATTTAAAAGTGGTTTTAGTACAGTAGATCACATCCAGGTATTGAGAGAAGTTATAGAAAGGATAAATGAATATGAGTTGCCATTATGCTTTTGATTGTAGATTATGAAAAGGCATTTGATTCTATAAATATTTTTTCAGTGATTAAAGCATTGGATCATCAAGGTATAGATCCAGGACATTGTCATATTTTAAAAAATATGTATAAAAATGTAACAGCAACAATTAGATATTGAGAAGGGTGTAAGACAGGGTGACTCTATATCTCCAAAACTTTTTACAGCAGTGCTGCAAGAAGTATTTTATGGATTAAAATGAGAAGCTAAAGAAGTAAAAGTAAATGGAGATTATTTAAATCAATTAGATTTTGCAGATGATGTAGTTGTTTTTTTGCAAATAATGCTTTAGAGCTGCAGGAAATGTTGTGGGAGTTACCAGATGAAAGTAGGACTAAAGATAAATGTTAAAAAGACAAGTAATGTTCAACGGATTTTTTTAAAATATGAAAATAAAGATTGATTATGATGAGTTAGAAGTTAACAGCTACAAATACCCTGTTCAGATTATTAATACAGATGAAAACATAATGGATGAAATTAATCATAATTAAAAATAGACTGTGCCCTCTTTACTGTTGCACTGCTCAGAACAGAAACTTTCATATTTATTAAACATGTAGTCATTTGCTTGAAAGGATAATTGATACATATGGTAGCTCAATTTAATGTATAAAATTCTTTTATTTTTTTTTTTTAAAGAAATTATATTTATCAATGCAGAATTATTTAAGATCTTTATATTTTTGAATGACTATTATTATAATTGGGTTTTTTTAATATCTCATTATTATTGTTGCGGTTTTCATTTGGTTAAAAGAAATATTGAATCTTTTGAGACGCCTACATAAAAAAAATTAAAATAATTTATGGAATACTTTAATTTATGCAAAAATAATAATAATAGATAGTTTTACTTAAAATGAGTTCTTTTGTATATGCCTCGTGTATTATCTATAAATGATTAAGAGAAGTAATCATTGGTTGAATAGTTTAGTGAAGATTCATTTTGGATAATAAATTACTTTTTGTTTTAGTTCAATTTAAATTATGGTTTGAATTAATTCCAGAATAATAAAATCATTTGATTTTTATTGTTTTATTTTTAATTAATAGTATATTTTACAGCTTCATTATTTTTAAGAGTGGGTAGTCAAAGTTCTAATGAAGACTATTCTGAGACTTCAATAAAATTTAACAACTGCATTTCTATACTCAATGTAATTTGTTTTATTTACTTATGCTTTAGCCAGATATTGAACCAGTTCTAAAATATAGACTGTTGCAGGTCATGTGAAAAATACAATAATGATTTTTTTAATTTACTTTTTCAACTAGAAATCAATTCTGCAATCATTTACTATTGAGTCTACCGCTTTAAAATCATTCTCTTCAATAATATATGGCATAAAATTGCATTAAAATTAAACAACACATATAATAGCATATAAAAGTAATTGGATAAAACATGAGTTCATTATCCACAGTTAATATAACATTCTATCCTGACCTGTGCTGAAGATTACAATAAATTAGAACTATTTATTATTGTTTTTGCTTTCAATGCATTAATTCTCATTTGATAATCCGATTATACTGGAACTTTTTGCATTGTAAATAATAACTAATATCAAACAACTAGGTGGTTGCCCAATTTGGCTACGGGTTGATTTTTTTTTTTTTAAATAAAATTGTGCCACTTCTGCGAGCAGAAAATCATTCTCAATCTTCCACCTTGTTTGACCTGAGCACAGAGCAATGAAACTATCATATATGTGAAAGTGAATTTTAAATGTCTGGGCCAAATATTATTTTGGAAAATTTAATATATATACATTTAAAAAAATAAGCTTCCATACCAAGAGTAGTGTAAGTAATGTTTATTTATTATGAGTTGGCGTAACAGTAATTTGCTTTTAATGTTTTACGTAAAGACAACTAGTTTGAGAGCTCATGTTTTGATTATATAATAAATATTTTGGTGGTCGAGAGGTCAGCGCGACTGCCTTGCACTTGCAGGCAGTTGCCCGGGTTGCGGGTTCGCGTCCCGGCCGATGCTATGACACTTTTTTTAAAAAAAAAGTAACTCTATTTTACCAATTATTAATAATTAAATACATGTATAGTATTTATATTTTAAGCTAGACATAATTAGAGGGGATTTGAACCCATACTTTCAAGCTCTCTTTAGTTATCCACTCTAGCTTATCCAACCGATACACGTGACCACATTATTATTATTGCGAATTATTCGCTAGTTGGGGTTCAATCAACGTTACCGACAGGAGATAAAAAAAAATTGGATTAATAAAACAGGTTAATGTAATTAGAAATCACCACAGGATATAAAACTAAAAGTTTTTTTTATCTTGAAGACTTAAAAGAGAAGTGAAATATGATATCTTAAAATGAATTATGAATTATGATGTCAAACTTAGGAATCATGTTTTTAACTGTAGTTTGATATTTGATAAAAATGTTAAAAATTTCCTATGGCAATAATAATAAAAAAATAATCTATTCACCCTGAAGTGATCCGATTTCCAAAACTTTTCATTTTTTTTTTTTTAAGATATCAATGTACAAAAGTAAAAATAAAAAAAATATTATTAAAAATTGATAAAATAGTTTTTTTTATCAGCTAAAGTAGAAAAGAATTGCAGTCCTGAAAGCTAGACTTGCAGCTATAAACCTCTTTACAAGAGAGAGATTTGATATAATACGTGTGAATTATTGCAATAAAAAAGATTTACAGTATGAATAAAGTAATATAGTATTTTTCTTTTTTGAAAAAGGAAATTTAGAAACATCTAAGGAAAATGATAAATATATATATTAGAACATCTTAAAGATTTGTAATGATATTATTAAAATTGTCAGTCAAGATGTAAAATAGAATTTTTGTATGTAATAATTTTTCTGTCGATTATTATCTATTTTTTTTATTTTTTGATAGTGATCTATTTATCTCAGTATATACGTTTTAAGAATGTCAATTAAATTTGCCATTTAGCTGTATATGCATATGTGCACCCTGCGTCATTTTGTTTATCTTCAACATCTTAAGAATTCTCACGCAATAAACTATTCGATTATTATTATTATTATTTTATGTATGTGTATACATATTATATTAACCAAATCTTCTGCTAAAAACTTTTAAAATATAATATTTCTAATATTAAATAAATAATAATAATGAAAAAATAGTTGTCCCACAATACTGATAAAATATATATGTTTATATATAGTGGTAAAAAATGACATTTTATATAGTGGTTATCATATTTACATGACTTACCTGTAAGCTTGGTTTGAATTTAGATGGAACTTGAACTATAGCTGATAATTTCTAAACTAGCGTAAGATGTTTTTGGTATTAATTTACAGGAAACTAAGTCAGTCATCCAAGGATTTCTTGATAGATAATCGTGGAGATATTTTTAACTAGATGGTAAAACAAGGAATGAAAATAATAAAATTCTAAAGAAAGAAACACTTAAATAGACTTGAAAATAATGTCTTTTTTACATAAAAGAATAATAAAATATACATTTATCTTACAGTGAGCTACTTAAAAAATATTTAATACTTATTATGAGGTATCCTAGAACTTGATGATACTAGTCGGAATAAGATTCTTGATAAACTTTTAACAATTCTGTAAACCACTTACTAATCAGAGCTATTGTTATTAAAAACTTCTATCTAAATAAATTATGTAAAGCATAAATTGTATCTACCACACTGGTTCAAACTGGCAATGAGTCCATAGATGGAAGATAGTGGAATGTCTAACAAATATGCTTAACGCTAAATGTTGAATAAGTTAGAGAATGAAAAAGTGAATTATTTTAGGATAAAATGTTGATTTCTTATAGTCTAAGAAAAATGATATATATATTCATTTAAACACACACACACACACACACATATATATATATATATGTGTGTGTGTGTGTGTGTAAGAACATCATAACAATCTGTAATAATGCTTGGTTAGGCTATATTCCTATATAAATTATTCTTATCTTTTTTTTTTTGCCTGTGTTCAATTATTTAAGTTAAAAAAAGGTCCAATTGTTATTAAGAATCTCATGTCATTGATCATCTTCATGCACAAAGCATCAGATTCAAAATCCTCATCATTGTATTCATAATAACAAGAACTATGCAGAAAAAAAGCATCAGATTCAAAATTATTATGTATGTAATTAAAGAAAGAAATGAGATTACACAAACACACAATTCCATTGTCATAATTGTTTTTTGCATAGCTCATGTTGTTAAAAAAACAATGATGAAAACAGATTCAGAAGAATGAATTCTTAATTGTCATGTGTGAGACTCATGAATCATTATGGAAGTGGATTAAAAAAAATTCAACTGACAAATGTTTATAAATGTGGATACTTTATTAAAGAATTCTTCTGCATATCATAAAAGTGGAAAAAAAATATTAAAAAGGTTGGCCTACAAATGATTTATCTTACATATTCTATATGGGTCATCATTCCACATTTATGAAAGTGATGAAAAGTGAATGATTACTTGGAATGGCAGGTCCTATTGCTTTGAAAAAAATCCATGACTGTTAAAAAAATTTCAAATTTATTCAGCCTGAATTTGAATTCAGACCACAGATGTAGAATAATGGATATTATACCATTGTATTCATGAAACCAAGATGGTAGCATATTTTATGATATTAAAATTGGTTTGATGTGAACTGATAATATTGAATGTTAAAATTTGCATATTCAAATCCTAATCTTAAATTTTATATTACTATTTTATTTAGTATATATATTTTTATATTACTTAATTTGTTTAATTGATACAAATGAAATTTAGAAATGAAATTATATTTTGTAAGTTTTATTTATGGTATATCTTAATGCATTATGAATATTTATATATTCAGCTTATTTCTGTTTTGCATTTCAAAGCAGTAATAAAAATGTTCCCATATATATATGATTCTAAAGTGATTATATATATATATATATATATATAATCACTTTATATATATATATATATATATATATATATATATATATATATATATATATCAAAACTACCCCAAATCTAAAATTAAACCAGACCAGAATAAAAATAATATAATACAAATAAAAGTCTGTTAATTAAAAACTATTGTAATATCAATAAAAATAATAAATATATTGGTTATTAACTATTATAAACAGTTTATCCACAGAAGTACTTTTGGTTGATTCTTTAACTCTCATCAACTGCAAAAAACATAACAGAAGCAAAAGTCATCAATTGAAATCCCATGAATCCTGAATTTTAATGTTAACTGCTTGTCTGTTAATTATATTCATTTTATTTCTATTTATTAAAATTGCTTTTTTAATTTTTAATTTATTATGGTTTCTCTCTTCATGAAGAATCTTAAGTCTGTCAAGATCAAACTTAAATTTATATTTCTGTATATAATAGTTAATTATCATTGTATTTATTATTTGTATTGATATATATAATGGGAATAATGTGTAACTGACAGGATTTTATTAAAAAACTTACTTGAAAAAATAGGCTTGTAGCTAGAAGGCAGAACAAAGATCAGAAAATAATCAATTTTTTTATCATCCAGTAATTATGTTTTGATGAATAATGCCTTTTCTCAGTTTTTATAATAATATGCTTTGGAAAGAAATTTGGCTTGCTATTGACTTTATTTAATGCCATATATATATATATATATGTAATATACAAATCAATATATATATCCAAATACAGTAAAATTTGCATAAATTATATTCTAAAAGAATATAATTTATGTAAATTGTACTGTATTTGGATATATATATATTGATTTGTATATTACATATATTGTGAAGCGAATACAGATATCAAACTTTATTTATTATATATATTGCATTAAAATAAATATAATATTGAAGTATATGCATAAAAAAACAAATAAAGCTAAACACTTTCTTTTTTTCTTTTCTAATTAATGTATCTATTTTTAAGCTTGATAAGGTTAATAAAATAACGCTATTATCCATAAATGAGTCAATAGTTGGATTTAAAAGTCACAAATTGAACAAGTTCATTAAATTGATGATTCATTTTTATTTTATTCACATTGAACAGAATTTCCAAAATATCGGAGTTAATTTGAAACATAAAATTTTGCCATGGAGAAATTTAGCACATTGTATTATTAAGCCACTTTTAGTTGAAAATTGGTTCAAAATATCTAAACAATATATACTTAGAGTAAGATTGCAATGCTAAAATAGACTTTTGAAAGATATCTGTCTGTGTGTGTATCCTTTCTTTAAATAGAAAAAGATAAACTATTTGGTGTTCTGGTGACTAGAACATCAAGAAAAGGGAGTTTTCCATCAGAATCTGTCTCCATTGTAAATTTAATATGAGGATGCATATTATTTAAATGTAAGAAAAAATCATCTAATTTATTTTTTCCATGTTGCCATATGACAAAAGTGTCATCTATGTATCTGAGCCAAATGAGAGGTTTTAAAGATGATGATTCTAAAGCACAAGTTTCTATATATTCCATGGATAAATCAGCTATTACTCCTGAGATAGGTGAGCCCATAGGAGTACCAAAAACTTGTCTGTAATGCTGTCCATTGTATACAAAATATGTATTTACGAGACAATGTTTAATATTCATGTTTTATATTCATGGAATATATAGAATCTCGTGCTTTAGAATCATCATCTTTAAAACCTCTCATTTGGCTCAAATAAATAGATGACACTTTTGTCATATGGAAACATGGAAAAAAATAAATTAGATGATTTTTTCTTACATTTAAATAATATGCATCCTCATATTAAATTTACAATGGAGACAGATTCTGATGGAAAACTCCCTTTTCTTGATGTTCTAGTCACCAGAACACCAAATAGTTTATCTTTTTCTATTTAAAGAAAGGATACACACACAGACAGATATTTGCATTTCCATTCTCATCATCACCCAACCCAGATAGTTTCTGTAGCCAAAACTCTTTTAAATAGAGCAATTAACCTTTTAGATGAGACACACCTGAAAGAAAAAATAAATCATATTAATAGTGTTTTATTAGCAAATAGTTATAATTACAAATTTATAAAAAAAGCCTTATTTCAAGCCCAAAATAGACAAAATAGAAAACAAAAAGATGACAAATCAGCTATTAGGATTTGTGTTTCATATGTAAAAGGAACTACAGACAGTATCGGACGTATATTAAAATGCTATAATATAGATACAGCATTTTCTGCTCATCAAAAGATCAGCAATATAATAACCAAGCCTAAGGATTCAATCCCTCTTGGATCTCATGGTGTCTATCAAATCTCATGTAAAAATTGTAAAGCTTCTTACATAGGTATGAGTAATCGTCACATCAGTGTTAGGAGAGATGAGCATGCTAATGCAGTTAAACAACACTCATCATCATCAGCACTCTCACTCCATACTATAGATTCAGGTCATAAAATTGATTTTTCTAATACCAGGATCATATCCAGATGTGATAATCTCTACCAATGCAAAATTAGAGAAGCTATTGAGATACTTAAAAGGCCAGATTGTATCAATAAGCGAGATGATACATGCAAACTTCCTCCTATTTGGAAAGATTTTTTTAAAAAACATTCCTAAATTTAACATTTTTTGCTATTGGTGGAATTTTAACATTTTATTCAAATCAGTGATTGTAGCGCCTCTACAACCGTCTTTCTACCTTTTATAACTCTGTGGATGGCTTGTGTGACCAAGTCGAAACGTCAGTATATTAATATTAAAAGTTTTTAACACGGATGAACCTGCAAAATATGTATTTTATATATTTAACCTGTGCAAATCTTCGTTTTAACACACACACACATATATATATATAGCTGTTATATGTGCTACTTTTGCTATTTATAATAATTTATATATATAAAAAAACAATGTATTGGATTTCATTAAATTTTATTTTTTTATGAATAATAAAAAATATTTTTTAACCTAATAATAAGCATATAATAGTCATTTATGTATTTATAAATGAATGATTATAATGAATATTATGTGTAATGTAGTTTTGAAAACAATATTACATATTTATAATATCTGTAATGTATAAATAAGACATATGTCATGCTTATTAATAAGTTATTTTTTTTCTAAAATAATTAGTAAGCTCTGATCTTTATAACTAAATCTTCAAGTAATAAGGCATAATTTTAACAATTCTAAACAAAAAAGAAAAGTCTGTTATATAACACAATTGCAGTTGTGTGCTCATTTTGGTTATTTGAATTTTTAACAACATAGTGAACCCTTTTTTTTTTACATAAGTATCACCATGTGGGTCCAGCTTACAGAAGTTTTCTTATTGTACTTTCATACTTTCATCTAATATTAATACTTTGGAATCATTATTACCTCCTTTTTATTTAAACGATTGAGTTGATCTTTTTCTATTTTCATTCTAATTTAATCTGCTTGATCTTAGGACAAACTATATCTTCCCTAAATATATTAGCAATTTTTATAGTTTGATATCTTATTAGACAATTCTATCGTATTAATAAACACTAGATATGGATGGCATTCTAAAAATAGTTACCTGAAAAAAACTCACTGAACTGTAATTTCAAATGTTTCCATTCTCAAAAATGAGGATTCAAGTTATTCAAATATATCTCACTTAAACCACGTAATCATTATCGCTGACATATTACATTGTTTTTGTTTTTTAATTATACATTATGACTAATAGCATTGCGAGATATAATAGATACAGTCTATATGTTTTGATTCAAAACACACTCTTTAATATTAAAATTAATAGATACAGTCTATATGTTTTGATTCCAAACATACTTTTTAATATTAAAATTACAACCATAAACTAATCAGATTTTGTTTAATTATCACCGTTTTAATGATTAAAAAAATGTTTACTTAAAGAAAAAAAATTTTTTTATGAAAGGTTCTTTTAACAAATACTACCTTACAATCTTTCTTTGTTAATACTCATCTTAAATGTATTTTTTTTTGAACAAACATTTATCCTGAAAGTGTTAATATTATTCTATTGTCATATTCTTTTTTCATCAAGCTGTTTGTGTTACTTTCATTTGAGCATAATGTTCTACTCATCAAAATAAAGTCTTTCAGACAATCATTAATTGCTTTCTGCATTTAATGATTCCTTGACTATTAATGGCTATCACTTGTGTTAATTACAGCATCTCATTCAAATGGAAATTTCTACTCTTACACTCATCCTCCTGAGTACTTTTTAATTACTGTCTTTTATTCTTTTTCTCAATTTACCTGAAGGCCTTCTGCTTGTATTAGTAGGCTTTCATTAGTGGATATTGCACACTTTATTTTAAAATTACATCTAATCTTTAATTTTTTATTTACATTTTAAAATTATATTCTTAGTTTTAAATAAAACAAAATAAAGCAAAAATTGAAATAATCACCTGTATAAAAATATAACATCTGTAGAGATTAATGCAGCACCAGAATGACATTTTAAAATAAGTGCATTATATGTTATTAATTAAAGTATGAGAATTAATGTTTGGCTTTAAAATTATAAGCAGTTAAATACAATAAAGTTATTATTATAAGCATATTCATAACATTTAAGGATAATCATGGCTGATAAATATGATCCTATAAATCTTGTATTACTACTGTTTATAAGTGAGAAATTGGTTATTATATATATGTCATATTATTATTACTATTTGCGGGATATTCCGTGTAGTGAAACATCAGCATTTAGTTTTTTCACTACACGGAATATCCCGCAAATAGTAATAACAATATGACATCTTTTATCCGTGAAAACATTAGAATTAACATATATATATATATATTTCTAATATTTTGTTATACAATTCTATCATAGTTGTAACTCATAAGGAAAAAAGTGCTTAATTGGATGATTATATAGTTGGATTTTTCCATCAATATGACAAATACATCTGCTTATCATGCTTGCAGTGAGTTATAAAACAACCTAGGAAATATTCGATACTTTTATGTCACAAATAAATGTAGATTTCTTTTTAAGCCATCTGTCCTCAGACAATCTAGATACCTATCTAGTTTTCTAAAAACAATAGATAGATAGATATCTTGGTTGATCAGATGCAGACAATACATGGATGTAAAAAATGCAATTTGGCTTCAATTACTGGTTGGAAGAGGTGTCATATTTCTATAGCATTGAGTCCATCATTTAGCTTTATTTATTTATTATTTTACTTTTTGTAAAAATGCTAGATATTCATTTACCAAAGAATAATTAAATGTCAGTTTTCTCATAGACCTTTAATACTAAAAATTAAAGTTTCTCTCTATTTAATGGTTGTATATTTCTTTATTTTTATTCATTATTATAATAACAATCCATATAAACATCTCATTGAATGTTTAGATGGAAATATTAAATGTGTGGAGTTATCCATTTAAATCAATTTAGTTAGAAAGCACTGAATCTAGTATAACTGGCCCAGGCCAAGAATCAAAATAAACTGACAGACTAGTCTATCTCCACACATTCAACATTTCTATATATGACATATTTTGTGATTACATCCACAAATAGTACATTCAAAAATTTAATTTCTTGAGTACCCCCCCCTCCTTTAGAGATTTATTATGTTCATATAAATATTTTCCTAGGTTACAGATATAAAAGACAAAATTATGCATTATAAATTAATTGTTGTAATAATAAAATAATAAAGTATTAACAGTGAATTAATAACTTTTACAAATAACTATTGAGAAACATAGAAGTATTTTCAATTATTTTCATAACTTTGTTTAACTGCAAGCTACTACCTCCTAACAAATAGATAAACTTCAGTAGTGCTAATTATGAAATAAATGCAGTCTGAATAATGCAGCATAGATAAAAGATAACCACAAAAATGACACCTATTTAATTTAGGCTAGTTTATACAGAAAATAAAATATTATTACATCAGTTCTCAAAAGTTAATAAATGAAATTTTTGTGTTATGTATGCAAACAAAATTAATTAAGAATCATTTTGCATATTGGAAAACTTCCAAACAGAACCACATAAGAAATAAATCAATTGCATAACACTATCTGTAAATTCATATATATATATATATTAAAATCAGTACTTCTTAACAAATATATAAATTTCAACAGAATACACATACATTATTTATAGTCACACTGATGCTGTATATCAGTAAATACAGTCTGTACTTGCTGAATTTCTAAATAACACATAGATTAATTGTTACAAATGTTTTGTAACAATATTACTTCCAGAAACATTTTTGCAGCACTTTCTAGTGTTGCTATGGAAAGTTTCAGTTTCATTTCACTTTCTTGTGGCTATTTGTAGCATTCATTTTTTAGTTTTTGTAATTATTTGATGGCACAAACTGGAATTAAAATATATATTAACTTTATTAGTTTTTAAAAAAAAATCTGAAAAAGTCAGCTTAATCAAATTTTCTAGGGTTCCTAATTTACAAATCACAGAGGGCAATGGAAAACAACTGCAAAGCACAATTATATAATCCACAAGTTGGATCACTGAAATCCTGTCCAGAGTATATCTCTCCATTCAAGATAAAGTTGCCCTTTTAAACATGAAAATAATGGTAAAGATAGCTTACTACCTTCCTGTCATGACAATCACCAAGTCATTTATCACAAAAATCAATAGACTTTGTGCGAAACTGTTCTGGAAGGGACACATAGCCTTCATTAGTATGTCCAGAATGCAGCATCACAGAAAAACAAATGGAATGTCATTTCACTTGATTCCAACTATATACTACCAAAATGCATACATCCTTATCTTAAATTTAATACACAAATATGGATATACCTAAATTACTCAAACAGTTCAACCAACTGACTGTCCCCCTGCTATTAGACATGCTGGCTGGAGTAGATTTTTAACCTGACCCATCAACATAACAACTCATATTAGAGCTCATTTAACTAAAAAAAAATCACAATTTGGGAAGCCCCATCACCATATTAACCCCACATCAACCACATTCAAGCCAATACTTGGCATTTCTAACCATAAAGTCACAATGCTTTTCAGAGCTTGACTTTCTAACAAAAGTCAACATTGAAGCTATGCACAAACTATTTCCTACATTTCAAGAGATACTTGAACAATATAGACCCTATATGTCCAAATTGCTTGAAACATGATGATAACTTCATTAACATTATTAACACATGTACCCAGCTGTGCAAGATTAAAATCATCATTTATGAGAACTCAAAAGTGTATTATTACAAAATAGTATCCCTCAAGGACTGTATTCAGAGCAGAGACTTTCCCACAATAAGATTATCTATCTTCTTAACTTACTCAATATGAATAATGAGATGTGAATGACAATTCACACTCCCTCAACCAGATCCAGACACATTATTCATTATATTATTGATCAAATTCAAGAAAAAGACAGGATACTCTCATCCAAAATGCTATTTGAAGAGATATGGAAGCTTTTTCAAATTCCTAGACAATTACCAGCCTTCAGAGCTTCTGTTACATAATTAAATATAATGTATATGACTGACACACTGTCAGTTCCAAATACCCAAAGATAAAAAATATATCCTTTGTTAAAACAATTATATAATTATGTACACCAATTATAAACCTTAATAAAATTGATTTTAAAATAAAACAACAATGCTGTTGACTGGTAGATTCTTTGTTCTCAAACCATGTCAGAGCTTGCAAGAGTACTTGCAAGCATTTATCTTTTATGTTACTTCAGAAAGAAAACTTGTATAATTTCACAGGTTATTTACATACTTATGATTCAATAGTAATATAATGAATGTATTAATAGCTCTAAACAAGCTTTTTTAATAGATGCCACAAGAGAAAGCATTTTAAATCTATACTAAAATTATCTCTATCACCAACCTGATTTTGAGCTAATTGCTCTCATCAGTGAGATGCTAGGGCATTCAAACACTAGATCTAGAATATAAATTCAAGCTCATCATTTATCAAATACTAAACTATTAGATAAAAAAATTTGAAATTTTCAGACATTAATATGTCTTTAAATCTAATTATCTAACTTACATAGCCATATGGGACTGAACTAAATTAAGATACAATATCCTTAGCAATATAACATTGCCAAAGCCTTAAAAGACAAGCTATAATTGTATTGAAAACCAAGTTATGCATCATGTGACTTAAATAGCTTGTATTCACAAATGTAATATTATGAGTATGCTAATAGCTATAAACAAGATTTTTCAATAAATGCCATTAGCTTGGAACAGGTTTAGGATAGGGATAATTCTAGATAGAAATTTTAAATGCTTTCTCTTGTGGCATTTATCAAAAAAGTTTTTTAGAGCTATTAGCACACTCATTATATTATCTTTGTAAATACAAGCTAATTAAGTCACATGATGTATGACTTGGTTTTCCTTACTATGATTTAATAGATATGGATGGTTCACTATATAAGAAAGATTATAAAATTATAACTCATATACAGATTTACAGTTTAGCACTGTTTTCCATTAGGCCAGTCATATTCATGGCACTAAGATAGGTATGTAGAAGAGAGAACTTATAGGTTATTTAGTATGCAAGTTTGTGAATTTACATATACTACTTGCATGATAATGCAACACATGAGTCCTTTTCATTCATTGTGTGACCATGATTTTTTGTATTTTCTCTTTCTATCATTGCAATTAGCACAAATCACTTTGATGTTGAGTAAATCAGGATTATGGCCCAAGTCAATCTCATGCTCTAAAAATACTGACATTATTTTGGGGTCTGTTTTCACATTCATATATATATATATAGTACTGTTGGCATGAAACTCACCATAATAAATTGCTTTGCAAGTTTGTTGGTTTATTGCAGTTAATTTTATAGATTATTTGGTGATACTTATCTGGAGATAACTTGTCTTAGGTGTTATTCAATAGTTGGTTGAGATTAGAGGAATACTGAAGCTAATATTGAATTTATTTGAGCAGATTGTCTTCAGGGTTTGTGATGCATTCATAATGAAAGAAAAGATGATCCAAGCATTAATGTTGTGGCGATTCACAGACCTGGTGTTTAGTGTCGAGAAGAATTTTATTAATTTAAATTAAACAATTATGATAATATCCTGATTTGAATAGTATAGTTTTTGATGTTAGACCTCTTTTCTGTCTCAGACTTCTATAACTTATAGTTTCTGTACAGAAAAAACTTAGTCAGCTAATTTGTGTGAGATGGAAGTGTGGAAATGAGAGTGAATAGCACCACAAACATTGATGGCTTTGATAATCATTTTGTAGTTTATTTGCTTATTGGAGTGTTGGATTACATGTCCAAGAATTTTATTCCATTTGATGTATCTTCATGCTCTATGGTCCAGGCAAAAGAGGGTAGCTAAATCAAATCATCCCATATTTCAATAATAGTTTTTTTCAGCATAAATCAGCATAGGGTTGACATAGCATATGTATTAATATGAGGTAGCTATGTCAAAATGTGACTGATCTGATCAAAAGCAGAGCTAAGCCATAAATCTGTAAAGGAGTTATAATCTTATAATCTTTTATATCTAATGAGTTACAAATGAATAAGGAAAATAATAAAAAAATAGGTTGAGTTATATGTATGATTATTTTTCTAAACATTAAAACATTTATTTTAAGGCAAGTCAAAAATCTTTTAATAACATTAAACTGGGAGTTGTTTTGTCTGAACTCCTTTATTATGATTATAACAGTTTTATTTTTATGATATTTTAATAATTATAAGTGGAATTTTATAATTTAAAAATAAGTTTTATTATTTTATGTTGTCTTGACAATAATTTATTCAAATTTTGAATAAGTATTTCTTTAAAAATACCTTTTTATTGGCCAAAATGACAAAACCCTATTGTTCAGTTACTGTTATATTCAGTGTATTAATGTTTCTCTATATTGCAAATTTAAATATTACCTTTAGGAATGTTTTTGGTTTATAATCATATATTTGTAATAAAAATTTGTTTATAAATTTCTCATAAATTATATAATATCAATAATTATGCGCTTATAATGCTCTTAAAGAAGTTATTTTACTAAATTTATTTAAAGCTTAGCGCTTTCAAAGCTCTATGGCTTCATAATCATAGCTGTGTGCAGTTGATAGTGATGAGGGGGTGTATTCAAATTTATGTTAATTAGATGTTTCGGTATTTATTTAAAATATAAATCAACAATATTTTAAATAAATACTGAAACATCTAATTAACATAAATTTGAATACACCCCCTCATCACTATCAACTGCACACAGCTATGATTATGAAGCCATAGAGCTTTGAAAGCGCTAAGCTTTAAATAAATTTAGTAAAATAACTTCTTTAAGAGCGTTATAAGTGCATAATTATTGATATTATATTTGTAATTTTTATAACAAAAATGTTGTAAATATAATTTCAATAGCCATTAAAGATTGTTTAACAAGAATGTATGGAGTTTATTATTACTTCAATGGAATTTGGATGTTTTTATGCTTAAAGCTATAGCATTATAATTAAGAATTGGAATATGAGAGAAGTTTGTATTACATGAGAATTTACAAGTGTAGGTTGTTAGGTAAATGCTAAATTAGTTCATCTGAAGTTAAAATGAGTGTTAATGCAGCAATATCTTTGAAAAACTTTATTTTAGAAGAATGATTGAATCAAAAATTATCTCTACTCTATATAATTTATTTTAATCAACTTTCAGAGAAGTCAATATCATTTTTTGACATAATTTCTCTGCTTTTCAATATATTGTAGCCATCACACAATATGATTTTATATTCTATCATTAAAAACATTTTAGGCTAAGCCACAAATACATGGTTGTCTTCACCTTATCATTAGATACAAATTCTTATCCTCATGGAACTTCTTTGATAATACTAAACAGGTGATAGTCTGATGGGGTAAGATAAGGATTATAGGAAAACTGTTCTAGCATGTCAAAATAAGATTTTTAAAGAGTAAACAATTTGGATAATAATATGTGGACATGTCATGCAACTCTTCAGTGACTATCTCAATATAACAAGGATTGTTGATTGTTTAATCTTTTTTCTGATAATGTTTCAATATTAGACCTTGAAAATGCCAGAAAACTGTAAAAATTAATTGTCCATATGATGGATGACATATGAATTTTATCTAAGTCAATGATTGAGGATGTTTCTATTCTATACATTACTAATTTACTCTCTGACTCATAATCAAAAATCCTTGTCTTGTCACCAATAATTATTCTTTTTAAGAAACTTTCATAAGTATTGATCTAAATTTTGTTTTCAGATGTTTAAACACATTTTTTGTGCTTTTTCATATGTTGTTTTAATACCCATATGCCATAAACCTTTCGAAACCTAAACATGTTACAAAATATTGCGTAAACAGAGCCATGGCTGATTTGAAATGATTTGTCACATAATCAGTTGTCAGTTGTCTAGCCAACACAATTAGCTCACATGCAAGTTCATTGTTTTCATTGTGGATGTGGATGGACATTAGTCTCTTCTTTATGACTCACATCTGTGTGGCCTTCCTTGTTTTTTGCATGTATTTATATACATTTCTTCATGATAAAACACTTTATCTTTACTGTGAATAAAATTTTTGATAAATATTGGTACCAACATATTCTCAGACCACAAAAAACTGAATTACTGCATGCTGGTCTTTTTTTGTGTATATCACAAGTGGGGTTTGTTTCTCACACTAGACACATTTGAATTGATTAATATATTTAAAACTGAGCTATTGGGGAGATAACAACTTTATAGAGAAAGCACTGATAAGACTAATATAAATGGAGAGTGAATTATTTTTGACTCACCCACACTTACACACACACACACACACACATATATATATATATATATATATATATACTAAAATTGCTCATTTGCACTTTCATAATTGTCATGGTATTAAAGTATATAAATCTTTTAAAAAGAGACTATAAATACAAATATATCTTTCCTTGGGTTCATTAAAAAGAAGAAATATGATTTGTTCATGACAATGATCCTATTATTAAATAAAAGCAATATTTTGACAATATTTTAGTGATGATACAAGAATTGAAATGATGAGTTTCAATGATATATCCATTCTATTAATTCATTTGAATTTAAAGGGATATCTAGCTTAGTAAAATTAGAATAGCTCTTTGCAATTTTCCCTGGAGAAGTTTTAAATATATCGTGATATAGTATCTTCAAAATATTGAATTCTATCTAACATTTACAATAAGTATGCTACTAAATGTGTTATTTTATCAATTCAAAAGATAATACAGAGTTTACGTTTAATGTTCTAAACAGCAATCTACAAAAAAATTATTTAATATTTGTTGTTTAAAATATTCTGTGGACTACCAGTGATGATTAGTAGTCTGATAACAAAAAGGTAGGATTGGAGAATAAGATGTAACAAGATTGTGATGTGCTTTTTAAAAGCTAGATTAAAATTTTACTGAATCTACTATTGCAAAGTCACATTTTAATTAGATTGGTAATGTATAGCAGATGAAGCAAAATAGCTTTCTTAAAGAGTATTATTTTATGGTGAACTTGAGCAAGTGTTTCATAGGAAAATCAGCTTCAATAAATATTATTTTCAAAGCACTCTAAAGAATTATTTGATTATTTTCAGTGTGAAGTGTATTTTAAGATAGAACACAATAAAAAAAATACAATTAAGTAAAATGTTTAGAGATTTTAATGGCTTAGTGTAGTAGTGGAATGGTAGGGATTGTGCAATGTCTGTTAAACTTAAACTTCTTATAAGCCCCAAAGCAATAAATTGCAATACTTTAATTTGTATTTATTCAGGAGATGTTTTTTAAGCAAAAAGTTTGTTCTTGCAGAAGAGATAAAATGCAACATACCAACTTTGTTAAATAAAACATTCACATTAAGGCTGGATGTCTATCAATTTTAGGACTTGAAGTAGAAGCAACATTTAAAATTTGCATCTTTTAAAATTATTGAAAAGGCTATTTCGAATAATATACTAAATGAAGCAATAGATGTAACAGGAAGAAAAATATTTAATAAATAAAAACATTTATTAAAACATTGATATAAAAATAATAAATCTTATTTTGGAGGCTACTTCAGTTGGCATTTAAGTCATTGCTTCGCCACTTCATCTTGAAACCAAGACTAGTTGAAATATTTTTGATGGACTATTTTCTAACTCTCTATCTTTTTATTTGCCTATCTTTTCTTCAAGTTAAATTGGCTAAATTCTGTACACGTTAATATGTTGCTAATGATATATATATATATTTATTTGTTATCAGAGTTATTAAAATAACACATTTTTTATACGTAACTAACTTTTTTTTCCGTCTTATTATTTTTATGATAGTCTACATATAAAATCTATTTATTCATACCATACTTAATTTTTTTATTTAATTCTAAAACTGTAGCCGTTCAAGCTATATATATATATTTTTAAAAAGAGTAGGGCCTAAGACATTTTTTTCATTTCTTTTTAATGGCAAATGTATATAATTAATATTTTTATTTTTTGATTTTAACTATCTATTTAAAATGCGTACTAAGAATTTTATTATTTAGCTCTCAGCTCTAAATGTAAGAAGCTATGAATTTTGTTCAAAGACGGTAGCAAACATATCCAAACAATGAGACAATAAGTATATTTCTATCTAGCGAACTATTATCTTTGGTTGGTAATTTGCCATTGACTGCTTCTTTTTCAATACTCTGCAATCTTTTTAGAGCTCAATCATAAACTTTAATAAGCTTTAATGTTTAGAGCTACATTATAAAATACCGATGTCTTCCTATTATTATGCATTAAAAGAAAATATATTTTTCCTTAATGAAAGCATTTTAGGATTGTTTTAAAAAGAGAAGCTAATGTATGCTTGAGATAAAGTCACATAATAGAAGCAAGAGGATAATTATCAAATACTCAAGAGAGTTGCAGAATGAAGAGAATTTTTTTTTATTGTGAAGTAATAATTAACACAAGTCAAAGCATTAATTAATGAGGAATTATTTTCCACATTTAATGATGAAAATTAGACTCTTTGATGAATAATTTATCAGTGCATCTTGAACCTCTTTTCCTTTTCAGAGAGTTCAGCGTAGTGAAAGCTTTCTAGGTAGAAGACAGGTTAAGTTAAATTGTCTTTTTTAAAAATAAAATTGCTTAAAATAAACAAATTGTTTTTTGAAAATAAATAATCATAATTATTTAAAATGGTGTTAGTAAAGAAAGTACATTTGTGAGTTTTATATATATTGAATAACATCATCAAGATGTAAATCTTGGATATTGTCATATTCTTAAGAATATTTATCAAAATACAATAACAGTAATTAGACTATATGATAATACTAAGAAGAGCCATTGATAAGAATATATGAAAGGATGTTTTATGTCTTAACTTTTCAGCAGTTTTACAAAAAGTATTCTGGGGATTAAAATGGGAGGTTAAGGGAATGGAACCAAATGACAATTTTTTTAAAGTTATTTAGATTTTGCAGATATTACGAATGTTATTGCAAACAATGATTTAAGGCTTCAGAAAAAGTTGCAAGAGCCATTAATTAAGTTAAACAAAAATGTTAAGAAAACTAAAATAGCATTCAATGAAAGATGTTAAAAATTAATTATCATGAATTATTAGAAGTTAATTACAAAATACTTTAGATTTCTAATACAGATGGAAATGCAAAATTGATGAAATTAATCATAAAACTAAACTTGACTGATGTGCTTTTGATAGAAATAATTTATAATTAAAAATATGCTAATGTCTTTCTGATGTGTTATGGTTGAAGAGAGTCCAAATTTGGATAAACCAGATTAAACTTGAAAAAAACATCATTCTGCCATGAATCAATAGTACTTGAAAATGAAGAATGATGTCAATGAATAGCATATATGTTCCTTGCTTGAAAGCCTTTTCAGAATGTCAAAGCAAGAAATTCTTTATGGTTTATAGATACAATTCAAAATCACTATAGTAAAATAAAAAATTAAATGTAATTTTTTTTCTACAGTTTAATCTACAAATGTAATTTTTTTATACTCATACATTTCAGAACATCCTCTTTAAAAATATATCTATTACTGAAATTATCATGTCATTTTTAGCTCAGATGTAAACTTCAAACAATTACAGATTACTCTGTCCACACAACTACAATTCAACTTCATACTTTTTTTCCTCATGTGTGATATATTATAATTAAAATATATTACCACAGACTTTTTAAACAAATAATTAAAAAAATCTGAAGATAAAATAGAACCGCCAAATTGCATTTTTGACTGCAACAATACTTTTCAATATTTTAGGTCACAACTTTTCACATGGTCTAATTAATACTAAATTATTACAATTTAATCCACAAATGACAAATTTTTTGAATTTAAACATTTAATAACATTCTTTTTTGTTAAATATTTTAATGATTATCATCAATTATTTATTAGATTAGAGTTTATCAGACTTTATATTTTATTAATTGTAGTAATGTAATATTGATAAATGTTCCTCAAAAAAAAAAAAAAAAGAAATAGACATGTGTAAAATTGTAATCTGGCTCAACTAAATAGTTCTGGTTCCACCAGAAATATACCTCATGGGTTGTTTATCTTTTTCAGATGTCTGTATTATATGTTTAAAATGTGTTTGTGTGTACAGTGAAATAAAAATTTGAAGTATAATGTAGTGACAATTTGGGTTTGAACCAAAGATATACAAATATTTAATAGTAAATCCTTGATTCCAAATAAAAATTTATATTAAATGAAAGTTAAATGGTTAATTAAATTTAAAAAAAAGATTCAATTCAAATATATATAATAACATTAACAAAACAATAGTAATGCTGATTTATCGCATCAATAATAAGTCCTCTATGGATTTTATTTGTATTTCAGTTTTAATAAAATAAAAAATGAAACTCTCACGAATCAAAACTTCTTACTAGAAAATTTACTTTTGAAAAAGTTATTAATTCCAAATATGATCATTTACAAATTATTACCACCATTCCTGAATGTCCCTCACTGGACTTCATGATTTCTCAGGGTTGAGGATATTATTAGTCTATTGGATATTAAAGGTATTATGTTTGGATTGAGTTAGATAAATAAACACAAACTAAATGGATTTACAAAAACTTAATACTTTATTAACAATGAATATATAAAACTATTACTTATATATTAGCAACTATAATACAAAATATTAAATGTAATAATAAGAAAAAAATATTTTTAATTTAAGTTTAAGTTTAAACTTAAATTATATCTATAATGATAAGTTCTTACCATGTAAAAAATTAAGCAGTTCAAAATCATTATTTTCTGAAGATATTATTCTTTTAATATATTTTCTGTATATCTTCATTAGTTTTCCCAAAGATTATAGTTATTCTCCTAGCACACTGGTGAGGTTAGATAGGAAATACAACAGCATTAGTGATATTAGATAAGGTATTGTATTAGTAGGTCTTGAGTCATTCTTATGGCACTGTTCACTTTTTTCTTTATAGCATTATTAAAGCAGTCAATGGCTGGGTTTAAAAAACTTCAGCATTAGTTTCTGTATTCACTTGCATTTCCAAGTGTTTTGGCTAGTGTGGTTTTGGGTTGACTAAACACATATGGTAGTTTTCTGCTAGATTAAATCATCATACTGCTGTTATATGTGAAGTATTGAAAAATACTAGGAATTATTCAGCAAGATACAGCTACCCAAATTATGGTGGAAATGTTTAACAAGTGATTTCTCTCATTGGTATAGAATCATGGGAACACTGCTATTTTATATGTTTTCATACTGCCTGACTCATCTTAACTATACTAGCCTACAATAGCCTTAGTTGCTTGTTTCTGACCTATTTATATCCTGCTTGATATTATTCAATAATATTTTTTAAAACAAGATTTGTGACCAGCTAGTTAGAAGATTTGACCTTTCTTTAAAAATACATGTTTTTTGGAAACATTTTCTTTATTCCCTTCACAACATGTGTAAACAAAATTACAGGCCCATATCATGACTTGATACATAGTATAGAAAGAAAAAAAAAGTTAATTGTCTCTTAAAGTTTCTTGCTAATTTTAAAAATATTATTAATACCAAAATTTTAATATCATATACAGATTTGCCATAAAATTAGTATAAAAATGTGGCAATTTAATTTAAAACTTCATTAAAAAAAGGCTGAACAAAAAGGATTTAAAATGCTTTAGATTTTTATAAACTGTGTAATCCAATCTCACATTTATCAAAACTACTTTTCTTTCTTCTTTTACATTGCAATTTATCATTTTATGGCTTTTCACACATTATAAAGTAACTTTATAAAATATTTAATAATATGATCCAATGCATACACTGACTTTTCTTCCTTTTAGAATGGTTTATATATTGATTATTCAATTTTGATGTATTTTTTATTTAAAAAAATTTTCCATGCAGCTTTGTAACATAACCAATTGATGTGGCTATCATATTTGTTTTAGTTGCAAATCCCAGCTCTTTAAAATGAAACAATGGGACAATGTAACTTTTCATTTCTCATTTCTTCACTTAATACAAAACTTTTACTTTTTTTTATTTCTCTAATTATTTTTGTATTTTATTTTCATAGTGTTTCACAGAATACATATACCCATGATTTCACTGATCAGAGCTTTGATTTATGTTAAACTGTATAAAGAATAAATAGTATTTCACTTCTAGAATTTATAAAAATTCGACCATAGGACAATAGGATTCTATGATGAAGCATGAATACTAAAAGGATTGTCTTAGTTTGACTTCTGTTAAGTTATTTACTTGAAAAAAACATGTTGTGGCAGCACCCAATATAATATACACTTTAATTGTCACAGGACAACATAGTGTCTCACAATACATGACCTAACCCCACTACATCACTAGAAATCTAAACAAATTTTAGTAGAAAGTTTTTTTTTATCCTCTGCAGAAATCAATAAATAACTATTCTGGTCATATGTTTTATATTTATTAACACAAATTATTAATTTTTTTTATCGATACTATCCATAGAAATCACTCTTGCTTTCTAAAAAGTTAAGTAATTTTTTTATCGTGATTTTAATGTCACTTTTGGTAGTGTCATATCTTTAAACTTTTAATGCATTATATAATTTAATTTCTTCTCAAAACCATTTTTTTCTTTTAATAGATTCAGGGTTGACAAAGAATAACTTATCTTTTATTATTCTCAAATTAAGTTTTACTTTTCTTCAGATATTTTTTTAGTAATGAAGATATCATTTGGGATGAGTTAAAAAATCTAACATTCTCTTCATTTTGCAGTGGATTTTTTAATTTATGTATTCCAGTACTTGTTTCTAGATGTGGTGAATTCTCTGGGGATTTTACTGGAGGGCTTATTTCTATCACTATTACTAGAGATTTTTCTATTTCACCACTACTTATAGCATCAGAATCTTTAATCATCATTTATACTACTACAATAATAGATACTTTTTTTCTTGGGTTTGATTACCTGATTAGTGTAGTGAATTTCTTTTCTCTTTTGCCTATAAATTCCTGATTATGAAAGCTCATGTTGATGGAAATTAAAAACTTAGCCACTTATTCTATGGTTTTTTGGTCAATGCTGATGATCATTTGTTTAATACGAAAGAGTAAATTATGTCAAATAATCCTGGTGTTCTGGCTTTCTGTAATGTCACATACAGAAACTGTTCTTAACTTTGATACTTGATTTCAAAAAAATTGTGTATAACTTTCATTACCTTTTATGCTAAATTTTTTCTGTATAATTTGATATTTGAGTGCTTCTTAACATTTTTCTGATCAAATATTATTCATAATTTATTGTCTGTATCCAGAATAGGAAATGTGCTAATCATAAAATAATGACTTAAGAGAAAAAATGTTTTACAATTTCTCTCTGATGTGAATAAGTAAATAAAAAAATGCCTGATTTTTCATAGAGTGATAGCAGAGGGAAAAAAACACTCAGTTTCTTTAATTAATTTAAATGTAAAACAAATTGAAATGAAAATAAATTCTGATTTTCAAAACACACATCCAAATATTAAATAAATGAACAAATTTTGGCTTGAAAATTGATGAAAGTTCAAGCACTGACAAGTGATGGAGCTGAAATTATGATCTATGAATTTTGAGCTTAAGAGTTTGACTCTTCTGTTCCAAATGATGCAGGACATTAATGTATTATGCTTTGGAAAAATACATTATTTTCATTTCATTTTTATTTTGACTCCTGACTCGCTTAAAACAGATGAGAGCGTTTTACTTCATGCACATACACACAATCCTCTACAGAATGCTCTATCAGTCAAAACTTATATTTTTCTAATCATATTCTTACAAAAAAAAAATTAAGTCAGATGTAACATGATTTAATTTAATAAGCTTGTATTTACAAATGTTATAGGTATACCATGTTATATATATATAGCTCGTGAAACAAACTTGGGGGTATTCTACTAAGCTTGTTAAGAGTTTGTTTTGTGAGCTCTATATATAAACATATTCTATATTAATATTATTCCCAACAATAACAAATAAATTTGAAAAAATTAGAGATAGCTTCCATAAAATTAAATCGACATTAAATGTTCTAATTACAACACAATATTTTTTGCAGTATATAATAATAATAACTAATGTTGAAATCATATTAGGATTTCATTGCTTAAGCAATAATTATTATTTACTGCAGTTTCATGCATTTTTTCTCAATCTACTATATTTTATGATGTTTCATTTCATGTTTTGTAAGTCAAAAATTTTATTTTAAGAATGTGAATTTACATTTGTGAAATCAACAGAAATAGGGGATAATATGAATATATATGTCATTTCTTTACTGATGTTTTATTCTGTACATAAAATGAATGTCTGAACAACAAAAAGTTTATTAATATTCAAAATTATCTTTGAGTTTGGTTTTATACTCACTATATATAATGAAAGAGTATCTTTCTGTCAACTTGGATGTCAAGAGGCATATTAAAAAACAACATTCATGTATATTATTCATATGAATGTTTTAAATTATTAAAAGGGAACATTTCTCTGTAAGCAAACTGTCATCAATGACAATCTCAAAACTAATTATGATTATTTTTTCGAATTATGTCAAAAAAAAAAAACAGAAAAGAAGCATACTGAGATGAAGAATTATTTGAGCAAGCACATGAATTTTTTTTTGCAGAAGAATGATGAAAATGCCAAAGACAAGCCATTAAATATTAATACTGTTTGCTGTAGAAAGTAAAAACAAGATGAAATATAGTTTAGTTAACTAAATAGAACTATCATGCTCAACTTGTTTCTTTGAGCTTTTACAATTGATCATATAATTATTTTTTATTTTGATATAAATTATTTTGGTAAAATATAATACCATGAAGTGTGAGAAAGGCAGAAGCATTTTTTAATTATATTAATGAAATATAAACATTAAGAAGGTTTCTACCTAACATAACTTCTGGAATATAGTTGCTAATAATTATGATTCTTAAGAGAAATCTGAAAAAGACAATTAAAATTAGTATGGATATGAGAAGATAGCATTACTATCTAGTAGTCATCTATTGATTATTTAAGATTGCAATAGATGACTAAAATGAAACACTAATGTTTGAAATATAGAGAAAGAATAAAATAATATATCCTTAATCAGCTTTCAAAATGAATCTTGTAAATTATTATAATTGTAAAAGATGAAGATATCTTATACATTTACATCTGGATGTTTATTTGAATATTTGTGATGATGGTATTTTAGTATTAATTAGACACTGCTCTATTTCCGTCATTTAATATTTAATATTAGATGATAGTCCAATTTGCATTTTAACATCATATGAATTTGTACAGATAAAATAAACTCTTTAAGAGCTCTACAAAGCAAACAATTTCAAAAGAAGACATAAGTCACCAGAATAGCAAATTATTGAAAGATGATGATTTAATGATTTTCTATTTTTTATCATTGAGTTATGACTACATAGATATTAATTTACTAAACACTTTGTAAAGCCTAGCTAGTCTACAAAAATTGTATACTCATTCTATGTTTTATTAAAGTAGTATTCAAAATTAAAATTGAGGTGTTATATTAATTATCACTCCATTAAATTTTTTATTATATGTAAACAAATATATCGTTTTGAAATGCATTATGAAACAATTGATAGTATATTTTTTCTGCCATTATCATACGTTGATTTTAAATTAGGTCAGAAAACAATTTGAGAACTTTTTCGAGATCCAATCTTAAAATTTTCTTTTAGTAGATGACTTATAAGGAGACATTTAACTCTTCAATATTGGATAGTAAAAGTTATTTTTGATTAAACATAGAATGAAGTTGGGAAAAATATTAAAATTTATCACCCTCTGACAATTGAAAAAAAAATGATGAGTAATTTTTTTATTCCATTGAACTTTTTTTATAAGGTTGTATGCTTTCATTGAGACTAATGTATCCTATCATATTGATAACTTGTATTAAAACATGATAAAACTTGAAAATATTATAGATTCTAAACAGCTTAGTTTATTTAGTTAGAAGGCCTGGAGATGATTCAGCTTGCTATGTAATTACTGTTTATTAAATGAATGTTTAACTATTTTTAGTTAAAGAGTTAGATTAGCCAGATGAGTATCAACACTAAATGTAAAACAAACATAAATGTGACTATATATATTGAACCGGATTGACATCCGATTCAAAGGTTTTACTGCCAAAATTAAAAACTTTTAATTTCGTTAAGTTTCTAAAGTTAAAAGAAAAAAAAGATTTTAATTATTAAAAAGAGTACGTGTATTAAAACACCTACTCATTTATAGATCGTTTTAATGTTTATAAAATTGCTTTTAAAATAGTTTTCTTATACCGCTTGTTTTTAATTTTTTTTAAAAATCCATTTGATTATTAAAAACAAGCTGGCTAGCTAATTACATTCCTGTTGCTTTTATATTAATTATTGTAAAATCATTCTAAAAAGTGGAGATTTGATTTGTATTGTTGTTTTTGTTTCAATAACCCCTGGGTAGAATTCTTAGATTAGATTGAGCTGGAGATTAATATTTGCCCTGCCTTAGGCATAGAATTCAACAACAAGGAAAGTGTTTTGTGGGAAATGGAGCGAGGTATAAATAGCCCCGAAAATTTGGAGAGTTAGTTATTAATTATTTTTAACTAGACAAGCTGTTTCTCAAGTGGAAGTTTGTATTTTTTTACACACTTTGATTGCAGCCTGTTGTGATCCAGAGGTTTGATAGCAGTTCAGACATTTAATTCCTGCTAAAAACTTACGATTATTAACAGACTTCGTTGCTGTAGCAGATGTCAAAATCTACCGCTCTGAGTTTTGCCATTATCAGGATGTCTTGCTAATTCAACTCAAAAGATGGACTCATGCCTGCCAACCCTCCTTCAATCCTGCAATGAACACCTAAAATAAACAAGACCCCACTGCCTCTACCTTGCCACTGTCAAAGAACTTGAAATGAACTAGAATAATAGTGCGCACTGTACTTGAACAGTACATTACCGTAGGCTAAAATCTTCTTTTATTCTTCCCAGGGGAAATTTCTTTTCATTAAATCTCCACTCAATCTAATTATAAATCTGTATTCATAAGTAATATTTAACCATATATGTAATATTTGTTGTGATTTCTTATATTTTGCCATGTGTCTTGGAATCTTAGTTTTAAGATTCCAAGTTGCTTTCACTTTTTTTATTGGAGAGTGACGAGTGAGTTTTTCTATTTTTATGCCTAACTTTTACTAAATGCTTTAGCAGTTGTGTATATTTTGAATGCTTACCTGTAATTATTTTAGTAGTCCATAATTAATTTTAAATACTGTGTTTGCGCTTTTGCAAACCACCAAATCTTTTGGCTGGTGACTTTATTTTCATAGTCTTTGTTTCTTATATCTCTGAAAGCGGAAACTATAATTGTTTTTGCTTTGTAATTTTATAAGTCACCAGCAGGAAGACAATATTTATCCCTTTTGTAAATTACAGGTGAGAGAGACTTTTGCTGCTAAAGTATTTATAGCTTTCATATTTTCATACTCATGTGCACTCTCCGATAGATTTATTTTGTATTTACTTGTATAGCTTAAGATTTATCAGAGCGTGTACTCAGAACTTGTATCATAAATTTATTTCTTAATTATAATTATTTGTAATTCATTTTCTTTAATTGCTGGGGCAGACGTAACTGTTTTTCTAATGATTTACTTGTCTCCTATTGAGACCTTTAATTATTATTAGTTTTGGCCATCTGTTTGGTTGGGGATTCGCCAGTTTTAATTGTTTGTTTTCATTTCATTTTCAATCATATTTTTTGGTTGTTCTTGAGGTAAATCAATCACCTTTATTTTAAACATAATAATAGGTGCAGCTTCTATCGACACATGACATTCATGGTCCGGCATATTTTTTGGACTTCGGAAAGCTCGCCAATGCTGGTTTCATTGATTTATTTCAAGAAGATATTGTTTAAGTATCTGAAAGTGAAAACTAATGTTTGGGTGAATCCTCTGCTGAATGAAATAGCTTCCTCCCTTTTATAATTCATTATTAGAAAATCAGTAAGTCTGCCAGAGCATCGCATTTAGTATTTCTGGTACACGCCTGAGCTAACCCTATTTATTGTGCCATAAACTGATACTTCACAATTTATTTTCTCTTAAATAAAACTTTTTAAATATGTTTAAACTTAATTTGGCTGATGTTTGTCTTAGTGTTTTTGTGTCTCAATTGTCTAAACAATTTTAAGATCTCTTGTTTCTCCCTGAGTATAGTCAGCGCAAACCATCATCATCCATATGATCACAGTAAATAAATTTTTCAGATACGTAGTGGTCTGGTAGCGCCCTCTGCATCAGAATAAATTGAATGTCCGGTACAATATATAGCTTTTGACATGTATAAAGCAATTTGTTTCTATTAGATTTTTACCTTAGTATTTATCTTTATATTTTACCATTTCTTTCTTTAATAAATCATTTAAAAGAAATCTTTTTTATAATGAAGTTCTCATGTAAAAAATAGTGAAAATTATTGTTTATTGCTAATCATTTTGTTATTTTATTATTTTACCAAACTGCACCCAGGCTATGTAAAGCCAGGTGTTTTTTTAATTGGTTGCTTTAACAATTTTTTTTTTGAGATTTAATGTAATTTAAACAAATATTTTAATGTTATAAATTAAACATGAGAAATGTAGCTAATCAGAGAGCTGTCATTTGACCTCAATTATTTGTTAAACAAAATTTTTTAAGATTTAATGTAAATTAAAGAAAAGATTTTAATATTATAATTTAAACATGAGAAATGAAGCCATCCTGAAAGACTGACTTTTCGACTTCAATTATATGCTAACAAAAACTAAATGTAAATATGAGAGTGAAGCAGTCAATCTTAGCTTAAGATTGTGCTTCATGTTTCTACCTACTAATCTGTATTCAAACCCCTATATCTCATTCCGCTCTTTTTTTGTTGTATATATATTTTTTTATGTATATATTTGGAATGCGCGCCTAAATTTATAGTTTAACTTTCAATATTTATTATTATTGATTCTTTTTATTAATTATTAGTTTTTTTTATTAAACTACATAGGTGTGGCTCAAATATATATATATATATATATATATATATATATATATATATATATATATATATATATATATATATATATATTGCCAATAATGCTTCAGAGCTGCAGGATATGTTGCAGGAATTATCAGATGAAAGTAGGAAAGTAGGACTAAAGATAAATGTTAAAAAGACTAAAGTAATGTTTAATCGATTTGCTCAAAATATGAAAATAAAGATTGATTATGATGAATTAGAAGAAGTTAACAGTTACAAATACCTTGGTCAGATTATTAATACAGATGGAAACATAATGGAAGAAATTAATCATAGAATTAAATTTGGTTGGAGTGCTTTTGGTAGAAATAACTTGATACTAAAAGGAAATATGCCTGTGTTTGAAAAGTAAGATTTTTAACAATTGTGTTTTACCAGTTCTTACTTATGGATCTGAGACTTGGATACTTAATAGAAGAGCAATACTGAGACTTCCAACCACTCAAAGAAGTATGGAGAGATGTATGTTGGGAGTAACAAGAAGAGATCGAAAATGCAATGTATGAGTATGAGAACAAACAGGTGTTACTGACCTCATTGAAAAAATTAAAAGATTGAAGTAGAGTTGGGATGGACATATTTCTAGAAGAGATGATAAAAGATGGACAATTGAAATTTTAAACTGGATTCCAAGAGATTGTAAAAGACCAGAAAGAGACTACATGTGAGATAGATGGATGAAATAAGAAAGTGTGCAGGGGTGATGTGGAGAAGAGAAGCTAAGGATTGAAGAAGATGGATTAAACTTGAAGACACCTTCATCCTGCAGTGGATTGATAATGGTTGATGATATATATATATATATATATATATATATATATATAGGAGCAAAATTACTAACAAAATATTGATTTGAAATATTTTATTATACGTCATTTTTTAAACTTTTCATTTTAAAGTACTTTTTTTATTAAACTGTATATTTTTATAAAATCCAATATGGAAGATGCTGCAGTTGATTGTCTAAAAATAATTAAGGGTTGGAAACACTATTGTTTTAATCTGGGAAAGATATTTTTAATTAAATTTTTTACTTAAAATGGGATTAAGATTAGAGATACTTTTGTTAAAACATGTTGTCAAATCTATTTCTAATCTGGAAATAGATTTGAATTTATTTTTGGATGTTATCTTACTGTTGCATCTTCAAAAACAACTGATAAAGAAAAAGTATAAAATGACTGAATTTTGAGTCACAGATTAGATTAGCTACTATTGAGAGAACTGATGGTAAACGTATTACATGTCGCTTGAAACTTAAATAATGTAGCAGTAAATCCATCACTTCTCAGCCCGGTTGGGTCATCCAGTGGCCATATCAATCTGCTGCCCAAAAGGAAGTAAAAGCCTGACCTAAGAACTTTAATGCTAATAGAAGCTTGCAGTTATTTAAGAACTTTCATTTCAATTGCCGTGCATGTGCAATATTTTAAATCGGACTCTTAAAAATGCTAAGAAAATTTTCAAGCCATCACCACAAACTAAATCTAACCTAACTCATCTATCAAGATTTCTTTTAATATATTATTTAACTTTGTTTTTGTTAATATGTAATTTGCTCTTAGTTAATTTCTATATATAATATGTAAATTACTCTCAAATGATTTATTTAAATTTAATTCTCTCATATGCTCTAACTTTCTTTAAACTTGGTGCGATCATTTATTTATTACTTGATTTTATATACATATATGCTTTTCTAATTAATTTTCCAATCTCAAGCAAACTGGCAAGCTTAATTTATAAAAATCTTTTCTGTCATTTTTAAGTAATCCTTCATGAAAAGGTTAACGTCCCCTTAAAATATATATATATATATAATGCATTATTACTTAATACACTTGCCAGATTGTTTTTACGAGTTAACATTTTATTTGTTGTTTTATTATAAAAATATATTTGTTTAACTTTGGATTTTCTACCCAGAGTAAATCCAGAACTCAAGCTAATTAACGCTTTGAAATCTTATAAAATATTATTTATTTAATTCTAAAATAAGGGTGACTTAATTGTTTTACACACACACATATATATATATCTGCTAGTTATTTTTTTATATACTCTTAAAATATATGCTATGTATTCCAGTTATTGTAAAATCCATGAAGGTGGTATTGAATTATTTTAAATAGTAGGAAAGGGAAGGGGGTGAATCTTAATGTTTCTTTTACTAAATCAAATCTTAATGTATATTTTATTAATTTGAAATCTAAATCTTAATGTTTCTTTTGCTAAATAAAATCTTCAAGTATATGTTAGTAAATAAAATCTAAATTTCTCTCTATATATATTATAACTGCATAGCGTATTATTTGTGTAAATTATAGTATTCAAACAAGGGTAATTTATTTTAAAGCAGTAAAATTTATTCAATGTTGTTAGCGACATGTATCATTACTGCATTTCTGACATTTGTCTGATCTTCGTGTTCTATATATATGTGCTTCTCAATCTGGGGGTTGCAACAAGATCAAACCCATAAATTTCTCATTATTTATTCCATATAAAATGCCTCTGGCAGTGATCCTGTAAGTTTGGCACACACTATGCATATCACTCATATAAAAAGGCTCCTGGCAGTGACCCTTAAGTCTGACACATGCTATGCCCACCCATTTCTTTGTATAAAAAGGCTTCTGGCAGTGATCCCTAAGTATGGTACATGCTATGCCCATCCACTTCATCTTTCATTCAGAAGCACAACTTTTCCTGTTATTTCTTGGTTATAATGTTAGCACCGCAAACTTCTCATATATTTATTTCTTTTGCTCCATGACCCAGTTTTAATGCTCTAATATTAAAATTACGCTTTGCTTAAAATATATATATATAAATGCCAATTACTTCTATTTTATTAATTAAGTTTATTTCAATCATATACAGTCCCACCATCGTAACTTATTTTTGTATTTAAGAGTATCTATATGCCTTGGGAAAAATAAAGCATTCATCTTACTATTGTTAAAATAATTTTTCATTAAATATTTTGTCATAGATTCAAATATAATCTTTTGTATTTTATTTTCACAACCTCAATGGCATGAAAATAGTCTATATCATATGTATAATGAATTTCAGAATGTTCCTAGAAAAATATATGTTAGTCACCACGTTTCTGAACCATAAATCAAAGCGTTAATGGCAGTATTATGTAATTCTTTCTAATATTCAATTGGCATCTTAATATTAGACCCACCAAAGATGTGTGCTTATTTATAATATATCATTTAGCTAATAAAGAGCATATGAAAAATAATAGCATGAATGACACTATGTAATCATCTACTGCTTGCTCATTCACGCACACACTAATGTATATAATGAAACAGACAGATCAAAGAATCGATCTTAGTTTCATGAGTGTCATTTAAGAATGGTAATTCTAAACCACTATTTACCCGCAATGAGACTTTTTCTATTCCAAGCCACATAAATTTTAAGTTATTTATTTTGTGTATGTAAAAAGAATTTAATGCAAAGAGTATGAGTATAAATGTCACAAATCATGATGAATAATATCCGTGTGTGTGTGTGGTTTGTGGATTTATATTAGCTCAATTTAAAAGTTTCAATTGCGTGTATATTTTCTTAAATGTTAATTTTGCAAATTATACAAAGTCATTTAAAAATGCTGATCAAAAGTCACATTCCTTTGATCAGTATTTTTAATCAAAATCTTACTTGTACCAATGTATAGAATAATTAATTTGTACTTCGATAAATTAAGATAATGAATGTATATTTTTGTATTCACGAATTCCGATGTAATTGTTTTGTCAATTTAGAATCATGTATTAAATTTAAAAATAAATGAGAAACGTGGAACGCTTATCAAGAAAGGCAAATGCTATTGTATAGTCAAATTAGATATTGCTGGAGGCCGAAATCAAAGGAGGCGGAGTTATGAACAAAAACTAGGCAGAAAGGTCAACAGTAGCCATCTTAGAGGACACTCTAACTTTTGACTTGGTTGTGGTTAGATCGTCTCAAGCTACAGCAAAGTAGTTGTTCCAGAGAAATCACTTACCGTTATTAAGAAGTTGCCCGGTAAACTGCCATCATGATGGGCTAAGTCCAAGAAGCTGATCTCTGTTCTGCCACTTTAAATCTTTCATACCGCTGATCTGTAATGTTTTCCGTGCTTCCAGTCTTCCAAATTCCAACATTTAAATTAACCATGCCGTTCTAAGAAATTCAAAATGCGCGCCTACGTTCTTCATACATAGCACCGCAAGAAGAAAACTGGACGAAGAAAGAATGGTAACTTTTGTTACATGAACTTTTTAACTTTCCTCTCAGTAATAATTTTATATTTAATCTGTTAATCAAAGTAATTGCATGTAAATTTCTTGCTTTCCATTTGAAAATGTTACACTAAAACCTGTCAGTAAATTTCTTCTCTAATATTTCGGTGTGTGCTCTAGTCTTTAGATGATAATTATTAATATTTGTGCCTACTAATAATCCATTTGTGAATTCATTTATATTTTTACTATTACTTATTTTACAAACAAAACGATGCCAATAATAATATTTCTCAACTCTAATTAAAGTCAGTAAAGTTATCTCATAATATTTATTATATTCATTTTAAAAGTAATTTTCTTGTATCGAATTAAAAATCGTCATTTATGTTGAGTTGAGAAATATTCAAGTATTTTTATTGTTTCTTTTACTTTGTCATGATATTTTAATCTATACTCCAAATCTCAAATACTTAAAATAGTCTAAAATTTTATTATAATCTTTTGTTATATATTATTACGGAGTAAGAATAATAATTTATTATTACCTTCCGAACAATCTGGGGAGTTATGGGTTTCAGAGTAAAATTAATTAATTATTACTTTTGCGATCGTTTGATTTCGCCATGTTTTATTGAATAGTTATATCGGACTGTTGCATAGAAAATGTTACGGAGAGAAAAGGTTTTATATAATTTCGTTTTAAAATCCACTTCCAGTCACTCTTCCTCGATGTTACTGTGGCAATGCCTTTACCTTCGCTTAAGTTGGCGTCTCGTTTTACTACCACATGGAGAGAAAGAAATTCTTCTCCAGGTAATCTCTTGAATCACCAGGGTTCGAAAATGAGCCCGGCTGGTTGTAGTGTCCCGGATCTACTTGGGGGCATTAAGACTTGTCAAAGTACAAGCCGCCCGGTATTCCGTCAATGCACCGCAAGTTATTATTAGTAGTATACATTAATCCCTGCAACCATCAGTACATCAGTATTATATATCATATTTTTATATAAAACCGCCTCCCATTTATCCATATGCGCAATGGTTGAAACTATTAAAATAAAACAAATTAATATAAACTAGTAGATAAATATTTTAAGTGCTCCAATTACTCTGATTCTCATACCAACCTGTACAACCATTTAAACACATAAATATTGGCATGAGTTTGTTAATCAGTACAAACCGATTATTGATGACTAGCAGCAATTTATTATAAATACATATGAGAGTTTTACCGCACCTGTAAATAATATTATTCAATGCTTTCAATAATTTATTAAAAATTTATCTAACCTAATTTTGTCTCTCTTGCATTATTACTCTCGAAATCTAGTCAATCACCTGCTGTCTGTATCGACAACTTAAATATATACATTAAATTATCAGCCGTACCAATATCCCGACTATAAGATATCTATGAAATAGCTGATTGTAGGTAATTTAGTCTGTGTTTTTCGATGAGCTAGTAAAGGGAGAACCCCGTACCATTGTAATGTTGTCATCGGTGGGTCATGCCAGGGTTTTGGGTTTGAATTTAGTTTGCATTTTGGAATTTATTCCTAGATGTGGACTGGGTTCGAATTCGGATTACTGTGTGTGATTAGGCATGGTGATTTTTACCGGTACAATAATTAAGTCATTATGTAAATAATTTGTCAGTATATTAAAATATATTTTATTGTCTAACTTATTTGAGTAGTTTGAATTCCTTCTTTTCTCCACTTCCACATATTACAGCCATGCTTATGTATATTTTAGTTTAGTCATTGTTAATAGATGTCTCATTGTTTTGCTCAGCTTTGCTAGTCGACCGGATTAAGGTTAATTCTCATGTGCCATCACTATTATGTTATTCATTAGGTGTTTGATCTGGGGCTTAGAGAGTGGGTTCAAATCCAGGCTGGTCCCTAACCTAAATCTTGGGCTTGACTGGGTTTGAGGTACATTTTGTGAGTTCTAGCTCATGTTAGATGGGTAAACATATTTTGACTGGTACAATAGTAAAGCATTTTTTCCCACTCACTACATATTACATTTCAAATGTAAATTCATGCACTGTGATCACATTTCCATTACAATTCAAATACTATAGCCTGTAGTTAAAAGCATGTGTTTTTTTCTGAACAGTTTTTTTAATGGCAGACACCATCATTTTTGTAATAATTGCTTGCTTTAGCCATTTTTTAAAAAGATTTTATGTGAATTAAATAAAACATTTTAATATTATATAAATAAATTTGCAAATTTTAATAAAACTAAATTAAAATTTACATTTTAAAATATATCTCTTATATTTGATATTTACTGAAATGACCTCTGAAGAAAAAATTATTTATTTATTTTTGATAGTGTTGGACTAATTGTAATAGTTTTTTTAGCCTTATTGAAAGTTACCATTTATTATTTTTGGAATACAAACACTCCTGTCATTTTTGAATATTTTTTATTAAATATTTATAATTTTTTTAATTGGTCACTTTAACAATTTTTTTAAAGATTTAATGTAAATATGTTTTTTTTTATTAAACATTACTAATTTATAAAAGTTCATTAACATCGCTAAGTATGTTGGTCACTTGAACTATATCACCAAATTGACAGACCATGAAAACATGGAGCACCTTAATGTTGAATTATGAATTGTAGTTTGTGGCTGTTTCTGCAGCTAGATGGAAATCTTTACTGTGAAATATATACTATATCTCTATAGTTAAGAGCACTCATACTGAATTTTTCCCAGCATTTTTATTCAATGATGGAATTACTTTCCCTTTCATAAATGTAGTGTTGTGACATCATCAGACAAACATTCATTCACAATCAGACAACAGAGAAAATACAGATGTTATATATAAGATAGTTAATAATTATGAATAGTAAATATAGTATTCTTAAGAAATTTGCCCAGTTAATGCAATAAAAAATATTCTTAACCTTTTGATTGTTTGTTTGTTCTACAATTCTACACATATACCAACTTTTATTTTTGATTTGCTTTTTGGTTGTATTTATTAAAAAATAAAAACTTAATTTCTATTTTATGTTTTTTTTTTGTCCAAATTTAGTTAAAACATAAATTCAATAAATGAAATTTATTTAAAAAATAAAATATCAACTTCACAAAATAAACCGAAATATTCAACAATGTTAGTGAATTCGTTTATTTTTAATTCTATTGTTTCCTTTGAAATCTTTTCATTGATATTCCTGAAAGTCATCCATTGGTGCTACAATCTATATTGTATGCCTTTAACAGTGGATGTTTGTTTGAAGATTTTATGGTAGAAATTAGAATTTAAAAAAATTCCCAAGATACCACGAATTACTGTTTTGGATAGTGGGTGGAGGGTTGCCAATAGAAAGAGTTTAGAGTCAAGTGCAGAAAAAAAAGCAATCTACTTTTATTATGTGAAGATAAAGATATGTTGCTACTGCACTTGCACTGCATTGATTTTGGTTTAGGTTAAGAAATTGATAATCTGCTTATCTTTTTATTATTTATGATATTTACATTTAGAAAATTAATCAAATAATTACTAACTTTGAATAACAAAATAAAAATAACTCTTGTCAAAAATTTTATTATTTTAGGTTGCTTTTTCAGCAATTATAAACTGGATTTTAATATTTTATAAAAGTTTTTATTAGTTGAAATTACCCTTTAACAAAATATTTAAAATTTAAATATTCTGATTTTTCAATAAAAATCTACTTTTAAGCTGAAGCTAAAACAAAATGCTTTATTTTAGCTGTTTATTTCGGTTTATTTTGTGAAGTTGATATTTTATTTTTTAAATAAATTTCATTTATTGAATTTATGTTTTAACTAAATTTGGACAAAAAAAAAACATAAAATAGAAATTAAGTTTTTATTTTTTAATAAATACAACCAAAAAGCAAATCAAAAATAAAAGTTGGTATATGTGTAGAATTGTAGAACAAACAAACAATCAAAAGGTTAAGAATATTTTTTATTGCATTAACTGGGCAAATTTCTTAAGAATACTATATTTACTATTCATAATTATTAACTATCTTATACATAAAATCTGTATTTTCTAGTTGTCTGATTGGTGAATGAATGTTTGTCCAATGATGTCATGATCACTATGCTTTTCCCCCCCCCCCGTAAATCCACCATTAAATAAAAAAGTTGGGAAAAAATCAGTATGAGGCTGCTGTTAAGTACTAAGATATAGTATATATTTCATAGAAAAGTTCCCCCATCCAACTGCAAAAACAGCCACAAATTCGATTCATAAAATTCAAAGTTAAGTGCGCTCTATGCCTTTATGGTCTTACAATTCCCTAATAAAGTTCAGATGAATGACGTACTTAGAAATGTTAACAAATTTTTATAAATTAGCAATGTTTAATAAAAAAAAACATATTTACATTAAATCTTTAAAAAAATTGTTAAAGTAATCAATTAAAAAAATACAAATATTATATTTAATAAAAAATATTACAAAAACTATGTGTTTTGTATTCTGACATTAATAAACAGTAATTATTAGTAAAGCTAAAAAAAACTATTACAATTAGTCGGATGTAAAAAAAAATTAAAATAAATTTTTTATTCAGATGGCGCTGCAGTAAATATCAATTATAACAGGTATATTTAAAAATGTAAATTTTAATTTAGCTTTATTAAAATTTGCAAATTTATTTATATAATATTTTAATGTTTTGTTTAATTCACATAAAGTCTTAAAAAAAAATGTTAATGCAACCAATTAGTACAAAAATGACGATCTCTGCCATTAAAAAAACACTCTGCAAAAAACAGTGTTTTTAACTACAGAAGTATATAATATTTAAATTGTGAAGAAAATGTATTTGAAATGTAATATGTAGTGAGGGGGATAGATGCTTTAGTATTGTACCAGTCAAAATATGTTTACCCATCTAACATGAGCTAGAACTCACAAAATGTACCTCAAACCCAGTCAAGCCCAAGATTTAGGTTAGGGACCAGCCTGGATTTGAACCCACTCTCTAAGCCCCAGATCAAACACCTAATGAATAACATAATAGTGATGGCACATGAGAATTAACCTTAATCCGGTCGACTAGCAAAGCTGAGCAAAACAATGAGACATCTATTAACAATGACTAAACTAAAATATACATAAGCATGGCTGTAATATGTGGAAGTGGAGAAAAGAAGGAATTCAAACTACTCAAATAAGTTAGACAATAAAATATATTTTAATATAATAATCAATATATAATAATAATGCAAATTATATATTGTACCGGTAAAAATCACCATGCCTAATCACACACAGTAATCCGAATTCGAACCCAGTCCACGTCTAGGAATAAATTCCAAAATGCAAACTAAATTCAAACCCAAAACCCTGGCATGACCCACCGATGACAACATTACAATGGTACGGGGTTCTCCCTTTACTAGCTCATCGAAAAACACAGACTAAATTACCTACAATCAGCTATTTCATAGATATCTTCATAGTGCGGGATATTGATGCGTGCAGTAATTTCAATGTATATATTTGGGTTGTAAATTACAAGGACAGCAGGTGATTGACTAGATTTTAAAATAATATTTTCATAAGAGACAAAATTCAAAGTTAGATAATTTTTTATTAAGTTAGTTAAATTATTGAATAATAACATTTTCAAGTCATAAGAATAAAACTCTCATATCATACGACTTTATATCAAAAATGTACTAGTCATGTATTGTGAACTTGTACTGGTCTTCGCAAGCTCATACCTTACAATATTATATGTATTTAAAATCGTTTTACCAGATTGATATAGGAGATTAAGAGCATTGAACATGCTAAAATGTTATTACTGGTTTATGTCAAGTTGTTGTTTCTTTATCATTCAATATTAAGTATCTAAATAGGTCAAATGTTTGATTTTTTTACTAAACATATAGCTCAATATATAATACTGATGTACTACATTGGATTTAGGGATTAGAGTATACTACAATAATATTGCTCTTGCTGCAGTGCATTCTACGGAATACCAGGCGGTAGCCCTTTGATCAAGTCTTCATGCCACCAAGTAGGCTCTGGCCAACTACAATTAGCCGGACTCATTTTCGAACCCTAGTGATCAAGAGATGATTACCAGGAAAATTTCATTTCTCCATAGGGCAGTGATAAAACGAGGCGTAACCAAAGAAGGTGAAAAGGCATTTATACAGTAACATTGGGAAGAGTGATCCTAGTGGATTTTAAAATAGTATAAACCACTATATAGTATTATTAACATTTTCTAAAACAAGTCGATATAACTATTCAATAAAACGCCAATGAAAAATCCAATGATCATAAAAGTAATAATTAATTAATTTCTCTATGAAACCCACGCTCAGATTGTTGAGGAGGTAATAATAACAAAAATATTCGCAATGACCTATACACTCCGTAATAATATATAAAAAGATTCCTCATCATTTTAAGACTATTTTCAAGTATTTGAGGTTTGGGTATAGTTAAAATATCATATGACAATAAAAACAATAAAAATACTTGAATGACTATCAACTCAACAAATAAAAACGATTTTTAATTTGATATAGAAAATTACTTCAAAATGAATATAATAAAATAATTATGATATAAACACTGACTTCAAGTGGGAGTTGATAATATTATTATTGGCATCTGTTTTGTTTTTATAAAAACCAATAATAAATAAAAATAAATGTATTAACAATATATATATATATATATAATGGATTATTAGTGAGCTTAAATATTAATTTATATCAAATACAAAAGACTAGATTTTTTCGAAATATTAGAGTAGAATTTACCCAAACGGGTTTATTATAACATTTTCAAATGTGGAAAGCAAAGAAATTTACAGCACAATTACTTTTGATTAACAGATTAAGTATAAAATTATTACTGAGAGGAAAGTTAAAAGGATTCATGCCAGCAAAAGTTACCATTCTCTTTCTGTTGAATCCAGAGGTTTCTATTTTATTAGGTGATATGTATATGGCAGAAGAGCATTAGTAGCGCATTTGTAGATTTCTTAGAAATGGCGTAGTTAATTCCCAAATGTTGTGGAATTTGGAAGACTGTTATAAAGGAAAACATTACAGATCATAGGTACGGAATTCATTTAAGCGCCCCTACAGAGATAAGCTTCTTGGACTCCAGCCATACATGGATTGCAGTTTCACGAGGAAAGCACCTTATGCAATAAGCGGTTGAAGTGAATTCTCTGGTTTTATAACTACTTTCCTTATAGCCCGAGGCGATCTAAAGCACCAGCCCACTCAAGGTCAAGTATCTATCTTATATTTCAAAGGAATCATCGTTATTCTTCTACCCTGGGCATATGGATTTTATTTCCTATGCTCCGCCTCACTTTGATTTAGAAGCTCCCAGCAATATCTATTTTGACTCTACAATAGCATTTGCCAGCATATGAAGTAAAGTTCTACGTTTTCTCATTTATTTTTCTACATTTAGCATGTATGATTCTAAATTGACAAACAAATTACACATAAGTCGTGGAATACAAAAATATCAATTGTTATCTTGAATTTATCCATTACCTAGGTATTATTCTATACATTTCTTCAACTGGAATTTTGATTAAATGCTGATCAAAAGAGAATCAAACTTTGATCGCTTATTTTAATGACTTATATCATTAGCAAAATTAAACCAATCAAGAAAATATACATACAATTAAACTTAAATTGATCTAATATAAATCCTGATTCCACACACATTTTTGTATATTATTTATTTTTTTTGTGATCTGGTATTTTATACTCATACTCTTTACATTAATTTCTTTTAAACATACTAAAATAAATAACTTACCCAATAATATTTCATGGCAGATAGAAAAGTCTCATTGCGGTAAATAGTGAACGAATTACCATTCTTAAATGACACTCATGAAACTAAGATCGATTCTTTGATCTGTCTGTTTCATTATATACA
>JAQFVV010000674.1:95466-283862 GCA_028023455.1 Epiperipatus broadwayi | reverse complement strand
TTAACATTGCAAAATGAAATTGTTTATTTTTAAAAAGATCCATACTTGTGATTACTATTTTGTTTTTCTTCAGTACTATGTTTCATGGATGTTCGAAAGTGGTGCTTACATAGGGAAATAATATTTCAAAATAAGATATATTAAAATTAATATAATAAAATGTAATTTTTTCATAAAATTGATTTCAAAAAGATAAATAAAACTGTATCGTTTTATTATTATTTTTAAGTCAGAATGGAAGACTTAAATAAATTCTAGATTGTTTTAATAACTAAGTAATATAAAATGTAGAACGGTGTAAATTGAGGATATCCAAAGTAAATACTGTAAATAAATTGTTTATTTTATTTTTATTGTTATAATAAAACTTTGCTAAAATTTGCTTTTCAAAAATTTGGGTAAGTTAAGACTGTTTTTTTTTCATTCAAACGCATGATACATCCAGAAATAATGGAAACAAACATATAATTTTGCACAGAGATAAATAAAGAATTATTTTTAAGAATTTGAATATTTTCTTGGAATTTATTTACTTAAGAAATCACATTTTTTACATTATCTTATGGTCATAAATTAGTTATCATAATGGTAGACATTGAATTATATGTTATCCATTGCTACACACCTTTATTTGTCAGATTATAAAATGCAACCACATACATATTCTTCGTATTATCATTATGTGGAAGATAAAAGATTATATTATAATATTTTATTAATTTTATTATTTTATTATGGTAATACAATTATAGTGAAGGAAAAAAGATATAGCAGAATTAGTTTCATTCTATGGTGAATATTATTATTTATTATTATTTTTAGATAGGTGTAGTAGAAAGTATGACATAAAAATCCCTTTTATCATGATATATTACCATGATTTAATTATCTTAGAATAATTTTATGAACCTTGATATTTTAAGGAGTTAAATTATAGTAAGACAAAAAGATTGAGATTTAATTATTAGTTTAATCTAAATGAGTAGGATTTATTAAAGTCATAAGAATGTCTAAATTTATTATTTAAGATAGTAATAGGTGGGGTTAGTGTTTTTATGCCATTGAGGTAGTATCCCTGTGGGATATTGGCTCAATGTAATCTTTCTTGTCACCTGTATTTTCACTTCCAAGTCTCATGAAATAATAAATATTTATTAATTTATTTTATAAACTGAACCTTTATTCTTATTTTTAATTTAAGCTTAGTAGAACATTTAATATTAATGCAGAATATTTTATTTATTAATTATTTCCTGTATTTAACCAAACTTAGAATCAGTAACTGAGCTACCCCATTTTATTTTATATTATATCGCCTAGAAGTGAATATGCAAATGGACTAAGGGGGTTAGAACACACACACACACACACACACAGGTATATATATATATATAATTATTGCAATTGTCTTTAAAATTTATTTAATATATATGATATATTAAGCAGTTAATTCAGGCATGATTCATAGGGATATCTTATTATGTATTAGCTGCTGCTGGGATATATAGAGATATAATAATCATTGATGTATATCATGATAAAAGGGGGGTTATTACAAAATAAGAGCAGAAAAAAGTGAGAGTGGAATGACAATAGAAAGAAAAAACAATACAAAAATCAACACTCACCCTCTATATGGATTTCATATGTTTTATATAATCCCAATAACAGTGGAAATATGTATATGGAAAAAATGCATGCACACTAGCTGAAATTCATATAAACAATTGAAAAGCCCCATAGCTATATTATTCCAACCACACTTTTTTTTGAAATAAAGAAAGCACTAAATTTAGTAATAAAAATATTAATAATAATAACAAGCATACTATTAGAGTGCAAATATATTTAAGACTTGTAAAAAGAAATAGATAGACTAATTAGGTAAAAGATTGCATTGATAAAATGAATAAGATATCATATAATAGATTACTAAGGCCACACCACTCTAAACATGATTTGGCCTAGCATCTACATATTAGCACAATCAACAATCAGTCTTTAAATATTGTTGCATACAAAAAATAACAGTAATGATAATATTAATAAAAAGAAGAAGAAAATTAAAATTAATTACATAAAATAATAATGGCCGTTTTTGAGAACCTGCTAAAAGCTTTCATTAGTAGGTTCATACAATTGCTAAGAGTAGATTTTTATATTTAAAAGTTTGTAGAGATTTTCATATCATTTTAATACATTTGAAAAAGTATTGCAATTATTTTTTCATACAACATCGTTTATAAGGACATCAATCAATCAATAAATAAGCTTATAATTTCAAATATATTCATACAAAGATTATTTTTATGCAAGCCACTTAAGTTTTCATAGTCATTTAATTAAATTATTTGGTTTTTGAATAAAATATAAAATTAAAACTTCATCATGTTAACAATCTACTGAAGAATAAAAATATTTTGAATATTTTATGTTAGGGATTTCTTTTCTCACAAACATTTTTATAAGATTCAGAAAACATTAATTCAAAATTTGACACTATATCAATCCGTCAATAAATAATTTTTTTAATTCTGCATAATCATTTACGATCATTTAATATTGTTGATTCAAATTTTAATTCATTTTCCACTGACATTTAATGTTTTCAAACAAAATTCAAAACGACTTTATACTTACTAAGGTAATTTTTGCTTTAAATACTGTGTTAAATTTATTACACGTATTCTGCAAAGTGTTCAAATCAACGATTCATTTCGTCCAGGATAATTCTGTTAACTCAACATTACATTCACCTTTTCAAAATACATCCCGTTAAGTACATTTTCTTAAGCAAAACAAATTCCATTTGAGATTTATTTAGCTTTACTAATATATATATATTCAAATTCTTTGATTCTATTTATTTAAAAAAAAATTCCAAATCGCTAAATGCAACTATATAATTCTAAAGGGTTATTAAACATATGTTATTGCCAAAATTATACTATTAAAAAACAAAATGATTATTTAAAACATTGTTTTCTTTATTTTGAAACTATACCATTTCCCAGTATAAGCCTTTAGTAAATTTTTTAGGGAAAATGTTTTTAGATATATGGAACAATGTTGACTATCATATATTTTTCGCCAAAATTATTAAATATTATTATGTAAATAATATTCATTAAGGCTGTAGCCTCAATCGCATGCGTATAAAATGCGATAGTAGGGACCTCTACAGGTCTTAAAACCACAAGCTTACTCTTGGAAGAAAAGAGGAGAACCCTTCCTTCAACCTACTTTCTATTTAAATAGGTGATGCTGAAGCGGTTCGATCTAAGAGTTTGAAGCTATTCAATACTTCACTAATTAAGTCCACATTTCTTATTACATATTAATACTCGTGAAATCTTTCGATTTACAGCGAGTCAATGGAAAGATTTTATAGTGAGAAATCTATTACGATAATTTAAAGTTGTAATTATAAATTATTATATAATTTTATTAATAAATGAATTATACTTAAATTATAATAGCTTATATAGTTTTAGTCATCTGATATTTTAATAATCTTTGTAGCTATTATGTATATATGATCAAAAATCATACTCTTTCAAACATAAAATATTTAAAAATCACATTTACTATATTTTTTATAATTGCCTCATATTAATTGTAAATTAATTACTGGTCTTTAAATACTATATACCAAGTTTTATAAACAATTTCTATCTTTAATTTTTAAATCATAGAAGTTCTTCTCTTCGATTTATTTTATAATTTAATCATATATATATATATTGTAACGATACATAAATATGTCGTTACATTAATTTAAAATAAAAACTTACAAGTTCGCAAATAAGAGTAAAAAACTAAACACTAAAATTAAAAATGTTTGTTATACGTATATACATTCGCACAGATGCTAAACTTTAAAAATATTTTTTTCATAAACAAAAAAAAAAAAGTATCTGAACGTATTTTTTTTAATAAAAAAATACCAGATTGAAATATAAAAATATTTTAATAAAAAAATAACGTAAGTTAAAGTAAAAGCAGGTATTAATTAATTCCTGTAATCTGTAAATGGAAATGATTGTTTATTAATTATCTAAAAGCTGTGTAATTAAAAAGTCAGATGAAAAGTTAGATAAGAGAAGAAAAAAATTTTAGCTTGACCAATCTGGAAGCACTAAGCCTTGGCTCCGGACCCTAACGAAAGTGATAGACTAGTGACGTTTTGTTCATTGAATCCTTGTGGATAATATAAAAAGGGAAATACAGTTTTTTTCGGACAGTTCCAGCGTTGTGTGTTTGAGAGGTGGTAGGACGCACATACCACACTCTCTATTTAAAAAGGAAAAATGAAAAGACTGTGATACCAGAACAGAACCAGCTAATGCTACCTCCAAAATATCAGACCGGTCTTCCAGGAAAGTCTCCATGGGAATTGCCAACGGAAACAGGGACTATTCTACCAGAAGCTATATGAAATGAACAATTGTTAAAATCAATTAAGAACTTTCGTCAAGTTTTACAAATTGATAAACAAGCCAACTGAAATGTTAAAACGGACTTTTATCTGACTTTTCTAAGTTTTTAAATCAAATTAATAATGTTTAATTTTATATGTTTTCCGATTGGTAAACATCATTTCCATTTTTTTTTTCTTATTGTAAAGATTATTTAAATGTATGAAATTTAAGTTGTTTATAGACGCTTGCATGGATTCGTTTGCGGTTAATTATATTTTGGTTTTCATATTTGATCAAAATATATAGACATTCGATAAATAATGATACCTTACGGTGAGTATCTAAAATGTATTTATTCAGATGTCTTTTAAGTTATTGGTGACAACGCAAGTATCTTATGATGAATACTATTGGGTTACTTATAAGTTTCCCTCTGCGATTGTCGGTATCAATAATTTTGTATTTTGATCGTTTATGTTTATTTTGAAATGTTTTTGACCGTGGAATCTACATAATCGATCTATACCCAACATTTTTAAACAAATCTGTGTGAACGTATTTAAATGTTAAAATTAAATCGGGCGTGAATGGCTATATAGTTTTGTAAAGTTGTATTAAGGGAGGGTAATCTTAGGTTATTCATTTCATAGTTGAATTGGTTCAATGGATTGGATATATTTGTGTAATTAGTAGATGTAGTATGAGGTCCGCTATGGGCAGGATTATAGATATACGCCACACACCTTCTGTTTGCCTATGGATGGGTTTGTAAGTCGGCAGAAGACCGCAGTCTATTCCTATGGAGTTTTTTGTTTATTGTTCTACTTGCCAACAGATGTCACATTCCTGTTGGTGGAGAGTCAATGTCTTCTCTATTTCTACTTATTGTTCAGATGTACATTCCTGACAATATAGTATTTTGTGTTGTCGTATCATGCTACATTGAATACATGAATGTATCAGATGGATTGGCGCCAATTTGGTTGCGAAATTTGTTGCCTAAGGTTAAATCAGGGAAGAATATTTTCTTTTCAAATGCAGATCTATATAGTCTATTCATACTTGATATCTAAATAATAATTAAACTCATTGAAATTAGTTAAATGTAAAATTAAAAGTTAATATAAAAATCTAAAATGTTAAACTTATTCCTCAAAATTTAAATATTATTTTATATGTGCGTAAATAAATATTTTTATATGTTAATTTCTGGCAGTGGCTTTTACTCTTTGATATTTAAGATATAAAATTTATAGATTTTTATCTCTGCGTCTCCGCTGAGCTAGTGACTTGGGCTAACGATCGGAATATTTAAATAAAGTGGAATCTTAACAGCACGTATCTGCCTACTCTATAAATTTTTCTAGGCTCAAATGCCTAGATGGCGCCCTTGTAGTGCAGATATTGTTTTTGCAGTTAGATTCGATCTTCACTTTCATTCCGATTGGTACAATATATATATATGGCTGCAGAAAGCAGTTTGCTATTAACTGAAAGGAAACCCTTTGATTCCTTTTGGAGGCCTTAAAGGAACTGAGCTGGGCAATTTCCTAATGTCCACTCCATACGTTCTTGTCGTTGCAGCTGTTATTACTATGTGATTATTCATGTAGTATAAGAACATGGATGGGCTGTTCACCAACACGCAGTAGCCAACATGATGAGTTTATTGGCTTTTTACTACCGAGTTTAAGAATATTTTTTCCAATATATACAATCATGACAGACAAAAATAAATCATGGCCCTTATTCCCAGGAGGCTGTAAAGTCACCAACCAAGGCAGCGGTTGGTGGCCGAAGGTGGAGGGTACTAAGAATCCCCTGATTGTGGACTCAGGCTGCCATTTGATGACTACTTTTTATTTAGGTACTTAAAACCGCAGATCACTTTCAAATAGAGGAAGATTGTGAAATTACAAGAAAATGTGAAGAAACAATTGATTTAAAAAGTGGACATATATATACTCTAATATAAAGGCACAGATATTGGAAATACAAGTGGAGTAGGATTCATTATAAATAAAAAAATGGAAGAATAACATTGTGGAGATTGATGGTGTATCAGACAAAGTGGACATATTAGTTTTACAATATAATAGCAGATACCAAATGCAGATAATTCAGGTTTATGCCCCAACAAGTTCTCATACTGATGAAGTTATAGAAGATTTTTATGTGAATGTACAAAGGCTTTTGATCAGAGTAAACAGCATTTTAAAATTGTTATGGAAGACTGTAATGCTAGAACTGGTAAACAAGTGAAAGATGAAAGTGCTGTAGGTAATTTTGGTTATGGTAATAGAAATTAGAGAGGACATAGACTTATGGAGTTTGCAGAAAAAGAAAAACTTTATATTATGAATTTTTTTTTTTAGAAAAATGTTAAAAGAAATTGGACATCGAAGCATCCAAATGAAGGTACAGCAAAATTGGATTATATTTTGACTAACAGAAAATACATATTTTAAGACTGTAATATTCTTAATAAACTTAACACAGGAAGTGATTACATATTAGTAAGATATAAGATACATGTTAATGCAAAACTAGAAAGACAAAAATTATTAAGAAAAACAATATTTACAGTTGATATTCCTTATGTTCAGAAACATTCTAATGAATTTAAATTAGAAATTACAAATCAGTTTCAAGTATTAGTATATTTTGAACATGATTCAATTTTAAATGACATTAATAGGAAAATAACTGTTACACTTTTAAAAACTGCAACAAAGATAGTTGGTAGAAAAAAGTAGCAATTGACCAATAAAATTTCTACTGAGACTAGAGAATTTACGAAGAAAGGAAGGAATATGAGGATATACAACAATGATGCATTAAAAAATATTGAATATCTCAAATTTTATAAAATGGTGCAGAAAAGAGTTGAAAATGATATAAGAAAGTATATGTTAAACAACCAAAAAAAGCTGTAGAAGAGAATAAAAGATTAAAGAGTAAAACAACATTTTGGTATTGATAGAAAATTTATAACTGCAATAAGAAAAAAAGTTGGCATTATTACTAAAAAGAGAGATGAAATCATGAAATGTGTAAAAGACTTCAATCAAGTATTATATAGTAATAAAGAACAAGTGCCTTCTAACAAGTGCTTTCTACACCAATTATATCTTCTCAATTGTCCATAATGAGGAAGTGGAACATGCAGTTAAATTTATGAAGAAAGGAAAGGCTCTAGGTAATGATGAAATTATAATTGATTTAGTAAAAGAAGCAGGTAAAGAAATAGAAAAATAATTAGCAAAGTTATATACAAAATGTCTAAATGATAAAGATGTACCAGTTGATTGGAAGAATGCAGTATTAATATTAATATTTAAAAAGGTGATAAAGAAGATATTATAAATTACAGACCTATCAGTCTTTTATCAGTTTTATACAAAATTTTACTAAGATAATTACAACTCGTCTACACAAAATGCTAGATTTCCATGCACCAAGAGAACAAGCTGGATTTAAAAGTAGTTTTAGTACAGTAGATCATATCCAGGTATTGAGAGAAGTTATAGAAAGGACAAATGAATATGAGTTGCTATTATGCTTAGGATTTGTGGATTATGAAAAGGCATTTGGTTCTATAAACATTTCTTCAGTGATTAAAGCATTGGATCATCAAGGTGTAGATCCAGGATATTGTCATATTTTAAAGAATATTTATAAAAATGCAGCAGCAACAATTAAATTACATAATGATAGTAGAAAAATCAACATTAAAAAAGGTGTAAGACAGGGTGACTCCATATCTCCAAAACATTTTACAGCAGTGCTGCAAGATATAGTTTGTAGATTAAAATGGGGAGCTAAAGGAGTGAAAGTAAATGGAGATTATTTAAGTCATTTAGATTTTGCAGATTATGTAGTTCTTTTGCAAATAATGCTTTAGAGATACTGGAAATGCTGCAGGAATTATCACATAAAAGTAGGATAGTAGGACTAAAGATAAATGTTAAAAAGACTTAAGTAATGTTTAATAGATTTTCTCAAAATATGAAAATAACTATTGATTATGATGAGTTAGCAGAAGTTAACAGTTACAAATACCTTGGTCAGATTATTAATACAGATGGAAACATAATGGATGAAATTAATCATTAGAATTAAACTTGGTTGGATTACTTTTGGTAGAAATAACTTGATACTTAAAGGAAATATGCCTATGTGTTTGAAAAGAAAGGTTTATAATAAATGTGTTTTGCCAGTTCTTACTTATGCATCTGAGACTTGGACACTTAATAGAAGAGCAATACAGAGATTTCAGACCACTCAAAGAAGTATGGAAAGATGCATGTTGGGAGTAACAATAAGAGATCGAAAACGCAATGTATGGGTAAGAGAACAAACAGGTGTTTTTGACCTCATTAGAAAAATTAAAATACTGAAGTGGCTTTGGGCAGGACATATTGCTAGAAGAGATGATAAGAGATGGACAATTGAAATTTTAAATGGGATTCCAAGAAATTGCAAAAAACCGAAAAAGAGCCCACGTGTGAGATGCATGGATGAAATAAGAAAGTGTGCAGGAGTGATGTGGAAAAGAGAAGCTAAAGATAGGATTGATAATGATTGATGATATATATATATATATATATATATATATATATATATATATATATATATATATATATATACACACACAAATCGATGTCTGTATTTCTTCAAAATAATATACGTAAATTTTTAAATAAATATTAGAAAATACAGTACTTAAAAGTTTATGAAAATATATCTATAACTGTCAAAGAAGCTCTTTCAACTATCATTGTAGTTTTTGTACTGTATTTTCTAATATTTATTTATAAATTTATGTATATAAAAATAATATTACAAATCAATGCCTGTATTTCTTCAAAATAATATAGATAAACTTATAAATATTAGAAAATACAGTAATTAAAATTTGTTAAAAAGAGCAAAAAATATAAAAGTTCCTTAGGAGTGCTTTCATCATATCCATGTAGTTTTTGTCAACTAATACTAAATATCAACTTTCTCATAATTCTGTGATTTTAATGTTTGCTGCCTACCTATTGATTAAGTCTAACTTGTATTTATATATTAACATAGCTTCCATAATTTTCCTTTTATTATTATAACTTTCAGTTTGCAATATTTTTATTTTATTATAATTGAAATCAAAACCATGTGTTAAAAACAGTTCAAAATAGGAAACAATATTCTAAAGAGAATGATAATTTGTCAGCTTCTGTTTTTTATGACCATAATAAATATGGTTTTGATTATAATTATAATGACATTAAAATATTGCAAACTGAAAGAAATAATAATAAAAGAAAAATCAAGGAAGTTATGTTAATATATAAATACAAGTAAGACATAATCAATAGGCAGGCAGAAAACATTAAGATCATGGAATTATGGGAAAATTAACCTTTCAAAGTATTAGTTGATGAAGACGCTCCTAAGTGGTGCTTATATTTTTTGTTCTTTTTATCAAATTTTAATTACTGTATTTTCTATTATTTATGTATAGTTTTGATATATATATATATATATATATATATATATCAAAACTGTCTAACACTATACTACAAAAATAAAAATTCAAAACCATAAAACAATACAATACTACATTAAATCCAAAATTTTACCAAAATACTTACACAACCATGGTTTCTTCTACTACAAATAGACCTTCTCAAATGAACATCAAACTAAAGGAAAACATATATATATACAAACAAACAAACCTCATAATTCATTTCAAACTCCACCTTCCCTTAATATCAAAAGAATTCTTCATAAGATTGATAGCCTCAGAATCAAGGAGTTTTATCATCAAAGTCTCCTTTATTCTTCTTTTTAACTCATTCTTTTCATAAAAAATAACCGAAGCATTGTTAAACAATATTCTATGACTTGTATTGAATTTGCTGCTGAATATGTAGAATTGGGCTATAGTCATGATTTTATTAAAAAAGTGGTATTTGATAATAATGTTTATAGTCGTGATTTGGATGATAAGAATTTTGTCGGTAAGGATAATGATTATATGTCTTTACCATTTAAAGCATCGATATATAATGTGGTTTATCAGAATAGTCATTTGATAGGTGGAATGAAGGTTGCATGGAGGAAAGGTTCTGATTTGAATTCATTACTTAATGGTTCAAAGCAGTCTATTGATAGTAGGTTTATTCCTGGTATTGTTTATAAAATTCCACATAGTTGTGATAAATTTTATATAGGCCAGATAAATTTAGTCTTAATGAAAGGGTTAAGGTTCATATAAGTAGAGTTAAACATAAGTATCTTAACTCTGCTTTATATATTCATGAATTGAATACAGGTCATAGAATATTGTTTTACAATGCTTCGGTTATTTTTTATGAAAAGAATGAGTTAAAAAGAAGAATAAAGAGACTTTGATGATAAAACTCCTTGATTCTGAGGCGATCAATCTTATGAAGACTTCTTTTGATATTAAGAGAAGGTGGAGTTTGAAATGAATTATGGGAAGATTTGTTTGCTTGTATATATATATATATATATATATATATATATATATATGTTTTCCTTTAGTTTGATTTTCACTTGAGAAGGTCTATCTGTAGTAGATGAAACCATGGTTGTGTAAGGATTTTGGTAAAATTTTGGATTTAATCTAGTATTGTATTGTTTTATGGTTTTGCATTTATATATATATATATATATGTGTGTGTGTGTGTGTGTGTAAATTTATAAATAAATATTAGAAAATATAGTACTTAAAAGTTTATAAAAATATAACTATAACCATCACTTAGAAGTGTTTTCAACTATCCTTGACGTTTTTGTCAACTAATACTTTTAAAATGTCAGCTTTTCCATAATTCCATGATGTCAACTTTCCCATAATTCTGTGATCTTAACATTTGCTGCTTGCCTATTAATTAAATCTTGCTTGTATTTATATATTAACATCACTTCCTTAATTTTTCTTTTATTATTATTTCTTTCAGTTTCCAATATTTTTATGTTACTATAATTAAAATCAAAACCATTTATACCTTTTTTATTATGGTAATAAAAGACAGAAGCCGATAAATCATCATTACTTTTATAATTTTGTTTTGTATTTTGAACTCTTTTTAATAATAACAAGTGCTCTTTGTCCTTTTTTCCAATGTGCACCTTGATTCACCTATATATACACTGCCACACCTACACAGCCATTTGCAAATGATACAATTTTTATTTGTCAATAAAGTTTTATTTTTTGAATAATTTATTAACTTATATAATGTAGGTAGTGCATAAAATGCAATATCACATATACCTTTATAAATATTTTTAATAAAACTTGCCTGTTGATTCAAAATTAATATTTTTATATTTGGAATTAAAATTTTTAACAGTATAATAAACATAAACATAATTATTTTCAACATTTAACAATTCATTATAATACATTTCAATATTTTTGGTTTTATCCAATGCATATTTACAAAGGTTATCATTTCTATATAAGAAGGACTTTAAACCTGCTATTTTATGTGACATTGATACTTCTGATTCATATGAAATATATCCTCTTTTTAAATATTGGTTTAAGAATCATATAATAATCCAGTTTATCTTTGTTTCTAGTTAACTTGAGATCTAAAATTTGAACACTCATTGAATTTTCATCTGTTTTAATCTCTTTTAAGCCCTTTATATTATTTATTTTATTAAACATATCATTAATAACAGTTGGCTTTCGACTAACAAAACATCATCAAAAAATCAATTGTATAACGTAATATCTTTTGATAATATTCCTTTTTCAAAATATTTTCTTATATATATATATATATATATATATATATATATATATATATATATATGAAAATTACATATTTGGGAAACTGTAGGAAGACCCATTGGCCAGCCATTACTCATTTTATAAAATTCATGCTTAAAAATTGCATAAACATTTTTATCAATGAAGTTTAATGTTTCAACAATAAATTTTATTGTTTTAATGTTAACATTTTTTAACTTTAATGCATTATTAATTATTTCAATAAAAGTCATTCTATCGATTGATCCATACATTTCACTGACATCAAAGATACAAATTACATCACAAGTATCAATAACAAGATTATTAATTTTATCAACAAAATCAAATGATGAACATATTGTATACATATCAAAACCAAGAAATTCCTGTAACATTTTCTCAATTTCTTTACATGTTCCATAATAAAATGCACCCCCAAAATCAAATACAAGCAGGATTTAATTAATAAACACAAGCAAGATTTAATTAATCGGCAAACAGCAAACATTAAGATCATGAACTTATGGGAATGTTGGCATCATGGAATTGTGGGAAAGCTGACATTTTAAAAGTATTAGTTGACAAAAACAACAAGGATAGTTGAAAGCACTAGTAAGTGATGTTTATAGATATATTTTTATAAACTTTTAAGTACTGTATTTTCTAATTTTTATTTATAAATTTACAATATATTATTTTGAAGAGCATTACAAAACCATTATGTTGTCTTTCTAATATACTATTCTTTAAAATGAAATATATTCAATTTATAGACAACTAAATACTTAAAATATATGAATAATAAATTTATTAATATCTAATCGATTTTCATTCAAAAAATGAACCTTATCAAGATATTACAACAATTGAAAAAAATTACATGATTTACATATCATATACAGGTCAAACTTAACAATAAAGATGTTTTTAAATTTTCCAATTTTTATTTAATGACCATTTTCCACCTAACTTAATCGACCCTCATACTAAATTCATACATTTCCCTTTATTTTCATGTATATACAATGTTTCATATACTTTTCTTTTTTTATAATTTTTACAATATTTGATGACTTCAATACTTTCTTCACAATTCATAATGTGTCCTGTTTCTAAAAAATGGCAAAATGGACCTGATTTAATATCTTTTCTTTTTATAGCTCTGTCATGCTTTTTACCCCTTTCTATTTTTTCATTTGTTGTAATATCTTGATAAGGTTCATTTTTTGAACTAAAATTGATTAGATATTAATAAATTTATTATTTATATATTTTAAGTATTTAGTTGTCTATAAATTGAATATATTTCATTTTAAAGAATTATATATATATATATATATATATATATATATATATATATATATATATATATATATATATATATATATATATATCATACTTAAATAACCAGATGAATGGTGTATGTACAATTTGCATTGCATTGATTAGGTATCTGTTGTTTTTGAAAGCTGGATATTTATATACATAAGAGAAAATATTGGATATTAAACATGAAAGGAATTGAATTTGAATTCACATTAGTTAGCACCCATATTTGTCTTCTCTACTTAAAGGAAAACCATCTTTATACCATAGGATCAGAAATAAAGAAACTGAAGTTATGATGAATCCATGGATAGTGAATGAAATTGGACAGACTTTAATGTAGATGGTATAATTTCTATGTATATCTGTTTTGTTTTGTTTTTGTTAAAAACAGGGAGTGTTCACATTTTCTTTTAAATACATACATACATAAGTATGTAATAACTGAAACACAGGCTTATTATATACCTGTGTCTATATATGTAATATATAGGGTATATGAGCAGACTTTCACATGACCCATTACTCCCCACTCTATCTCATAACACAGATACACTTGAACACATATGTCGAAAAGATAAATAATCACCAATATATGTATTTCATGCTAAACCAGAAATCATCAGTTGGTCAAGATTATCAACTTTACACATATATCTATAAGTGATTAAATAGATATTAAGATACCCAATCTTCATACTTTAATGGACAGGCTTGAATCTACTTTACACACCAACTCTTCAACTGTCCATCCAATTGAAAATCTCATGATGTATGCTCAAAGACCACCCTGAGGCTGAGATTCTTGGTCAACATGGGTCTGTCCATTAAAGTATAAATATTGGCTATCTTACTATATATCTGAGTGCTTATAGCATATATATGTAGAGATGGTAATCTGGACCAACTGATTATTGCTGGTTTAGCATGTAATGCATATATTGGTGATTATTTATCTTTTTGACATATATGTATTTAAGTGTATCAGGTTTATGAGATAGAGTAGAAAGTGATGGGTCATGTGAAAGTCTATGCTCATATACTCTATATATTATAAATTGGTATGATATAATTCATGCAATAAAAATATCAGACAGATTAATTTTTGTTCTTATTATTTAAACTCTTATCTGATGATATAAGTTAATATGGCCTGATGTTTTCAAATATTTAATTTTTATTTTATGTTCAAAATTTAACTTAGGGATATTTGGATAGGAAAGGGTTTAAATATAACAGAACTTTTATGTTTATTTATTTAGAGATGACATTAATATATAAATAGACATCAATTTTTATTTGATCATATTTTTTATCATTATATATGCCATTTAATAACTCAGGAAGCTATTTAAAATCACTCCATCTATTCTATATATAGTATTATTGTCTTGCAACACATTTTTGGAGTTCCATACAAATAGATTTTATTATTATTTTTATTCATTTTATTATTAATGCTATGAAATTTTATTATAAACCTATAAATTTGGAATTGATTTAAATTTCGGTGAATCTGTCTAATTATTTCTTTTGAATGTGCAAGATACTTTTAATACTTGATGTTTGATCCTAGATCAAACCCATTTTGGTAAGTAAAATGGAATTAGACATATGTATATTTGTATATTGTTAAATCTGATTAGATATAACTTTTATATTTGTTACTGCATTTAAATATACCTTTAGTTATCTAAATGAATATTACTAGTATAAATAATTTCATTAGTTCAGATTTGAATATTTATTTGCTTATCTTGTCCCTTTTCAAAAATCTTAATAGATTTTATCATATTATATGTCAAAATAACATGCCTTAATTACTCTTAAATGTCTTGGAAGTGGGATCATAAATTTTATGAACTAGTATAACATAATATTATATTTGGCTTGGATTGTTGCCAATTATCATTATATATAGCTTAATTGTTATAAAATCCATTTTATAATCAATTGATTGGAGATTTAAGTAGATTAATAATATCAGTGATTGTAAGTCAGTAGATATCCAATAGAAACATATGATATATTTTATATAATATGAATGGGTAATGTAAAATGTGAAATTATCTAATAGAATTTATTGATAATAAATTCTTGTGGATTGTTTCATTTTAGAATATAACTAAAGCAATAATATCACATCAATCTAAGGCATGTATGAATGAATTGTTTATATTGCGTTTAATGTTTAATTAAAATAGATATAAAAGTAAACAAATGTTTATTTTATTTAAACATTAGAAATAGTGTATGTTTATAATATGTTTTCAAAATGTTATTGTAATTATTTCAAAACTACTTGATTTAAATAGAATATCATTAAATATTAACATAAATTGAGTATTACTATAAATAATATTAGATTAGTAAAGTATGTTGGAATTGAGTTATTTATTGATTTGAATTTAATTTTATTCAGTTATCAATCAAATAGCTATCTTAAGCCTACATCTCTGTTTATGGCAATGATACATACTTTCACTGCTTATTGCAGTGTATTTTGGAATAGTGAATAGATTTATTGATATCTGAAGTGATGGTTTTATTTACTTTATTTTGTTTTATATACTATCTGGATAAATTAGATTTTAATAGAAATTGTTAGTGTTTTGTGAGGGTATAGTAGACAATCTAAATAATTATGTATGAGAAATATTGTTACTACCTATTGTGATCATAAATTGAGCAAGATAATTTTACACAGGTTCTAAGAGAATCACTATTTGTTAATGCATGTTTTGCTCTATGATAAGTAATATAAATTTTAAGGGCATTTTTTTATGACAAAGGTTGAATGAACAACTATAGTGAGGTAATGAGATAGAAAATCCATTATTATGATTGTTACAAAATATCTATCCAATGCTAGCCTATGATGATCATGTACAAGAGACAGTTATTACAAAATGCCAAATCAACTTTAGGGCTTTTATAATATGACCATATACATTTCGGCTAGATCTATATTATTATGAAAGATACCTCAATTTTGAGACATAGTAAAGTTTTTTATATTATCATCCCATTATATAATCAATATTCTATTACAAAATGGTCATTAATGTTTGAACTATGTTTTATTCCGATTAGATTGATCATTATCATATATATATATATATATATATATATATATATGATAATGAGTAAGCGTGGTGGATTTATACCGGTACAATATATATATATATATATCAATAGATAATATATATTATATATGATATTTGTAACAAATATATATTTTCTAAGCATTTATATTTTTTATGATATAGAAACCATAAATGTAGATGCAAATTTATTATTAGCTGCAGATAGTTACACAGTGTTTCACAAGATATTAATTTCTACCATTTTAAGGTAACTTGAGCTTGATCAATGACAATCAATAGATTTAATTGTTATTAGTAATATACAAATAAAATGTGAATTCTTCTAACAAACATAATAATATTACTATCATCTAAGCCATATTCTTTGTTAATATTGTGCTAATAATCTTCATAGACTTTAAAACATGTCCATTATTCTGGATATTATGTGTGAATGCACCAAAATCTGTTAATAAGTAAATAAGGCATGATTTGTATTATTAAGTGGTTGAGAATTTTCAAAAAGTTTATAGTATTAAGTGACTGAGTGCTTTCAAAACCTTATATTCTTATGTTGAAAATATAAACTTCTCAACAGAGGCCAGCTCCTTAATACTACATGCTCTACTTTAGCTTCACCATTATCTGTGTTACAGTACATTTAAACATATTACTTGTTTAATTGGTACATTTATGTTTCTTTCTCTATTACATTCTGAACATTTTATATAAATTCCAACATCAATTGGTTCTACAATACAAAATTTCAATTTATCTTTCTGGCAACTAACTACAGGCTGTATGATATTTCACATTTTCTTGGCATCCAGCTTAAACAATCATATAAAATGCAATTAAGTGACCAGTTAAACATTCACATCATGAACACATTCTGTATAAAAATTCTGTATTACATTATGAAAGTTTTTTAATGATTGCTATATTTAGTGGTATTCTTGCCTGTTAAAACCCATGGATGCAGCTAATGGATACATCTGGGTCTTATCTTCACTTTTTCTCTACATCAAAACAGTATGCTTTTCCACATGCTAAGGTGGGATCAATTTGATTTGTCCCATACTTTTTGTAATTTACATTAAGAACAAAATGTATATTGTGACATTCAGTAATCCAATAGTTGTGCTTTCTCTTCTCCACTATTGCTGATTGTTTCAATTTTATATGACAAATGGTTGTTATTTCACAGATCAAGCCATTGAGAATATTGATTTATTAGAATATTATAACATCATATCTCTCATTGCATATCATTTAAAGATGTAAATAAGATTACTTATCCATTTAGGCATCTATGGACCCCCTACAAGTTTCTAGATCTGTACTAAAGTCCAAAAATATTTGTTTTCAATCATAATTGAAATTTCTCTATAATTTTTACATATTACAATTCCACCCAAAATGTTTTTTTAATAACTGATTCAAGATAAATATGAACAGACATATGTTTTGTGGAATAATTATCTAGAAGAAATGCTTTAACAATCATGCACATATTTCTCATCCCTACATCTATTTATGTTTTATAGATGTACAATTATAAAACATATGTATCAGCCCTGTAATGCCTCTGCAATTATTCCCAGACTAAGAACTGTGTGGCTTGCAAGTTATTCCATAATATTTGACAATAAAATAACAGTGTATTAAAAAGAAATAACAAAATATGGTTCAATTTATGGTTATATTCTTTCAATTTTTTATCCAAAAAGATCACAACCATAATTTAGTAATCAACAAACTACTTCAGTTGTGCACTTTCATAATTTAAACTTTTATTTGCATTAACAATCTCAATCAAACTTCACTTGTGAAAATAAATATTCCTTAGATTTGTCATCATGATTTTGCAATATTAATTAAGACACTTGCCAACTTTTGATTACACTTTATAGGAGTTAAATAGCTTATTGTATTACCTGTACTATTATAGTTATAATTTCAGTATATAATTACCTCTGTAACATATAAATTTATTCTATTATAAATGTGTTAATATTTGTATATAGTTTATTATTAAAATGTTCTTTTTAATAAAAAATACCATTGTTGCATTTAATTATACCTATAATATGACATCTTTATTATCACATAATTTAATTTATTCTCTGCAATATTCTTATATTTATGAAACTTGCGATTTGATATGTGTGTATAATCTTGTAAAAAAATAACATCATTCTGCCAAACTCATTAACTTTATGATAATAGACAGATATGTTGACACTTGTATAACGATAACATTATCCTTCAAATAAGAGATAAAAAAAACATACTGTATTATGTAATTTATTGGAATAAGCAACTTTATTTTATTATTATTTATCATTTTCAATAGATTCCAGAATAAAAATCTCTACAATTTTAATCTATATTTTCATATCTTTAGCATCATTTTTTTTCTATATTATTCCAGAAAATCAGTGATGTATTCTATTTATAATTTAAACGCTATATTATAGATAAGCCTTTCGCCATTTTTTGGAATAAAATATTAGTATTTAATTAGTTATTGTAAGTTTTTCACAAAAAAATGTATTCAGCTCAGTTCTATTTCCGTTCATTAAATTGTTTAATAACTTCCGTGACTTCTATTTATTCTTTATAACGATGCCTATTACTTTTGATTTATCCTTTTATGTCAAATATAAATAAGCAGTGACAAATAATATTTGTAAAAAAAAACAACTTTTAAAGCACATAAGATATTTCATATTAAAAATTAAATATTTATAATATTTTATTTGACTACGATTAAACATTATCCATTTCATTTTCAAAGGTATTAGTAGTATGTCCACAAAAAAAAATTATAATTATCAATTTATATTTGCTTATATATTTTGATGAAGGTTTTTTTTTTTTTTGTAGTTATTCGTAGTTTGTATATTTGGTTCATCTGATAAAACTTTCAAATTTTTCTAACACTAATATTTAATTTTGAAAACATTCCTTCGACTTCGACTTCTGTTCGCTTTAAATATTCTTCAGTTACTGATTTTTTTATTTTATTTATTTTAATCTATATATATTTAAGTAAACCTGTAAAGCAAATTGTTTACTTATCCAAATACATGCAAGTTTATTATTATTCCTTTATAAAGTTACTTTGTTTACATGTAACTAATTTTATATAATTTAGTATATTTTAATTTAAACATACATACACACGCGCATTCGCACTGACACACACAAACATATATATATATATATATATATGAAAATTAATATTTATAAATTCTTGCTTGTGCTACAACCATAACAGTCTTACAGTTATTTGATTAGCCAAGTCCCTTTTGAAGATTTAAGTTGAATAAAATAAACTGGAATATGCTACACATGATTATCTTTTAAAATTATTATTGTTATAGATTGCATTATAAAAAATCGAAAAGCAATTCAGAATTAGTTAAATTGCCAAGTTGAATCAATAAAACTATCTAATTAAAACCACTTATAAATTGAATAATCAATATATAAAATATTGTATGTGTGCATATACTAGAAATAACATACACATCACTTTAGTATGTTCATTTAAAGTATTAAAAGAAAAAAAAAACACAGTTTGTATGTTTAATCATATTATCAACTATTTTATAATGAAAATTACTTTGTAATAGATTATAACAATAAAATGATAAGTTGCACTGTAATGGAAAGAAAGATAAATAATTTTAAAGCATGCAAGAATTTGACTTGTGTAGTTTACAAAAATTTAAGTTATTTTGTGTCATTTTCTGATTTGCCTCGTGAAATAAAATTTTACTTAAAAATTCTCAAAGTAAATTTAATGGAAAATGGAAATATGTTATTTAAAATTATGGGTTATTAAGATTAATACAATTATCAAGATAGTAATGAATGTTTTACTTTCTTTTTATTGGTAACTTAAATAAAAAGAGGAAAAAAAACTATTTGTTTCACTTTTGTTCACTTAGTTATAAATAATGATGTATTTTAAAAATACTTATAAAGTTATTTGTTTCCACAAAATATGGTATAAGAAATTTAAAAAAAAATGTTTGCAAAAATATGGTCATGTAAAGAAACAGATATCAAACCTTGTAAACCAATTTATAATAAACTTGGTATTTGAAAAACATCCTAAATCCAGCAATAAGAATGAACAACAGCAAGTGGGATATAAATAGTTCAAAAACAAGCATCTAGGACAGTCTACATATTCTATACAAGCCCTTAACTCAGAAGCAGTGTTTGCAATGAACTGATGCAGAAAAGAGAAACTGCTGGTTAAAGCAGTTTTCTAAGCTGGCATTTTCTAGGAGGGGGTTAGAAAAAATTAACTTGCAACAAGCTGTCTATAATATAAAGAATTATAAGAAATTCATTTCATTTTATATATGAAATATAAAATAGGCATATTCTTGCAAAATAATATTATTTGAATTAATTTTAAATGAATTTTATCTGCAATAATATTAGAAGACATTAACTCTTTTCTTTTCTCCTCAAGTGATGCTATGGAAAGAAAGTATAGTCATAAATATAATATTTAGAAATAAGTATTTTTCTTCTTCTAAATACTTTTAAGATTGTGAATAAATGTGTTTAGAAAAACAATTATCTGCAAAATAATTTATTTACTACAACAAATCAAGATAATTCTTTTGATGGATTAATTTTGATAAACATAAATTTAAGTGTTACAGAGATATTTATTGCAAATTAATAAACATTTATCATAATTCATATTCTTGGATAAATTTAATGAATAGTCATATATTTATTTTATTAGTTGGTAGCTTATTTTTTTAAGATGTTAATTAAGAATAATCAAAAGCATTTTCATTATTCTTAGTTATATTTTAGATTTTGATATTATAATTATATTATGATGAATATGTTTGTTGTCTGCAAAATTTTATTTCCAACATTCCTATTCATCTTCCAGTGGTAATGGTTATCGAATGAAAAAAGCAATATGATTTTTCTTTATTGAAATTATTTGTATTTATAATGTATGTGTACCATGTTTTATTTCAGGTACATATTATTTTCATATTATATGCTATATTTTGAAATATTTTAAGTTAAAAGTTTTTAGAATAGTAATTTATTATATTTTCATATTTTAAGTAGTATGTGTTTCCCCTTTTTCATATGAAATATTTATTTATAAAAGCACATTGTTATGTTGTAAATTGTTTCGTTTCTGTTATTGATTTTATGCTAATTCATTGTCTAATATGAATGGAGCCATATTTGGTATTTGTTAATTTTATTTATTATATTTCATATTTGATGGCTATATTATTTTGTTAGAGATAGTAAGTTGTCTCTCTATCTATTTAAAAATGTTTTATACATGTATGGGGATATTCGATTAGTAGGTACTTGATGGGGATTTGATTACAAGCCTTCTGTCAGCTCATGATTACTATGGTTTGAGTGGCAATAAATATAGAGAGTTTTGCCTGTTTTAATTACAGTTGAGAACAAGCATAAGAAATGGTGATCATATGATGTTTATTGGCTTAAAACCAATCCTGCCTAATAGGATAGTGAAAGCTATGGTTATAAAAGAACCAAAGATACCAAAATATATAGGCACTAAACTGAGTTCAGACCTATATGACTATATAGGCTACTCAGCTTGGATTGGAAATATTGTGTTTTCAATTTAAGACTCATAGGTTTGTATTTAAGTAGAGATAAAAGGTGGCTTCTGGAAAGTTGCCTTAGATCCTAAGATTTAGGTGCAGTGCTCTAAGATCCAAGACTACTCACTGATGAAGGATACAAGCCAGAAACTAGTCTGAGGTATTGAATGAATAGGCAATAGATGGGGATTTTATGCACAAGCCTTCTGCCATCCATTTATTACTCTGGCTTGCACTTAATGACAATACATATAAAGAGTTTTTGCCTGTTTTAATAACAATTGAGAGCAAGCATAAGAAATGACGATCATGTGATGTGAATTGCTTGAAATTGGTTATAAGGTTGAACAGATTAAGAATACTTTATATTAATTTAAAAAAAGTTAACAATAGTTTAAAAAAGTTGAAGATTGATGATAAAAAAATGGATATCTATTTCATATATTTCAAATGCTCAATTGACATTTTTAAGGATATACCTAAGAATGTGGTTAGTATTTTATTTTGTGTTACAAATAATCTCAATAAATAAATGAATAATTCTAAAAATGTAATAACCGTATAGTAAAAAGTAATGTTGTGTATCAATTTTTGTGAATGTATGTTATCATATATAGTTGAATCATGTTGCAATATTGAGAAAAGAGAAAGGAGGAGGAATTTTTATCCAAGCATGTGAAAAGTAAAAATAATAATGATTTAATGACTGCCTCAGTTTCCATGATCCGTGAAATAACATGTAAATATAAATTTAAATTTGGTATTGAAATTGTTAAAATTCTTCATTAATAGAGAAAGCTTAATAAAAGTAAAAATAAGAAGGCAGTTTTAATAAATAGAAATAAAATGAATTTAATTAATAGAGAATCTGCTAACATTAAAATTTGGGATTCATGGAATTTGAGTTGATGATGATTTTTGGAATTTAATGGCAGTTGAATCAGGTTAAGGAATTAACAGAAAGTAATTCTGAAGATTGAAAGACTGTATATAACAGTTATATGAGTGCTAAAGAATAAATAAACATTTAGATTTTTTTAAATATAATCGTATTATATATTATTAATATTTTTGTATAAATTTTATTTGTATAATCTAAATTACAGTTAACTGGTGTTTGTAATAATAGGTATATATAATAGATAAACATATGAGAAAAACAAATTGATCTATGTTCAGTAATTTAAAAAATCTCTATATTACATAAACTATTTTATTTTCATTTTTACAGTTATAATCCTTACATTTAACCTATAAAATAATTATAAGTTAGTTATATTTTAAAATAAAATAATGAATATAAATTTCAAGCTTACTTGGATATTAAATATACAGAGCATTATTACTTTTTGTATTTAATTGTTTATTTGCATTTAGAAATCTTTTACCCTTAGGTATGGCATTTTTTGCATAACATGTGTATATAGTTTCTAAGTTGCAGCCAAGGAAGACTTTGTTAACTCCACAAATAAGCATATATCAATATCATTACCATCATTTTAAACATTATCTATCTACTGCAGGATGTAGGTCTTGTCAAGTTTAATCCAAATTCTTCAATCTCACTTCAATATACTTTCTTATTTACTCAATCCATCTCATGTGTAATCATTTTCTAGAATATATACAATCTTTTGGAACTCAGTTTAAGATTTCAACTGTTCATCTATTATCACTTCTTCTAGCAATATTTCCAGAACAACTTCACTTCAGTCTCTTACTTTTTTCAATGATATTAACAATACACATTGTAGTCTTACCCTTGTGTTTCATTTTTGATTCCTTCTTATTACTCCTAAAATATATTTTTCCAAATTTTATTGAGTGATGTGAAGTCTGGATATAACTCATTTGTTAAGTGTCCAAATAATACATATTAGTAATAGTTAAAACACATTTACTAAAAACTTCATTTTAACATATAGCGTATTTTCTTTTAATTTTAAGTTATTTCTACAAAAAGCACTTCATTCATTTTTAATTTTATGAGTAATATTATCCATTATGTTGCCATATGTATTAATAATCTGAGCAAACTAATTATAATTGTTGATGTTTTCTAATATATTATTATTTTTTTATTTTTTTATTTTGAGTAAATTTATTGAACATTACTGGATACATTTTAGCATTTATGTTGCTTTCATCTCATAACTGTTGCAACATTTCCTAAAGCTTTGAAGTATATTCTGCTAAAACAATTATATCATCAATAAAATCTAGATGATCTTCAGTAATCCCCATTTATTTGTAATGCTTTACATCCCATTTTAATCTACAAAATATTCACTGTAAAACTATTGTGAAACGTTTTGGAGATATGAAGTCGTTTTACAACATTCGTTTTTCAAAATCATGGCTGTTACATTTTAGTGAATGTCCTTCAGAATATAATATAATATGAATGTATTTTTGATGATTTAAAGCTTTAATTAGTGAAGAAATGACTATGGAATTAAATGATTTTTTCTATAATTACTCACTATAATTGGAAGTCATTCATTGTGCTAAAATAACTTTTAAATCCATCTTTTTTCTTTGATTGTGGAAAATCCAATGTTGGCTGTAGTCATGTTCTAATTATCTTGTTAAAATCTTATATATATATATCTGATAAAAGAATGATAATATATATATATCTGATAAAAGAATGATAAGTCTTTAATTTTTAACATCTTTTTATGACTTTTTATTAATTATTAATATTAGTACTATATTCTCCCAAAAATATGACATATCATTACATAAGGTATATAAGTCTGCTAACATTTATTCCACAATAAAGTTATTGATTATAATTACATCCATTCCTGCTGCTTTTACCTTCTTTTTAGATGTAATTGCTTGTATCAATTTTTAATTTAAAATTCTATGATTCTTGATAATGTATTAATTTTATGCGACCCTTTTTTGTTATTTATTACTATATAATTCTTCATAGATGTCTTTGACATATTTCATAATAGCATCTTTCATTTTAGTAATAGTTCCACCTTTTCTTCTTAATGCAGAGATAACTTTCACACTACTACCAAATTGGTATTTTACATTTTGGATATTTTTTCTTTTCAATATGTTTTATGGCTAATTCACAATTATAATTTGTTATAACAGTATTATTCCTTTTTCATACCATATTATACAATTCTAGATACTCAATCCTTCAGAATAGATTGTTTTTATGTATTTTTATTTTCTTTTTTATAAATTCTCATGTTAAAATCATTTGGCAATATTAATAGTATATAAGTTATATTCCTATTAATTAAATTCAAATCTGAACCACTTTCAAAATATGTTAAAATATTTAAATGATTTGCAAGATCTAATTTAAATTTATTGAAATATTTCTGAAGGTTAGGAATGGAAAATATAAATACTGTTTTTTTAAATAATTTTTTCTCTTTATCTTTGTAATAACACATATTTTACATTTTATTAATAGATGATTACTTCTTATATTGAATTTATTAGGAACCTTATAATTTTACATCCATATTTTTTGTTAATAAAAGTATAAGTCCATTATACTTTACTCTTTGGGTACTTCAATATCTATTTTCTTCAGCATTTTTTTAAAGAAAAAAAATCATAATTAAAACATGTTTTTTTTTTTTCCCTGAAGAGTCTACAAGTGAATGTCTTTTATTATTTTTATTATATAATCAAATTTATCTACTACACTATATGAAAATAAATAATTTAGTGATGTATATAATGTGATCTTGTGGAAAACAATTAATATTTTTATGCATGTGAGATTAGATTAAATTTATGTGCACTTACACGTAAATAAGTGCTTTAAAAGTTAAGTTAATATTTATGCTTGGAGCTTATTTTTATATAAATTTATTATTAGCCTGATATTTCTATTGACAAATTAATTGTACAACATTAATTTATATATGCCAAGGAAGAGAAGGTTTTTCATATTTGACTACCTGGAATGTTGAATTATATTGTATTAGTACATGTAAATAAATAATTTAACGATACATATGAATGTAATCATGTGAAAGGAAATTCATCTTCACACCTGTTCTATAAGATTAAATTACACTTTAACTCTTACCTGTCAATAAATGTGTTAAAAACATAAGTGTCATACTTATGCTTATATATTTATTTTTGTATAGGCAAACAATTATTGACCTTGAGATAAATTATTTATTAACATGTATTCAGACTAATATAATTCAAAATCGCAGTTACTTAAAAAAAGAATTTTTTTTTTTTTTAGTAATATATAAATTAATTTTGTAAAAATAATATCAATTGAAATTTCAGGTTATAATGAGTTCAAATCCTGATTTAAGCATGATTAATAACGGTTAGTTTATATAAAATAAGCTCTAAGTGTTACACGTATGCTTTTAGAACACTTATCGAAGGGCAAGTGCAATTAAATTTATTCCAATAGTGCATGTGTTAATATTAATTTTCTTCAACATGATTACCATTAGACAGGTCAAGATGATAATCCACAAAAAGGTCATAACAACTCTAACAGTCTTTATGATTGATCTAAAATGTTGGGCAAGCCAAATCATAATGTGGAATGAAAGAGAAGACCGTCCAAATGTTTGATACTCGCATTGAATGAACTAACTCATAACGAAGAAACATGAAAATGTATAAGTTAAAATATCATTTAATAAAAATAAGCTCAGTGGTTTAAAATAATAAATGTCATATAGAAAATATCCAGGAGAAGCATTTATAATAAAATATGCAATATAAAGAAACATTATTAATAAATCAAGAAGAGGAGAAATCTCACCTTACTCTAGCAGACATAAAGTACTCTTAATACAGTGAGCATATGCCATTGAGGTTACATTTAAATTTCTTTCTTCTACAAATGTTACTACAATTATACTCCTTATTATAAATCTTCTAAATATGTTCTAAGCATCTATTGCTCTGATGAGATTAAACATCTAATTTGTATATAATTAAAAATGTTCTTTGAAAATGTATGTCACTTAAGATATTTAGCTAAATATAATTATTTCATTATCAAAATATATTTAAATAATATGATTCATGACATCAGGATATTTCTGGGTAACATGATCTTATTTAAATTATTAAATGAATTCCATTTCACTTGTTAGATTTATTCAATATTAAATAAATTCCTAGTTAATAAAATAAATAAGACATATACTTTTCCTAAGAAAATAACATCTTATAAATGTCAACTAGAATTTTACAAAATTACATTTTATAATAGAATAATAAATATGATTTTCAAATATGAAAATCATTTTAAAATAAATATGCATGGTGATACAAAATAAGCAAAATGAATTAGTGAATGTGATCTAATGTAATATATCAAATTATAATTTTTTTAAAAAAAAGTACTCCTTTTAAAATACTCTACTAATAAATAAATAATTAAAAAAATGACTGTTATTAGCTTCAATCTTTATGTACTCTTTTAGCAAAGTTACTTAAAATAATTTAAAATATTTTATGAGTACATAGACCTCTAGTTAAAATGTGGAATGATTTCTGGTTGATAAGTGGAATGATGTAAACAAACTACTATGAGAAATTGCTTTAATAATAAATGTAAACCTTTAATCTACAGAAAAAAAACAAATGCAAAATGTTAAATACTCCATATTTGTGTCCAAAAAGCCAAAGACTTTTATAACTATACTTCCCAAAATTATGATAGAAAGATTTAAAAATATATATATCATGATTTACAAAAATAAATAAATTCAGTTGAATTAAACAAAATAATTCAGCAGAGTAAAATAAATTTACTATTATTTAATTATCAAAAAGTAATACTTTATCAATGCATTGATACAATGATAATGACCTTTACAAGTATTGACAATTTTATGAATATTTAAAATCAACAACAATAATAATAGTAGTAGTAGTAGTAGTAGTAGTAGTAGTAGTAGTAGTAGTGTAGTAGTAGTAGTAGTAGTAGTAGTAGTGTAGTAGTAGAGTAGTAGTAGTAGTGTGATAAAATAAAATATAAAAAAAAAAAAAAAAAAAATAATAATAATAATAATAATAATAATAATAATAATAATAATAATAATAATAATAATAATAATAATAATAATAATAATAATAATAATAATAATAATAATAATAATAATAATAATAATAATAATAATAATAATAATAATAATAATAATAATAATAATAATAATAATAATAATAATAATGCCTTAACAATCCAGTAAAGAAGGAATGATAAGACAAATGTATTTTGTATATTTTTGCCTATAATATACTTTAAAAAAATTTAAATAAATATTTGTCATAATTTGTCCTTATTATTAACAAAGCTAAAATATAGGAATTACAAATTTACAATAAATTATTCACATTTAATCCAAACAAAAATCCTATAGATGTAACATTGATTTTTTTTCAAAACTTGATTAAACCATTAATGTTTTACTAAACATACTATAAACTACAAGAAAAAATTATCTTTACATAATTAAATATGACAAAAAATCATAAGAATGTACCAACATTTGAGAGCTCTTAAAGGATCTAGAATTTTGACACTATAAATAATAAAAATGCATCAGGAACAAATACTAAATAGTAATTGCTTTAAAATAGAGATCATAAGCTACTATCTCCAAAATTATGTGATATGATCATACAAACACTAACATGACAATAAATAATAAGAAAGTGACAATGCTATTATCTCTTTTAAAATATATATTGGAAAGGCTGTAAGAGAGTGACTAATGCTATAATCCCTTGTAAAAATAGGTGAGTACAATGATAAGAGAGAGAGAAAGGCAACTATTTTTAAACATATGGGCATAAAAAAGCATTGCTAAATAGAGAGGGAGAATAGATCTACTATCTCTAACAAAATACTATAGCTATCAAATATAAAATACAATAAATAAAACTAACAAATATCAAATATGGAACCATTAATATTTAGCAATGAATTAGCATAAACTAAATAACAGAAACATACATTTATTTATTCAGCTTACAACATAACAATGTGCCTTTATAAATAAAAAAATTATATGTGAATGAAAAAACACATACTATTTAAAATATGCAAACATAATAAATTGCCATTCTAAAAACTTTAACTTAAATTTTTTAAAATATAGCATATAATATAAAAATAATATGAATCTGAAGTAAAGAATGGTATGCATACATTATAAATGCAAATAATCTTATCTTTTTTCCATCAAATAAATAATAAAATAAAAAAGTTATTCTGCTATTTTTACCACTGGAAGATGAAAAAGAATGTTGGAAACAAAATTTTGTGGACAACAAACATAACCACCATAATATAACTATAATATCAAAACCTATAATATAACATATAAAATGATTTTGAATATTCTTAATAAACATTTCAGAAAATATGCTAGCAACTAATAAAATAAATTTATGTTTATTTATTAAATGCATCCAAGAAATTGAATTATGATAAATGATTAGTAATTTGCAATAAATATCTCATTAACATTTGAATTTATGTTTTTCACAATTAATCCATCAAAAGAATTAGCTTAAATTGTTGTAGGAAATAAATTATTTTGCAGATGAATGCTTTTCTAAATCACTTTTATTCAAATCTTAAAAGTATTCAGAGAAAGAAAAATTCTTATTTCTAAATATTATATTTATGACCACAACTCTCTCTATAGCAACACTTTATGAAAAAGGGAAGAGTTCACATGACTTCTAACATTATTATAGATGATTTTGATTTAAAGTCAATCCAAAAAAAATATTTTTCAGGAATGTGCATATTTTATATTTCATTTATAGAATAATATGAATATATTTTAATTTTTTATATTTATTAGATAGTTTTTTGCAAGTTAATTTTTTGTCACATCGCATACCCCAGAAAATGGTTTATTTCATTCAACAGTCATAATAAAAAAATCATTCATGCTGTTTAAGTTGACAATATAATTTCTTTAATTATAATACAGCACAAACTAATTATTCACTAAAATAAAATATTATTACAATAAGATTGCACATTAACTTTGTACACTTAAATTAATTTTAAATCAACTGATAAAATATATACCCATTATAACACATATATAAGTCTTTATCTTGAATTTAAACCTTTTAACTAAATGTAAATCATTTTTATGATATTTGATTAGAAATGAGTATTTAAATAAAAATATCAAAAAGTTATTAATAATTTTAATATCATTGTTAACACTATGACTTTTAAAATTTATTGTGGAAGAGTTAAATTTAAAACAGGCATTTAAATATGTCATAAAATCAACAATAGCTTTTGCATCACTATGATGATAATAATAGTAATGATTTTTGAAATCCACCATTGTAAAAATTTTGAAATGTAATTTTTAAATATTATAATAAATGGGATTACCAATACATCTGGAGATATGAACATTTTATTCCATTAAAGTATAACTTCAGATGTGCATCCAGATATAAGTAAAGCATAACATATGTAAGCTAAAGAAAAAAAAAACAAAGGTTTAAATAAAATTACACTTTTAAAATTTAAGATGTAACTGCTACAAATAAAAATAAAATTAAGACTGATTGTGGACTGAAGAAGAGAGAGAGAGAGAGTTAAATGTCAGTTTCACCTATTTATACTATTAATCATGTGAAAATTTTACACAACTTTTGATTAACCTTTTAACTTACCTCTCCTATGATTATTTTGAATCCCTTATCTAATGTAACCAAGGAAGGTTTCCAGGTAAAATTCTACCTAATTAATATTCATTTTTTTAAATCAATCAACCTTTGGCCTAGACAATTAAAATACTCCTTGTAATTACTTAAAAATTATAGATACCAGGCTAAAATAAACATTATATAATTAAAATTACACTATTGAAATTAAAAAAAATATTATAAATATTATGTAATACATTTATTTACTATTGTGTAAGCATAGATATATATTTCAGAATATAAATCTTAAAATTCTCTTTAAGAATACTTTAAAATAAATAATGTTAAAATAAATAAAGCAATCACTTATCTGTTATTATTAAAATCTTATTTTTAATAATTAATTTTACTAAACGTTTGTAAGTAAATGAGTTTAAAATATTTAACTATAATATTTGGTAAAAATAAAATGAATTAAACTATTATAGTCTTAATTTAAGTAGCAACAAACTAACATATAGGTTTTGAACCTGGTTTAATATTAAAATTATGACAAGCAGATTATAAAACATTTTAATTGATTAAATCATAACTAAATTAGCATTATTAATTTAAAATGCATTATTTATTGTCTAAATTACCAGCTATTCAAAATTATCATTATAATAATAATTATAATTATAATAATGTTAAATTTTGCAAACTGAAAAAAATAATAATAAAAGAAAAATCAAGGAAACTATGTTATTATATAAATACAAGCAAGACTTAATCAATAGGCAGACAGCAAACATTAAAATTATGGAATAATGGGAAAGTTGATCTTTTAATGTATTATCTGACAAAGCCTACAAGGATAGTTCAAAGAACGCCTAGGTGATATTTATATATTTTTTTGTTTTTAAGAAATTTTAATTACACCTGGGTCTCATTTTATGTGGATTATTTTAATCTGATATTGAAGTTATGCAATTCATGTTTCTTCTTAATATTTTTCATATTTCACTATATTTATTAGATATCAAGAAATTTAAAATATTAACAACTTATTTTGATTTGAAATACTTTTTTTCTTTTCAAAAATATAACATTATATTAGCTGCTAATGTGAATATAGCCTGAAACTATATGTAGAATCTTAGTTTTTAAGCAAATGACTTACTTATACTAATGAGTTAATAATAATAATAATATTAGATTTATACATAGTATAAAAAATATCACAATAAATATTCACAAATTTTAAACTTTTAAAACATATTTTGTTAGATATAACATAAATAAATATTTTTTTAGAGTTTTAAAATAAATTATTATACATTTTATTGATTTTACAAACTGAAAATAATCTTTCTAATGATAATGTATAATCTTTTTGTTTTGATTGTCATCTCATTTTCTTAATATAGAAACAGAAAACCATTAACAAAGCACAAGAGTGAAAGTGGCACTAGTTGTACATCATAACATGAATCTTGATTTCTTATCAAATCACAAACAAACACATATTGTCAAAGAGCAGTAATGATTAAAATATGTATGAAAAAATGTAAAATTAAATACTGTAGTTACTAGAAAAAAGTAAAAAAAGTTTGTTTTGTATTACTTTTTTTCAAATATTTGAATTTTTTTATTAATCATACTTTATTTCCTTATTTTTTGATGTGAATTTTAAAGTAATTTTTCTTTGTTGCTTTGCTTCTATATCAATTTCTGAAAATTACAGAAACTATCCTCCATTTTTCAAGGCAAGTTAAGTTTACTTTTGTGTGATTTCTTTTGTGTGCATTTTCTGAAGAATCTATTTACCACATAAAACAAGAACCAAGTGTACTTTATTTTTTAATATTTATTTATAAGTTTACATATATTATTTTGAATAAGTACAGACATTGATTTGTAATATATTTATATATATATTGAAGCAGTCGGATCTGAGTTCGATCCTAGCTTCATGACATCTAGCCATAAGCCCACTTCAAACCCTAGTACTAACCTTAAATTTCCGATGCAATGGGGCTTTATACATTTAATCCACACTAATTTCCATAAAGAATAACTTATTTTATAAATGCGTGTTAAAATTAATTAGTTTCAGATTTAAATTAATCAATTATATTAATAAATTCATGATAGAATTATTCATGAATTTATATATTATAACTGCGTGGATTGTGCGTATATATTTGTAAATATGTAAATATATATAATTGTTCAAAAGTTTCATTGTGTCGGGACTATTTGTTTTTTATTTTTAAATAATTTGTTAAAATTTAATGATTAAAAGCTACATTCTTTTGAAAAGCTTTCAGATTTTCCCTTACCAAAAACAACAGTTAAAGTTTTATTAATTAGAAAAAAAGATAAGGATTTCCTAATTAAAATCATTTTCTGATTTTAAGAATTCATTTTCTAATTAGAAAATGAATTCAAGTTACTGAGTTTGAAAGCCTTATCAAAGGAATGTATCTAAAAACAACCAGTAAATCTAAAAACATTGATAATGAAAGAAGTGCTAGCCGGAAGGCATGAGAGGACAGTATATATAGCTCTGAAAAGATTGGAGAAGAAGGAATCCATCTTTGCTGTAGAGAAGTGCAGTAAACTCTGTGCATTTTAAATAGTGTTTCGATCATGGTAAGGGGCTAAATGTCAGGAATCTGGCTATCGGTTCCTGAAGACCCCTGAAAATCTTCAATGGAGCTGCTGAATCTTTTCCAGACAAATCATGCTGCCAAAATCAAACTAAATGCTGTTCAAGTAATCAACTAAATGTGTGCCTCCATTTTTACCAACTTGGACATGTAACCTAAGGATCCAGCCCAGAAGAAATGGGTAATACATTTCCATAACAAACCTTAAACTTTTTGGCCAGTTCTGAACTTTACTTTACACACTCTTTAGGAGCTTTTTTCATTCTATAAATGTCATAATCTCTGTGTAATAATCTCTGTGTAAACTTACTTTTATTTATGCTATTATATCGTAATTCTCTCAACTTCTAGTCTTTAACTTTCTTTTCTTACATGGAGGTTCATTTACTTTATTATGTATATTTATTGAGTAAATTTATTACTGTTGTTATTTTTAATGATATGCCAATAATCCTTTGACTCGATGATCTCCTTCATTTTCTTGGCCTTATACAAGTAATATAAACTTAATTCTGATAGTTAATTCTCACCCATTAGAACTGGATTTATACAGTTCTATCAATCATTGAGTCGAAAAAACTATTAAATGTGTGTTATTTTTATAATTGGCTAATAATAAATTATTAGCTCCATTTCTAATCTATGCCCCATTTATTTTCTCATGTTTATCAATATGTATTTATTCATATATAAAATGTTAAAATATTTTTGCAAAAGGGCCAATAAAGAAATCAAATATATTCTAATTCAAATTTCAATTACTTTCTATTTAGATTCAGGAAGGGCCCGATGATTGGAGCATAATTAATATGATTTACAAATACTTTAAATAATTTTAGTTAAAAGCTCATTTGACTTTGATTAAATTGATCAAGTCATAATGTAGAGCATTCTATAATTGGGTTTTATTTTTCAAACGATGACTATCAAGTCATCATCTTCGAACGTTGCTGATGTAGGGCAATCTTCCGCTCCGTCAGGCTGTTCGGTGATAATATTTTTGTTATTTTAAATTATCGAGGAAGAAAGCACTTCATCTCCTGTTCATATTAGTCAAAGGGCATAAGACTTGTCATATGCAAGCTGCCATAGGACTTAGATTATCGACCAGCTATTGTCTTTCAATTTCATTTTATAGCTCATAATTCATCAGCACCGTTGCCTCTCTGTTCTGGTAAAGCCTGCTCTGATGCTCGTAATTCATGATGAAGTGATTTCAATTGAAGTCGAACAAATTCTCCATTATATCTCAAAATAAGTTTTCTAATAAAGATTAAAGTTATGCCCTAAATATGTATCTTGCTCTTCGTGAATGGATTTGCGAATGTGAAAATAAATATTACATTCTTTTGTATAAAATTACAATAAAAATTTCTTTTACTAATGAATACCTCTATCTGCCTTTTATTCCTTGTTGGGGGGCATAGACATTTCAAATATTGCGTAATATTCATTGGCATATAATGAGGACTGCCACTCTTATTATAATTATAAATTTTATTTAAGGACTAGAATTAATTAACTTAATCTTTATTTAAAATTCAAACCAAACAAATTATTATTATTAAATATTTTCTAAACCCACTTGGTTTCTTAGTTCTTAATTCTTTCATAATTATTTTAATGTTAATGCTCGCTGTCTGTGTTGATTCGATTTAAATTTATTTTTATTCAGATTATTATCAGATATTAATGTCAGTTCAGGGATCTTTTGATCCTCAAGCTAGTTTCTTGGTGCATAGCACTGAGCTGTCGATTTAGATTTTTATTAATGTGAGCTGCTGAGTTGGGTTTGAATTCAGTTTCGAACTGCCTGAGTTTGGATCCGACTTGCATTCAGGTGGTGGTGTTTTTTCGGCTGGTACATGGTTATGTTTTTGGTCACCCAATCGTTGGAGCTCGATTTAATAAATCCCACACACCCTGGAGATAGTAATTATGATCTTTGTTACTCAGTCAATTGAGATCTCGAAAAATTAAATGTTTCAGTAGAAAGTGATATTTTTGTAGGATGTTATATATATTTGAAGAAAAGTTGTGCGATTTATAACGCATAAACTTGAAATGATTTAATAAATTAAAATGTCATTTTGTAATTTTCTTTCTTCATAATTAAATGCTTTCAAGATTATTTTTTAAATGTTCATCAGTAAAAGATTCGTTAGTTAGAATAATTATTTAAATATATGTATAATTAATTATATGTGTACTATATCAGCGTATATGTTATATGTTTGTGTTATACACGTTCATGCCAGTAGGAAAATTATCATTACAAAAGTGGTAAGAGCAGATCAAAGCAAGGGGTAAAATAAATGAAATATTTAGTCTGTGTCAAAATTAATTATATTCATCTCACTTGTTATGATTTAAAATATCCAATATGATATCATGTTAAAAATTTTAAATTTCAAAGTATTGCTTGCTAGCACTTATATGAAATGTTTGCTCGCTCCGTATTCTTAGTAGCCTCAAACCAGGCAAAGAACTTCAAACTGGGAATTATCTGTCAAGCTGTCTGATGCAGTGTGACAATAATTTCTAGAGTAAACCTCAAAGCAGGTGAAGATCTTTTGTGTACACCAAGCAGCCAGATGCAGTTGGCAAAATGCTTAAATGGTTTACATGCTTTCATGCCAGCAAGATTAAAAATGATATCAACGAATAAAAGTTCTTGTGTAATATTAATTTTGACATTTTTTTGTGTGTATGAAATTCTCATGCTTAGTGAAAATAATATTTGAATTTCTATATTTAAACTCAGGTCAGGAAAGCATCAGTTGTTATTAAATAATAAATACTCATCATCAATTAAATTGTTTTATCAAAAATTAAGTCAATCATATGTGGTTTTGGGGTCAATGGGTTATTTCACATGCCCCATTGATCTCATTTTGCTCACTGGCGCCCATATAAATAAATTTGTCAGCAAATTTGATTGTCAGCACAGTAGTGGGTCAGTTGTCTAAATAATAAAAACCAAATGTGTCCAATACAGAGAATTACTTGTACTACCTGCTAATATATAGCTGAATATTTGTATATCACTAATCATTTGTATAGTTTTCTTTTTTTAGACATGGGAGAACAGTTGAACAAAGGGAAAGTGAGTAATGTTTGTTTCTTATCTTTCATTGTTTTTTCTAAATAAAATACATGTCTCATTCAAAAAATTAATAGAAAAAGCTAACCAAGAAAACATAGGCAAACTAAAACTAAACTAAAAAAGGCAGATTACATAGATTGGGAAAATAATACACAGCAGCTAATGAGAATAGGGACAATGGGACCAGTAGTCAGAAACCTAATTAAATGTACTGAAGAAAAAAATATTATTTAAGTATACAGAGAGTGCCATAAGTTTGATTCACATTGTTTATTATATTATTTATTCACTTTCAAAGATGGAAGAACAATTAGATAAAGGATTGACTGATGATAGTGATGTGCCTTCAACCACCTCCAGTGAATGAGAGATCACTTTTAAAAATCAGATCAATAGAAAAAAGCGCAACCATCAAAGCAGAAAGATGTCTAAAGACAATCACGACGATCAAGAGACTTTTCATACAATCCTCAGAGAAATGAGAGAAGACAGGCAGCTAATGATGATGATGATGGAAAGGATTTTAAAGCTTGAGGAAACATGAGGGACCCAAACCAACCCAGAGATTGCAAAGCATCCTCAAGCAATGGACACTTACAAAGCTCCAAGGGGAGATGATGATCAGACCACACCAAAAAAGTTGTGGACAGCAAAGAAGATGACAGTGGATAAGATGAGTCAAATCAAGAAACAGTGGAAGAAGCCGTTATAAATACAGAAAGGTAAAAAGATGTTCAGACCACTAGTGAAATAAAACCAAAAGTAGAAATGGAACAGACAATAAACTGCGAAATGAGTCTAAGGGAAATTCAAATTTTTAGGGGTAACCCAGGAGAAAAGCCCATAGATTATCTAGACAGCATTAAAGAATTTTTTCTGTCTGCACTCTACAGCAGAAAAAGAAAAGGTTATCCTAGCCAGCCACTACTTAAAAGAAGCTCAAAGCATGGTGGAAGCTATTAAAAAAACCACCTACCACAATCCAAGGATATGAAAAGTCCATTTTAAAAAAATATTGGAGTGAAGAAAAGCAGGAGGGTATTTTGCATAGACTGAACATTCAGAAGTATTAAGAAGATGGCAGACAGGGATACACAGCCTATTTCATCCAGCAAGTAACCACATTCAAATCCCTCACAGCCTTTAAATATGAGGACCAGCACATCATCCAGACGATCAGACATCATTTACCTCCATGGATCCAAAGAATCATGCTTGGGATGTGCCCTATGTCACTAGAAAAGATCATAGACTTTTTGACTGCAATAGACTATGGAAACTTGACACCAACTAGAAAAGACAAGACTACAACCATTATCAAAAGTTAAAACCATATGTGTCACCTGATCCAGGGAAACAATAGGACAACCATTAAATGACAGATATATATATACAGACGACCGACTGACATGACCATAGGGAAAATGAGACTTGATTAACGGACCTTATTATAAGCTAGATATTAAAAAAATGATCACAATGAGACATGTATAATTTTGCAGTTTGTACAGATGATGTTATTCATGCTCATGCTGTTCTCCCAGAGTCTACCAACTAGTCGAGTACACTTATGCGACTGTATCATGTATAGGTAAAGAGGTTTTTTTTCAATGTTTTTTTTGAAGTGAAATGAAGCAGTCGGATCTGAGTTCGATTCTAGCTTCATGACATCTAGCCATAAGCCCACTTCAAACCCTAGTACTAACCTTAAATTTCCGATGCAATGGGGCTTTATATGTTCAATCCATGCTAATTTCCATAAAGAATAACTTATTTCATAAATGTGTATTAAAATTAATTAGTTTCAGATTTAAATTGATCAATTCTATTAATAAATTCATAATAGAATTATTCATGAATTTATATATTATAACTGCATGGATTGTGCATATATATTTGTAAATATTTAAATATATATAATTTTTCAAAAGTTTCATTGCATCGGGATTATTTGTTTTTTACTTTTAAATAATTTGTTAAAATTTTAATGATTAAAAGCTACATTCTTTCGATAAGCTTTCAGATTTTCCCTTTCCAAAAACAACAGTTAAAGTTTTATTAATTAGAAAAAAAGATAAGGATTTCCTAATTAAAATCATTTTCTGATTTTAAGAACTCATTTTCTAATTAGAAAATGAATTCAAGTTAATGAGTTTGAAAGCCTTATCAAAGGAATGTATCTAAAAACAACCAGTAAATCTAAAAACATTGATAATGAAAGAAGTGCTAGACATAAGGCATCAGAGGACAGTATGTATAGCTCTGAAAAGTTTGGAGAAGAAGGAATCCATCTTTGTTGTAGAGAAGTGCAATAAACTCTATGCATTTTAAATAGTGTTTCAGTCATGGTAAGGGGCTAAATGTCAGGAATCTGGCTATCGGTTCCTGAAGTCCCTTGAAAATCTTCAATGGAGCTCCTGAATCTTTTCCAGACAAATCATGCTGCCAAAATCAAACAAAATGCTGTTCAAGTAATCAACTAAATGCATGCCTACGTTTTTACCAACTCAGATGTGTAACCTAAGGATCCAGCCTGGAAGAAATGGGTAATATATTTCCATAATGAACCTTAAACTTTTTGGCCAGTTCCAAACTTTACACCACATTTAAGAGTTTTTTTTTATTCTATAAATGTCATAATCGCTGTGTAAACTTACTTTTATTTATGCTATTATATCGTAATTCTCTCAACTTCTTGTCTTTAACTTTCCTTTTTTACGTGGGGGTTCATTTATTTTATTATGTATATTTATTGAGTAAATTTATTAATGTTGTTATTTTTAATGATATGCCAATAATCCTTCGACTCATTGATTTTTTATTTTCTTTGCCTTATACAAGTATTATAAACTTAATTCTGATAGTTAATTTTTACCCATTAGAACTAGATTTATACAGTTCTATCAATCATCGAGTCAAAAGAAACTATTAAATGTGTGTTATTTTTATAATTGGCTAATAATAAATTATTAGCTCCATTTCTAATCTGTGCCCCAGTTATTTTCTCATGTTTATCAATATGTATTTATTCATATATATATATATGTATAAATATATATTTATAAATATATATTATATATATGTATATCAATATGTATTTATTCATATATATATAATGTTAAAATATTTTTGCAAAAGGGCTGATAAAGGAATCAAATATATTCTAATTCAAATTTCAATTATCTGCTATTTAGATTCAGGAAGGGCCCAATGATTGGGGCATAATTAATATGATTTACAAATACTTTAAATAATTTTAGTTAAAAGCTCGTTTGACTTTGATTAAATTGATCAAGTCATCATGTAGAGCATTCTATAATTGGGTTTTATTTTTCAAACGATGACTATCAAGTCATCATCTTCGAATGTTGCTGACATAGGGTAATCTTCTGCTTTGTCAGGCTGGTCGGTGATAATATTTTTGTTATTTTAAATTATCAAGGAAGAAAGCACTTCATCTCCTGTTCATATTAGTCAAAAGGCATAAGACTTGTCATATGCAAGCTGCCATAGGACTTAGATTATCGACCAGCTATCTTCTTTCAATTTCATTTTATAGCTCATAATTCATCAGCACCGCTGCCTCTCTGTTCTGGTAAAGCCCACTCTGATGCTCATAATTTCTGATGAAGTGATTTCAATTAAAGTCAAACAAATTCTCCGTTATATCTTAAAATAAGTTTTCTAATAAAGATTAAAGTTATGCCCTAAATACATATCTTGCTCTTCGTGAATGGATTTGTGAATGTGAAAATAAATATCACATTCTTTTGTATAAAATTACAGTAAAAATTTCCTTTACTAATGAATACCTTTATCTGCCTTTTATTCCTTGTTGGGGCATAGACATAGACTTTCAAATATTGTGTAATATTCATTGGCATATAATGAGGACCGCCACTCTTATTATAATTATAAATTTTATTTAAGGACTAGAATTAATTAACTTAATCTTTATTTAAAATTCAAACCAAACAAATTATTATTATTAAATATTTTCTAAACACACTTGGTTTCTTAGTTCTTAATTATTTCATAATTATTTTAATGTTAATGCTCGCTGTCTGTGTTGGCAACCCGAACATATGCATATGATTTGATTTAAATTTATTTTTATTCAGTTTATTATCAGATATTAATGTCAGTTCAGGGGTCTCTGATACTCACCAACCATTGAGCTAGTTTCTTGGCACATAGCACTGTGCCGTCGATTTAGATTTCTACTAATCTGAGCTGTTGAGTTGGGTTTGAATTCAGTTTTGAACTGCCTGAGTTTGGATCCCACTTGCATTCAGGTGGTGGTGTTTTTTTGACTGGTAAAATATATATATATATATATATATATATATATATATATATATATATATAGTTAGTAATCATGATTGAAATTACCCAAAGATATCAAGGACATGAAAATTCACAAATGTTTTTAAATGTTTTTAATGTATATCTATATGGAGGCAACAACTAAAATAATTATTTTCAATATATTATTTTTTTAAAATTCACCATTATATAATGCTAATTCTTTCAATTTAATTATATTGGCAAATTAAAGGACTCTAATACCTATAACACATATTATATATTTGTTACAATAAATTACTAAACACCAGATTAAATACCTAAAAATATTTTATGATTATTTGTTAATGAAATTTATCTAAATATATTATTTAAGCCTATCTAAAATTTCTATCTTAAACCTGTTCACTTCCACTTGTCTCTGAACTAGATCCTGTCTAAAGTTTCCAGATTGCTAAACCTGTCTTATTATTGTTTTTTTTTTTACATTTTCAAAAGATTGAAGCTAAATTTAAAAAAAAAATGGAATCAGAATTACTGTGTTGATTATTATAGCATAAAAAATCGAATTACCTGAACCCACATTTCTATTATCACAATTAATTAATGAAAATGATTTACTGAATGAGAGTGACTGAAGACAATAAAAAAACAAGAAAACAGAAAAGGATGTTTCTTTCTAAAACAGAACTGACTCTTTTTCTTAGCAGTAATTACTTTTGATCAATATTATTTATTTGTTATTCACAATTAACGATCTTATCTGAAAATTAATCCACTATATACTATTTTACAAGTTTTTCAGATTGCAGGACATAGCAATATAACATTTCTTAATAAAGAATTTAAATTTATGAGGCCATCAGTCAGACCCCCCCCCCAGCATTATATTTACTTCTCTTGCATTTGGACAGTATCAAATTACAAATAAGCCCACATCTATTAAATATTTGATATTTTAATACTTATTTGTTCATTATTAACGTCTGTCAATCACTTTTTATTTATTTTATATTGCTTCTACATGTTTCTTTTAATTTTTTTATGGAGGTAGAAGAGGAATAAATTTAGCATTATTTTGCTTTATGATTTAATACAAAATCTGACCTATGATTCAGAATTTACTTTTTTTTTATTTAAATAAAGATAGTGATAATTAAAATATTTTTAGATACTTATTTATAACAGATGCTACATCCCTTCCTGTTAATATTGTTATAAACAACATGATTATTTTAGATCTGACATACAATTTATATATTTATTCCTTTTTATGAAGGACATAATGATTAAACTATTTCAAATACTATGAAGCCTAAATAATTTGAATAATAATTTAACAAGGTTATTTTTAACTGCCTTACATCCTTTTTTTATTTTACTGGATGTTGTTAATTTTATAGAATATAATATGAGATATGATTGATGATGCAAAATAAATACACACTTTTAATTTTAATGATTTCTTTTTATTAATTCAAATCTTTTATCCACTCTGCTGTTAAATACAGTGTACCATTTTAATTTTTATTCATGTTATTCATGGTTCATAGACATAGTTTGTGGCATTTCTTCACCAATTTTGGATACATTTTCATTTTAGACTTATAGGAAATTTGAAATTTAAAATTTTAATTTCAAAACAGCCTGCATATGGTAATATATTTTGAAAAAAAAATCAATTTCCATTGCTGCATATTGGTGTGTACACCAGCCTCTTTTCTCTGATTGTATAGCTGCCAACTCTGGATATTGTGCTGCAGGAGTTTCTAAATGATAATGTTAGAAATCAAAACAAAATGTTTTACACATTTGTGCTTGATTTTAAATGTAAATTATTATATTTATCATAATTTTTTCATTCATAATTAATATTTCACATTACTTTATTATAATATAAAGTTTGATTTGAAGAAATTTAAATTTTACAACGAAAATAAGTGTGGAAAAATGACAACTCTTTGAGACAAGTGGTTGACAGTTACTAACTGTAATTTCCATATCAGTCATTCTAAATGACAAAATCTAAAATCAAAACAAAATGTTTTAAAAGTTTTTAATTTATTTTGAATGTAAATAATTATATTTATCATAATTTTTTACATTCATAATTAATATTTTATATTACTTTATTGAAATATAAAGTTTGATTCAATTTTTTTTAATTATTCAAGAAAAAAATGTAGGAAATGACTGCTTTTCATGAAATATGAATAACATTGACCACTACAGAACTGAATAATGACACAGACTGGTTGGAATATAAATCTTTTGTTTTATTGCTGACTATTTTGAAGTGTTTTTCTTATATTTTTCTTCAGTTATTAACACTATTTTTAATTTTTCATTACATTTAACCAATTTGAATCTAAAATTATTTTATTTTTAGAAGGTGAATTGAAGCAATTATGTGTGTTTTAAATTAATATTTTATCAACAGAAACTAATTGTAAATGAAACTGATGAATAATAGTTCTCATATGTTAGTAAGAGAGCAATTCAAAAATTAAACAAGTGTTTTAGAAGTTGATGTTGACATAAAAAAAGGTGAAATGATGACCAAATTAACTATTATGGAAACTTTAAATTTCTTCTTCTATATTAAGAAAATATTAACCACTAGAAAGTCCATCTTGTTGATAAGAGTACCATTCCTATCAATGAGATTATTCTTTTATTAACATATTGTAAACCATTATATAATTATTGAATTATAATTTTTCAATAAAGTATAAAATGATCTACACTCATTGCTGAATATTTAAATGTATAAACTTATTTTTATACACTATAAAATATAGCTTCAATTAGTACAATAAATAACAAATTTTATATATTTTCTTGTGACAGCATCTTACAGCTAAGAGTGGAAAGGTCATTATTAAAAAAAAAAAGATAAATATGACTGAGCTGGCAACAGTTGACTTTAAAGATGATGATGATTATATAAAAACTAATGATAATTTACCTCTTTTGGTTCATCATTAATTAGAAAGTCTATCATCTTATTTCTCATTATTAATATCCTGAAATATTTAATGAAAACATTTGTTTCAGTACAAAATAGCTATATGTAATGCACCACATTTATATACTTCATTGAATTAATAAGACTCCAATATATATATATATTAGATAGAAGACCTATATATAAAAGTCTTTCATATCTTTGTTTTTAATAATACTACTTTTCTTTATTTTGTTTGTTTCAATAAAACTTTGTTTTAGAACTTAATTTAATATTACCCATGTGAATAAATTATTGTTATAACCATTTTAATTTAATAATATTTGATTTAATTATTAAAGTTATAATAAGACATATTGAAATATAGTATAAAAATTTAAGACTTACAATAAATAATTTAATAAATAAAAACATTTAAAGGGTTACATAAACAGATTAAAAAGATAAATTTATGTGGAAATAAGTGTATTGTTTTGCTTATAAAAATAATAATTAGATTAACACAATTTGTAATAATTTAAACAATAAGAGGAAAAATATTTCAAGGTATAAAATATTTTTTCACTTGTATTAGATTCAATAAATATTGTGGTATTTTTATATTTGTCTATATCCATCATCTAATATGAGTATTGAATGTCTTTTAAAAAAAACAACTTTATTTAAATATGTCAAATATATTCAACTGTTAGTAATTGACACACTAAACAGTTAGCTTATGCACACTGTTTTGAGAGTTATTATTTCCCTTTCTTATTTGGGTGCTGCTTGTTTGACCAGTGACACTACTAGAATTGGATTCAAATCTGGACCCTTAGAATCTTAAGTATTGAATTTTAAGATAACACTCTAACAAGCTGCTCAGTTGGTTTGAGTGTTAATTTAAAATTCCATACTCAAAAATTTAAGGTTCCAGGTTTGAATTCCATGATAATACTGTCACTGGTCTGTCCAGCAGTATCTGGAGAAGAGGGGGGGTAATATATCTGGAATAATACCTGTTTGATGTCCTATTGCTAACAGTTGAGTATATTTTGTATATTTCAATAAAGTTACCTTTTTATAAAATACTTGTATTATATGATGGAAATAGTCCAATATAAAAATACATCTAAAACATCCATCATCACAAACCTTCAGGAAAACAATAAATATTGTTTTTTGTGGGGTGGGGTGGCAATACCAATGATAGGGTGACTTTTTCTATTATTACAAAAAAAATATATTGTTACCACATATGAATATTATGCTAATTGCAACAGTGGTTATTTCATTTTTTAGCAATTATGTGGAGAGGTAAATTATCATGTTTATTTAAAGTTTAAATCTTAACTAATCTGACCAACATCATAATATTTTGTTTAATTGTTATCCATGACTGTTAAAAATCTTTTCTGAAGTAAAATCTATAAAAATTATAACATCAATTTTTGTATTCTGTTACATTGAATTATTTCAGTTTGAGGAAAAAAAAATAAGAAAAGTCCTATTTTTTCAATGATAATTTTTTTTTTACAATTATTGTACTTTTTTAAAAATTCCAAACTATATTATACTACTTTGGGTTTGCTGTAGTGTAAGACTGCAGGAATATTTGCATAAATATACATTAGATAAGGGTTAATCTGTCAACTCTACAAACTTTAAACCACTTGGACTACTCTAATATTATGAAACTTGACTGTATAATGTACTTTTAATTTTCAAATTTCTTAAATGTCTTTCTCGATAACGTACAGAAGAAAATTATTTAGTCTTAGGACTGTCGATAATAAGTGATAGTTTTCTAAAAACACCAAAGGTAATCTTATTTCTAATTATTTAAAAGAGAATTATTGCAAACATTATTTTAATTACATTATGTATATATAATTTTGATTTTTCCCTTCATTTCTATTTGTAATTCATACTTGGTTAATTTTGTGAACAACTAAGTGCTTTTTTTTATAAACTAAAGCTGAACGCACTTTCATCAAAATCCTTAATATTTGCATATATAAAAGCAGTTCCCTTTAATCTACCTGCAATTACTTTTGCCAATCAAGGAAGCTATTGTTTTTCTTTGTTTTATTTTCAAATGAAATAAAAATTATTTTACAATATATTATTTTTTGTATTACAGTTTATGAAAATCAATTTAATAAAAGACGTGATTTAAACTTTAAAATATTAACTTAGAAAATAAATTTAAAAAAGTAATATATAGAAGACAATGGATCAAATGATAGGCTCCTCTTAATGAAAATGAATAAAAGAAGTAATGAGTTTAGAGTTAGTTTGATATCACAGAAATATTTATTTCAATAATTTCTTTGTAATAAAACAATAACACATGTATTACTTACTTATATATAAATAATTATTAAAAAAATTACTAAAAAACATAAACAAGTAATGAAATTATTTATATGTTATTTAATAAAAAAATATTGGTTATGCACACTAACAATTATATCTTCTTTGAAAGACATTTAAAAAAAAAAGACATCTGTATACTAAAATGAAAATAAAATCTGGATTTTTAATCAAATATACAATTATCTTGTAGCATATTTTCTAGATTGTTTTATCTACTGTCAATATGTGCAATTAGAAAGCAAACACAATGTTTTTTAGTTAACTAGTAAGCTTCATTATTATATTAAACTTTACTGTAGGGTTAATAATAGATTTTTTCTAATAAGAGTGATTCCTGCAAATTTAATTCTACGTTTAACTTCATTCATTATTTTACTAAATATAATTAAAGATAATCTGTCTAAAGTGTTTATTTTTGGTAAGTTCTCTTGATTTACATTAATCATTATTTTACTCATTTTATAATTCATCATTAGTCCATTTTTGTTACATTCTTCTAAATCCTTACAACATCTCAGAAAGTTCTGAAATATTATTCTCAAAAGTAATGATTTCACCTACAAAATCTGTATGCCAAATAATTTTCATGTATTTTTCTTATCTTAGCTTTCTATTTTAATTCAAAAAATACTAGTTTGCAAAATAAAGATCACCCTGTCACCAATCGTATTAATGATTACTATATAACACGATTTTAATGCAGGTTTATATTTTGTGGTTTCAAATCTTTTAATACTGAGGAAATATATTTAGTTTCATTTATTATTATTATTATTATTATTATTATTATTATTATTATTGTCATCATCATCATCATCATCACATTATTATTATTATCATTATTATTGTTGTTGTTATTATTATTATTATTATTATTATTATTATTATTATTATGAAGAAGAAGAAGAAGAAGAAGAAGAAGAAAAAGAATTTTTCAAGAAAATCGAAGAAACTTAAATAAATACCGATTTTAAAATTGCTGCATTTGACATAATGAAGTTATATGGATCGATAAATAGGAAGCTATCTAACTATATAATTAGGAAGCAACTACTACAAAATTGTCCTAGTTGACTTTATTGTAGAATTTTTAAAATGGCTTGATGAAAACATAGTGGCAATATTTGAAGGGAAATGGTTTAAAATGATCGACGGTTGGCCTATGGGACTTCCAATTAATGGGGTTGTATCAAATATTTTTTTAAATTATTTTGTACAACAAGTTCTTCCTATGTACCATGCTTCACAATCCATAATAATATACACAAAAATATATAGTTGATTTATTCAATGAAGCACCTGAAAACATAATTATAAGTATTCAGAAGGATGTGTAAACACACACAAACTTAACTTTAAACTACATATAGGAAAATGAACAGCATGAATTGAAATATCTAGATTTAAAAATACAAAGGAAAACAATAAGCCTTAATTACAGTATGATAATTAATCTATTAAAATAAGGGGTTGCACTCACCCACATTCATAATCATCTAAGTCTTGCAAATTCACAGGACTTTTTACTTTTTTATTTAGGAATCATTACTTATGGAAGTTGGAGGCTGACAGGAAAACTACATCACTTGTTATATTAGAAAGTTTAAAAAGAGGGATACAACTACAGAGCTATGTTCAACAGTTATTGAGCTTTCCTATAAAATGTTAACCCAGGAGCATAGCAATGAAACAAACCACATTTATGTTTCCTTATATTCCTCAAGTGGCCAAACATTTAATTAAAAACTTATTTAATTAATTCAAAATATTCTTGACAACTCCCCCAAACACACATAGAGTGATCAACAACACAAAGGACAAAATAGAGCCAGACCAAGCCCCCTCCCCCCAAGTTCTATATAAGATTATCTGCCGTGAAACTGGCTGTAAGGCAACACATTATGGTAAAAGTTAAACTACAGTAAACAATAGAGTAACACAACACTTATATATGTATAATAGAGTTGTAAACAAAAATGAAAGCAATTCAATATTTGCAGAATGTCAAAAACATTTAATCATAAAATTGAACCTTCTAGCACCAAAATTGTTTGCAAAGAAAGAAGTGGTACCAAAAGAAAAATAAAAAAAGCATATTTCATTGTGAATGATCCAAACACCATCATTTGAAGGAACAACTGCTTTAGAATACTGATAAAAATGGACAGGATTATGATTTGCATAAATTTGCATTTATTATCTTTATACATAATAATGTCTTTCAATATGGACACTGAAATTGCTAAACTGAATATTATTTGTGAAAATGTTTACATTTAAAGTGTATTTTATCATCATTATCATCATCATCATCATCATAATCATCATCATCATTATTATTATTATTACTTACTACTACTACTACTACTACTACTACTACTACTATGACTACTACTACCACTACCACCACCACCACCACCACCACCACCACCACCACCACTACTACTACTACTACTACTACCACTACTACTACCACTACCACTACTACTACTACTACTACTACTACTACTACTACTACTACTACTACTACTACTACTACTACTACTACTACTACTACTACTACTATTATTATTATTATTATTATTATTATTATTATTATTATTATGTTCAACAATATACTTTATTGATAAAAGATGTGTTACTTTGGTGCAAAGATTTTATCAGGATTGCAAAAGCATTTCAAGTATAATGATTATTTGTTATAATATAAATTGTATTAACATTGCTGATCACAGTATAATTATATAAATGTTGTTAATTATACATGATTGTTATTAATGATAATTTTTGTATGGATGTGTAAAAAATGCTCATAACCTTTGAATTAAAGTTTATTTGCCTTGAGCTTGACTTGTCTGATTAGATAGGCTTCTGTGCCATTGAATTATTGTAATGAGTGTCTGGAACATATTTTCATGTAGCTAGTTGGATGATAAATCAGAATGCATGTCTGAGAATTTTAGTAATACCTACTGTACTTGTGGTAGCTTATATGTTGGACTGGTCTCTAATGAGTGACCAGGAGACTGCAAAAATTATCAGGCAGATATGTTGTTATACTACCCTTTTAGATGGCATAATTTATTGATAAATGTGAATGAAATACTCATGTGATATTGTTGCCTAACAAGATAATGCACCATATGCAACCGAAGACAAACAAGACAAATGTGTCTTCATGTGCTTTAGGAATGTGTTTTTTTAAGATTGAGTAGGGTAGTGGATGGAAGTATCATGATTCCTGTGTGCATTTAACATAATTTGTCATGTTCTATTTAGTGCTAGTCAGTCATTGAGAAGGTATTGAGTATCATCAGACTCATATCATGGTCCACAGAAAGGTTCAATATTTTGTACAAATGATGATACAACAGAGAAGAGACATTGGAAGCACTTGTTGACAGGGAATAATTTGAAAGTGTAAAATGTCAGTTCTAGTGCCTATTTTTTAAATTGGAAGAGAAGCTGATGGATATTTATGCCAAGTATAGGAAGAGAATATGAAATGCCAGTGTCTGGATAAAGCAAGTTAAATGTTTGCCAATTAGGGTATTCAAATTGTGGAGAGAGGCTGATATGTATGGTGGTACCAACAATTGAATGATTAAGATATGTCACCTATGGTGTTGAATGAAAAGGTTTGTCTGAAGGGGTTAAGTTCAACAGAAACAGTAAGTTTTGAATCCAATTGGTGATAGCTGCTACTAAGTAAAGGATATTTTTATGTATAGAACATCTGAATGCATTGCAAGTGAAAAACCTAGTACATGGGGTGGAAGTTGAGTTATCTTATGGATTTTAATATGGTTTTGCAGCCCCAGAGCAGTTTATTGCACATGGAGTTGATAGCAGAAATGAACATCTTTGAAAATTTGATTGCAGCTGCATGCTACATATTTTTGTCATAGCAGGAACATTGAACATATATATTTTAGAGTAAATGAAAAGATTTGCCTTAGAAAATAAGTTAATGAATTGCAGTACAGGATATTGTAACTTGGTTGTAATGGGAGTTTTATACCAAGAGGATTTTCTTAAAGAGAGGCCTAATATTGGAGTAGGTTTTTTTTTTTTGGAAAACATGGGAACATGATTTATTTGTAAATAGAGTCCATGCACCATTATTTGGAATTAAAATGCAGTTTGCAATTTTCTGAAATGTCATTAAGAATGGTTTGCAATATGAAGTATTGTTTCTAGATGGCAGGAAGACAGTGATATCATCCATGTAGGCTGTGCAAAAGAATGTACTACTGGGTGTGATGAATTTGGATTCTAGTAATTTTATTATGTATTTATTGTAAAAGTAGATTCATGTAGTGCAGACAAGTAATGAGCTTAGAAATGCAACAAGTGTGAAATTGACTGAGTGAGGTTGAAGGATGGATAATTTTTACCATTAAAAGGGATGTGCAACTCATGATACAGAAGGATGTTTGTGATTAGGTATAGGGATAGTGATGTTAGTGAGCATTTGAATAAGAATGTTAATTGAAACTGAATCCAAAGCTGCTTTTATATCAAGCTGGTCTGCAATAGGACTGTGTTTTTTTTTTACTTTTTTGAACTGTACTTGAATTGTAATGAATATGGTGAGTGTTGGTTGTCTGGTAAAGTAATTATCTTTGGAAAACTAATGATCTGATAATATTTAAAAAATGGGTAATGCTATTTAGTCCTTGATTACTTTTTGAAATATTTTAAAGATTTTTTGGTTCATGGGGATGAGATGTATCATTATGTATTTTAGTGAAAGACACTATGGCAATTGGATAAAAACCTTTTTACATTATATGTACTTTGGAATAGGAAATAACCGGATCACAAATATACAGCAAAGTAAAATGACTAAGATGACTCAAGATGAATACAGAAATTCTATAAGGTCTAGAGTGACAAGTGTTTTCAATAGTGGCAAATTTGATAAAAAATAGTTGGTTTTGGAAAGGCAGTGCTCATGACAGTCTGCTACAAGACAGTGAACTGATGGACTGATTACATCATGGTTCTGAAGTTTACTTTTAAAGTGCAATATATTGGATGACTAATATTATGTCTAGTACATACAACTATGTTAGTTTGAAGTGCCATAGTGGCTTTTGATGAAAATAGGTGATCCAATTCTCAGATTATATATATGCTTTTGCCTACTAATGTGCTGCTGTGTTAGGCAATTTTTTCTGATTGCAAGATATATTTTTTCAACTGTTTTTAGACATGATGGTAAATTTTAGTGAGCCTAATTAACTGTTTGTATGTTTTGTGTTTGGTCTTAGTAGTGATAATTTGTTTATGTAACATATTGGCCAATGCTAGAAAATATAAGGTTGATGAAGATCATTATGCTACATGTTGTATATTAAATGGTAATATGTGTATGAAGTCAAGATACTTCTGAATGGAGTCTATTGCCATTTGGTATAGCTTGTTTAATATGACCTTATAATAATAAAAAAAACAAGCAGTCAATAATAAATGAGGGAAAATCATGTGAATTGTTTTATTTAATTGAATAAATATTGCTTGGAATGCATTAGGGTTAAGTGTTACTGCTCAGGCAGAGTAATCTGAGAATGGAGGGAAGTTAAGTTTAATTTCTATTAGGTAATACAAAGTTTGGAATGAAAACACAGATTGATGTCAGTGGCATGCTGATTTCTGTGAAAAGAGATTGAACCAAGTGGAAGAAAATTGTGGTCACTCATTAGTGAGAAGTTTAAAAGATGGTGCCATTTATTTATAAAAGTTGGGTAATCCAGAATGAAATCACCCATTAATTTGTTTTTGGTGTGGGCAAGTTGCAAGAGCTGAATTGATGGTTTAGATGATATATGTGTTGACTGTAGATCCAGGGTGAATATAGACAAATATTATATTTAGTGTTACTATTTGGTGGTGAAAAGGAATAATTAGTAAGTGCCCATCAATATATGGAATTTTAAATGGCTTGAGTGGGCAATTAAATGTGATAAGAATTCCAGTGCCTGCTGTTGGCAATGAATTGTCTTTGAAGCAAACACAGATGTCATCATGTCCATGGAAGTAATCAGTGGGGTCAATTTGAGATCCTCTGTAAACTTTAGGTTCCAGTAATTTGAGTGGATTAAATGATAGTAACTGACTGCTGTGATTCATATATAATGATACACTTAGGCTAGACATTGAGCCCTAGTATTTTAAGGTTCATAGAGTATAAAAATGGTTAATGTTTATGGAGGTATTTTTTAAATAGACACTGTGATATGGTCTTTGATTTTGCTAATGTGGAGTACCATTGGGTGCAATTGCTTCTTGAACAATTATTACTAAAGCTAATTGATGAGTCTGGTTAGAGGTGTGATGATAATAATAATAATAATAATAATAATAATAATAATAATAATAATAATAATAATAATAATAATAATAATAATAATAATAATATCATCATCATCATCATAATTATTATTATTATTATTATTATTATTATTATTATTATTATTATTATTATTATTATTATTATTATTATGCTTCAACAATGAACTTTATTGACAAAAGGAAGTATTACGTAGGTTTACAAATATTTCAGATATTGTACCAGGGTTATATATTTCAAGTGTAATGGTTATTAATTGTTATATAAATCTGATTTACATTGCTGATTATAATAACGTGAAAGGCTAAAATCTTTGTCAGAAGTGACTTAAAAATGCTTAAATGAGAGCCAATCAGATAGTAATAATGACATCATAAGAAACTCTAATTTCAATTCCCAAGTCAGGGGTTTTACAAGAAAAAAATGAAACCCACATTCTTCTCTACAAAAAATTATATATAAATTTCACAATATTCTATCATCTGCTTGTGCTTAATAAATTTAATATATTTACATTTTTTATGATCATTTCATTAGATTTGAAAATTACTCCATAGTAAATTGAAAGATTTCATGTTGTTTATTTATAGATAATATTTAGTAAATTAAAAGTGAAGGTGTTTAAAGTTTCATGTTTTTAGTTCAAAATGCTTGAGTCTGGCTTATTTATATATAAATTTAACTAGAGAAAAAGGTGGGTTCCATCTTTTTTTCATAAAATCTCTGATTTGTGTTTTAAATTTAGAATTTCTTATGCAGTCATTATTACTATCTGATTAGCTGTCATTTAAGCATTTTTAAGGCACTTCTGACAAAGGTTTCAGCTTTTCATGTTATTATTATATCATCTGCCTGTGTGTAATAAAATTAATATATTTACATTTCTAATGGTCATCTCATTAGATTTGAGTATTACTACATTGAGTCTGGCTTATTTATATATAAATTTAAGTAGAGAAGAAGATGGGTTCCATCTTTTTTTTCATAAAACTTCTGACTTGTGTTTTCAATTTAGAGTTCCTTATGCAGTCATTATTACTACTTGAATGGCTGCCATTTAAGCATTTTTAGGGCACTTCTGACAAAAGGTTTCAGTCTTTCACATTATTTTTATATCATCTCCTTTCGCTTAATAAATTTAATATATTGCTGATTATAGTACAGACATATGAACATAGATTTCATATAATTTTTAATGATATATAAACATGAGAAAAAATATAATTCATATTATTTGAATTGACTCTCACAACAACATGTTGAACTCATACCAGTGACCTTCATGTTCATACATCTTATAATTCAGTCCTTCCAAAAATCATATACCCCATGTGTGTATGCAGTAATGTTTATTCTATTTGCCTTCTGATGCAATCATTATATTTTCTTGTTTGGCAACAATGCCTGAAGGCATCTATTCAAATTCACAAATAAATTTATGCAAATTAAGAGCAAATGAAAATAACATAATATTCCAGACATTTTTGTGGTTACCTGGTGACTTCTTAGAGAGCAGTCCAATCTATGAGTAGCCATAACCACAGTAGACAGTTCTAATAATTTTCTTAGACAAGTCATATATTTCAGATTACAACTGTTTGTATTAAAGTCTATGTTTCAGAAATTTTTCTTATATAATATAAGTCTGTCTAACTGGACAAGTCAAGATTCTCACAAATGAATTTTTTTCTTCATATTATTTCTTTTATTGCTAATGATACTGCTACAATTATCAATGTTATTATTAAATATTAAACATATCTATCTAAAATATAACTGTATTACAATTCTTAAAGATAATATTAAAATAAGAGGGAGAATATAAATTTAAAGCAACAGATATTATATTCTAAATTTTCATTAGTTAGTAGACGTATTTAACATTTGGTTACATATTTATTATATAAATATTAAAATTGCATTATGATATATATATAGGTTTACATTATATACAGGATTTCAGAAATAATATTATTTTGGAAAGTCTAGACAACGTTAAAATTAATTGACGTTTCAAAAAAAAAAAAAAAAAAGAAGAAAAAAAAGTTATTGTTTTATTGTGTTAAGAGGAATTAGTTTTGCGGCGATTAGTTTCGTTAAAATCAATGTTTTTGAACTAGTTATTAAAAGAAGGAAAATAACATTTTATAAATAAAGACAACGCCATGAATTGATTAGTATCGATTTATTTTTGTTAAAAGATAAACGTCTTTTTTTAAAAAAAAAAAAAAGACATACTGTATATCATTTTTAGAAATATGGTATTAAAAATAATAACAAATTACAGATAATTTGTCACATTAGTTTATTGTTTGTAAATTAAATAAAGTAAAGGTTTTTATAGTCTACAATATACATATTAAAGTACATATATTTTATAAAAAAAATATTTCCAATAATTTTTATAAGCCTTTGAAGAATAATGTTTTTTTTTTTTTCATATGGAAATTTAAAAAAAAAAAAAAACATGTACTCCTGTAATTATTCCATATAAATATAAAATCAAGGCATTAGTGGGAATTTTGTAAAAAAATAATACATGATTAAAAAAATATAGGTTATATGATTTTTGTTTTATTAAAACATCCAACAGCAAAACCAGATGTATGCTAAAATTGAAACGAAAAATATAAATACAGTCTTGCATTGGTGGTCGAGAGGTCAGCGCGACTGTCTTGCACTTGCAGGCAGTTGCCCGGGTTGCGGGTTCGTGTCCCGGCCGATGCCATGACACTTAAAAAAAAAAAAAAATATAAATACAAACAGATTAAGACTTATATGGTTCATAACATTTATTTAAATAATTATGTGATGTTATATAAATAGTAAGATCATTTACTTAAAATACTTTTATTAGTTTTTAATGAAATTTTTATGGGTTTTCTTCTTCTTTTATTTTTAAGATATTTATAAGTTAGTATTATTTAACTCATCTTTTATCTTAAATTCCATATTTGTTAATATTAAATGACTTTTTATGAGTATAACGTTTACAATAAACACAATTTAGACTCTTCTAAAAAGTCAATCTTTTAATTCTTCTTATTCCACCTTTCAAAAAAAAAAGAAAAAAGAAAACTGGTATAATAAAAATACACACAAAAAGCTATTTTCATTTTTCCAGATATTACTTTAGCTGAGAAAAGAAATCCTATAACAATGAGTGTTTCATGAAGGTTTGTGATGATGGTGTTTTAGTTGTATTTTTATATTGGACTATTTCCATCATGTACTATGAGTTGGATGTCTTTAGAAAAAAGTATAAATTATTTCATTATTCTAAATATGTTCTAACTTAGTAATAGCACATAAACCAGATATGGAAACCATTAATCAACTTCCCTATTAGCAAAAAGTGAATAAATTATGAGGAGTTTTATAGATAAATATATGAAAATTTCTACTGACTGTTACCTTTGGCAGGATGGCTCAGTTGGTTAGAGTTTATACTCAAGAATCTAAGGGATCGAATTCAAGTGCCATGCTAATACTGTCACTGGTCAGAATGGCAGCAACACATAAAGAAGAGGTGAGACTTGAATGTATTTGGAATATTTACAAAAAGTTAAATTTTTCTAAAGACATTCAATCCTCATATTGAACGGTACAATGATGAGCTGGCTTTGTTTTCACTTGATGTAAAATTGTAAACATTATTTTGCAAGTCACTGCAGACATTGTCTCTAATATTAAGTAACATTATCCAAATCAACATTTTAAAGACCAATACTAACTTTCTTATAGTTACATAATAGTCTATTATTTGAAACAATATCTGGATTATTTACCTACTAGTACATAACATAATGCTTACCACTTAATTAAGATGTGTTATGATATTTGAGAAATAAAGTGAAAAAACAAACACAAATTATGATATATTGATCTGTAAATCTTGAGTTTTGTACAGAACATTGCATTAAACCACCCAAAACTATTTTCTTTGTGATGATTGCAATAAAATATCATTTACTCATCATTATCAATATAATTTTCAACAATTATTTTTCCAATACTGGATGAAAGTCTCTTATTCTTCACTTAATTCCAGCACTCTCTTTATCTATCCATCTATTTATCTAGTTATATCTTTTCTACATCTGGATAATTATATTTTCATACCTTTATAATTTCAACTACCTATCAGTTTTTCATTATTTTCATGTTGATAATGACATCTGTTTGCTTTCTCATCCACAATATTTTAATATATGTGGGTTTTAGTTAGCTGCAATACTCATCTTTTTATATAGTTTAGTATAATCTGAATTGTCTATACTGCTGCTACATTAAGCATTCAAATATCAGATGCATGTACAGAAATTGGAACATCATATTTGTTAGAAACTTTCTTTTCAAACAGCATAAGTATAATTTCTGTTACAGCTAACAATAATGAATGTATGCCTCCATTTTTATTAATAATATCTTGTCACTTAAATACTATTTTAGACTATTTAGTCTGACTTTCATAAGATTTGTAGGAATAGGTGGATTCATTTTATTTCTGAATAAATACTATATCTTGTATTGGAAAGGAAAGTATTCATTTATTATTAACACTCACAAAAAGTGCTTGCACAATTAGCTTGAAAGGTTGATATTTGAGTGTAATAAGATTACTTTTGTAATATTATCTGAAGTTCTGGAGCAGTGGAATTATTATTATTATTATTATTATTATTATTATTATTATTATTATTATTATTATTATTATTATTATTATTATTATTATTATTATTATTATTATTATTATTATTATTATTATTATTATTATTATTATTATTATTATTATTATTATTATTATTATTATTATTATTATTATTATTATTATTATTATTATTATTATTATTATTATTATTATTATTATTATTATTATTATTATTATTATTATTATTATTATTATTATTATTATTATTATTATTATTATTATTATTATCTTTCAAAAGGACTTTATTGAATATAACAAGAAAAGGTTACATTTATAACTATTTTACCACATGCAGATGAATTGAAGTCAGTATAAATAAGTTGAAAATTGTAATTGGGGGGGGGGGGTAACAAAGACAAAGGATATGAATGTGGTTTACAAATTTGAGTTTACATTATTTTCTTTAAAATATATACATCCAATTAGTTTTGTGCACTTGTAAAGCTCTTAGTTCTGTTTTTTATTAGACTTTTTTTTTTCTTTATAATTTTGAGCCCTGTTGTAATATTGACCAAGTGGCTGTGTACATCTTTTGGGATACAATTTTTTCATCCCTTAAGCGGAGCTGTTCCATTTTGTTCCAGAATGTGTTTGGATGTCTTCTTGGATTATTGTTGTACATGAAGGAGCATCTTGTACACCATAGTGAAAACAATATAAAAGTACTTGCTCGAATATGTGGGTAGCTACCCTTAATAAATGATTGTAAAAGGGTTTCAATGTCACAATTTCTTTGTTTGTACAATGATGGTATGGATGAACGAATATTATCAAATACTGGGCAGGTAAAAAGAAAATGTTCTTGTGTCTCAGTTTCTCTATGACACAACCAGCATATGTCTTCTGTATTTACGTAATGCCTTCTATATCTACAAAAGTGTAATGTTGGCAATGATTCAAGATTTAATTTGAGTAGAAAATCATAATATTTGGGTTCTAATGACCAGAATTTAAATTTTCGGGTTAGTTGTCTATTATTAATGTTTAAAATTGGTTTTTTATCATTTAGGGGAGAGCAAATTATCTGGTATACATCCCAATATTTAAATTTATCTTGCGGTGGTGAAAAAATAATGTTTGGAATGTTAAGAATTAGTGTAAGCAAGGTTTTCCAATATCCATAGGTTGGTGGTGGTTTATCTGTTGGGGTAATCTTGAAGAACACTTTCATGCATGGAAATAAATAAGTACATGCAGAAATGAGATTTAATGTTTTTTGAATGTTAAAAATATGTATTGAATGTAGTCCTAAACCATTTTGTATTAGAGGAGCTTGAATACGTTTTAGTGAAACCGAAACAATCTTTTTTCCCCACAGCAACTTTCTACATAACGAGTTTATTTTACTAGTAAAAGATTTAGTGTATAGTATTATTGGAGAATAGTATGTGATTCGAGTCATAATTAATAGATTAAACAGGGATACTTTTGAATACAGTGAAAGGTAAGATTTTGATAGTGAATCAATTATATTTTCTATTTTATTTTTAATTTTGTCTTGTATTTGTCGACACATTTTTAGATTGCTCAAATAGAAGGGGAATCCCACAAAAGAGCTGGGTTTTCCTTTAAAATGTTGTGTGTGAAATTGTCCTGTATATATTGACCATGCAGAAGATTTATCCATGTTAAACTCCAGCTTGTATTTATTAGTGTATGAATTAAGAATTTTCAATAGAGTTGTGATCTGTTTTTTAGAAGTTAAAAAAATCGAGACATCATCCATGTAAGCAATACAGGAGATGTTTGCTTTTAGACCAGGTATGTATATGCCTGATAATTCTTTTTCTATCATATTCAGTAAGGGATTGATATAGAAAGTAAAAAAAAGAGCACTTAGTGGTGAACCTTGTGGAATTGAACAGTAAGGTACAAAAGAGGGGGAATTCTTACCATTAAGTGTAATATGTATTTCTCGACTTAATAGAAGATTGGTGATTAAATATATTAAGGATCTTGGTATTGTTGTGTCTGCTAATGCTTCAACAAGAAGTTCAATTGGAATCATATCAAATGCTGATTTTATATCCAGTTGGATTACAACTGGACTATATTTTTTATTATTTCTGACAGAATCAATAACTGTTTTGAATAGAAAGGCTGCTTGCATTGTATACGAGCCTTTCTTAGCAAACTGCATTTTAGATAGTATAGGTATGATATAGGGTTCTATTTTGTCTTTAATGATTGACTCCAGCAGTTTGATACCCAGAGGGCTCATTGATATGGGCCTTAGATTGTTTAGTGTGGTTATTTTTTCATGTGTTTTGATAAATGGTACTAGTAAAAAAGGGTATAATCCATGTATATGATGGATCTTTTTTGTTAGAAAGTTTGCTAGATTACACAGATACTGAGCAGTAAAATTTTCTAAATGCTTGAATACAAAGCAAGGTATACCATGCATTTCTGGGTGACTGGAGTTTGGGGTTGATGCTAATTTTTGAATAAAGTCTTTGGGAGTAAATACTATATTTTCTTCTGGCTCACCGAGAAAAAATGGTGCAGGGCTGAATTTCTTCTTCTCTTGAAGTTTGGATTTGAAATGTGTGTAGAGGAGTAGCAACATGTTGTAACCAGAAATTATATCTTCTTGTATTTTAATTGCTGTTGGTATGTGAGTTGATGGCTTTTGTCCCAGTGCCCAGCGAATATAGTGTCTGGACCATGTGTGTGTCTGTGTCAAAAAGAGTTTTCTTTTTTTAATTGCCAGGTATTCTTTTAGTTTTTCAGAGACTGTTTTATAAAGTTTCTTCAGGGCAATCACATTTGAACAGCTTTGTTTATTTGTAGTACTGTTTGTGATTATTTTGTGTGTTTCATCTACAAGAGCTAGAAGCCTTGAAGGGTCTGGGGTAGCCCTTGTTATGACATCAATTGTATATGAAATAATGTTAACAAAGGCAATCCATGTTTGCACGGGATCCATTTCAATGTCTCGAAGTTTGAAGAGATATATATATATTTCTGAGAATAAATATTCTGGGGTTCGACATGGAAGAAGCACTCTAATTGTGTTTCCAATAGATGTTATTGATCTGTATATAAAATCATTCTTTAGTGAAACAATAATTGCAGAATGGTCTGATAATGATGAGTTTTTTATTGTTAGGCTGATCATGTGGTGTAACACTGGTGAGTAGAAGACCAGGTCAATTAATGATGAAAACCTGCCATTATTAAATGTTACTGAATTCTGTGGGAGATAGCCTTCTCCACTCATGAGTGGTATAGCTAGTAAGTGCAACCATTTTTTGACAAACTCATTGTATGACATGTTGAAATCACCAAGTAAAATTAATGGATGTGATGAGGATGCTATTTTGGAATTTATAATTTGAATGACTTTATTAATTACTGTGTGATTTGGAGGTAAATAAACAAATGCTACATTCAATGTAACTGTTTTATCATATAGTGTTATAATTAATATGTGTGCATCTATATATATTATTTTGAATGAATAGAAGGGGCAGGTTTTCATTACTACTACTCCTGTTCCTGCTGAGGGTGAAAATGATGCTTGGGAGAATGCTGAGTATCCTTGATTATTAAGATAGTTAGATGGATTAATCTGAGATTTATTATAAATTTTTGTTTCAAGTAACCCTAGCAAATGAGGTTGTATAATTTCAAGCCATTTTATTAATTGATAGTTTTTTCCCAGTGAGTTTAATCCACGGATGTTTAATGATGCTATTTTTATATTCATTATAGTTTCACTCAATAAAAACAGAACACACCTGATATAGTAATTAGATTATAATTTTATATTATTATTATTATTATTATTATTATTATTATTATTATTATTATTATTATTATTATTATTATTATTATTATTATTATTATTATTATTATTATTATTATTATTATTATTATTATTATTATTATTATTATTATTATTATTATTATTATTATTATTATTATTATTATTATTATTATTATTATTATTATTGCTGCTGCTGACTTTGTAGAATTAACATGTGTTATTTGTCTCTCTGATTTTTGAATTCTATAATTCTTATTTGGCTAAGTTTTTTCCTATTTGTGATGGTATTATTAAGTAGAGTTTGGAGATTTTATTGATCTTGTTTTATATGTATTTTATTTTCTAATGGTTTTATATTTCAATTTTTATTTATTGATTTCTTTTAACTTATTTTTAAGTAGCCATTTTTTATCTTGTTTTAGAATTTTTTTTTTATCTTACTTTTTTATCTTTGTTGGAATTTTTTTTTTTAATTAATTGATTTATTTTATTCTTTTTGATTTTTTTTTTATCTTTACTTTAGATTCTTAATTATCTTACTTTTTAATCTCTGTTGGAATTTTAATTAGTTTTAATTTTATTTTTTGTTTGTTTGGTTTTAAAACTTAAGGTTTTATTATGAATAAATGTAATTCTTGTCATTTAGCTCTTCCTCTTGGTGGAAATTTTATAACTTGTCTGGGTTGTAATGGGAATGTTCATTTTAAATGTAGTACAGTAAGTGGAAAGACATTTAAAAATATGTCATCTACAAATAAAGCTTTATAGAGGTGTAAAAATTGTAGAGCAGGAACTAATTTAAATTTGACTTTAAATGATGGATCTAGTTCTGATTCCTTATCTAATTCTTTAGATAATAATTCTACTCTTGAATTACTTCAGCAGATGAATAGAAAACATGATATGCTGCCTGTTTTATAGAATAATATTGATTCCTTATCTCAATATTTTGCTAAACTTACTTTAGAACTTGAATTAGTTCAAAATAATATAAAAATATTGATTAGAGAATTTAATGAAATGAAAGAAAAAGTAAAAGCACAAGATTCTTTGTTATGCAATTTGCAAAAATAATTTTTTTTTATTTAAAGCAGCAAAGATTAGAAAACAATATTGAAATTGTTGGTGGTGAATATGCTAATGATGAAAATGTATTTAATATTGTTGAAAATATAGCTAAAAATTAGAATTGTCAGACTTTAAGAAAAATTATATTAATTCTATTTATAAATTAAAATATGGAAGTAGTTTTACGCCTGTAATAAAAGTTAATTTTGTTAGTAAAATGGTAAGAGATTTATTCTTTTTAGGAGGTAAAAAAAATAAATTATATCTATCTGATGATTTGCCTATTGCTACAGCTGATAAGCATATATATTTGAATGAAGATTTGTTGCCTAAAAATAGGAAATTATTTTGGAAAGTTCGTTCAATGGCTAAAGAAAATAAGTATAGGTTTGTTTGGATTAAAGATGGGAAAATTTGGTTGAGGAAAGATACTGGGGATAGGGCTTTTAGGATTGTTTCTGAATCGGATTTGTCTAATTTATGACATGGATTATCTTTTAAAAATATTGTTACAGAAAAAGATAATTTGGCTATTGAAAATTTTAAGATTTTTCGTATAAATATTTGTAGTGTGAGGAAACACTTTGATGAGTTGTTAATTCTTTTACATTCACTTGATTATTCATTTGATATTATAATTTTGTCTGAGATCTGGATTAAGGAATGTGAAAAAGGACTGTATAAGTTAGAGGGATATACATCAATTATTAATTCTAGAATTAATAATAGGTCAGGTGGAGTTTTAGTTTATTATAAATCAGTGCTTTGTGTGACTTCTATTGATGCAGTTTTTGATTCTTCTGAATGTCTTGTTTTAAATTTCATTTTAGGTTCAGACAAATTAACACTTATTGCTCTGTATATGTCTTGCAGTCATACAGTTGAAAGCATTAGTGATGAACGTGGTGATTTGCTTACTAAATTAAATGATAAATTCATTATTCTTGTTGGTGACTTGAACATTGATATTTCTGGTGAAATTTCTGTTGCTGCTCAACATTATTTAAATATGCTGTCACTTTTTGGATTTATTCAATGTTTATTTCATCCTACACATGTTACATCTTCATCATCTTCACTTATTGATCATGTCTTTGCTAGATGTCCTGAAAATATTATTATGAAAACATCTTTTTTGGATTGGTGTCTTACAGATCACAGAGAAATTGTTGTTACTTTTAAAAAGAATTTTTCTCATAGTAAAAAGTGTTTTAAACTTTTATCTCATGATCGTTTGCAATCCTTAATTACTAAATATGATTGGAATTTAATATTTGAGTTGAATGATGTAAATTGTGCATTTTCATTCTTTGTTGACAAGATGAAGGAGTTTATCGATTATTGTTCTTTTATAAAATATATAAAGAAGAAAGATCTGAAGATACATGATTGGATTACAAATGAGTTAATATCAAAAGTTAACAGAAATAATAAATTGTACAAGCTTTTCAAAAGGTTTCCTGCTAATGAAGAATTTAAAGTTCAGCTAAAGGTTCTTGATAAAGAAATAAAGAAAGATATAGTCAAAGCTAAATTGATTTTCTATTCTACTCAAATTGATTCTTTAAAATCAACTAAATTAAGCAACTTTTGGACTGTTGTTAAAAAATTTATTTTTAAAGAAGGATTTTCACAAATTTCTAGACTAAAGATTAATGAAATATCTATTGATGTTTTAAATAATTCAAAACTAATAGCTGATCATTTCAATCAATATTTTGTACATAGTGTGGAATTGTTAATGAATAGTTTTGACAATAATTGCAGTTCTCATGTTTTTCAATATGAGAAATCTATCCTGAATTCTTTTGTTTTTAAAGAGATTGAAGATTGTAAAATTTTAGATTCTCTTTATAAAATGAGACATAAGAAATGTATTGGTTTGGATTGTATTTCTGTAAAAATATTAATTGAAAATGTTTTCATTCTTTTACCAATTTTATCTTTTTTATTTAATTCTTCTATTGATTCAGGTATATTTCCAGATTCTTTAAAATCTGCTGTTGTTACATCTATTTTTAAGAGTGGAAATAGGGAATGTTTGGAAAACTACAGGCGAATTTCTATTTTATTAACATTGTCTCAAATTTTGGAAATGTGTGTAAAAAACAGAATTCTTTTGTTTTTTTTTCAAAAATATAATTTATTTTCAAACAATCAATTTGGGTTTTTGCCAGGAAGATCTACAGAACTGTCTTTATCTGAACATGTTTCAGTCATCACTGAATCTTTAGAAAAAAATTACAAAACTATAGGCATTTATTTAGATTTGCGGAAAGCATTTGATTGTGTTCCACATGATATATTAATAATTAAGTTGCACCATTGTGGCATAAGGAGTACTATGCTTAAATGGTTTAAACCTTATTTAAGTAATAGAAGCCAATTTGTGAAAATTAATAATTTTTGAGTGATTCTGAAATAATTAGATATGGAGTTCCTCAAGGTTCAGTCCTGAGTCTATTGTTATTTACTGTTTATATTAATGATCTGCTTGATCTTTCTCTTCATTCTAACATTTTTTGTTTTGCAGATGATACTGCTTTGGTTACTTCAGCAGTTTCATATAGTTTACTTGAGAATCTTGTGAATGAAGATTTATTTAAAATTACACAATGGATGAACAATAATAGATTACTGCTAAATATTAATAAATGTAATTACATAATGTATTCTTTTAAAAATATTCCAGCAAAAGACTTGTTAATTCAATTGCCTTATGTTAATAAAACATCTTGTCAGAAAATTACCAGGACTTCAACAATTTCTTACCTTGGCTTGGTTTTGGATGAGTATTTACATTGGGATAAACATATTCTTTGGCTTCAAGTAAAATTAAGAAAACTTAATTTTCTTTTTTTTATTGATTAAGAGATTGTTTGAATAAATCTGTCCTATTAAGTATATATAAACAAATTTTCTTAAGCAGACTTTGTTATGGTATAACATTATGGGGTGGCACTGCAGCATATTTTTTGAAGTCATTGCAAACACTACAAAATTTTACATTAAGAATTATTTTGTTTAAACTTTTGGATTTGCCAAGACTTGAATTATTTAAGTGTGCTGGAGTTTTAACTATTCATCAATTATTTTTAGTGAATATTTTGTGTTATTATATTAAATACAAAAAAATGAATAAAAATAATTCTTCATCAATAATGGTGACTAGATCAAGTGATTTTGATTTATTATTTGAACTAGTGTACTTTAAAACTCATTGCAGATATCAGAAATGTTATCTTGGTCCAATATTTTATAATATTTTTATAAGAAACATTGGATTTAATATTAATGACCTGTCAAGGAAAACTTTGAGAAAATTCATTATGAACTGGATTATAATTGATGATAATCAAAAACTTTTTATTTCTATTTAATTATTTTATTGTATATTAATGTTTTTTTATTTTATTTGCACATGTATTTTTGTTAAGCTCCATGCGTGATTTATTTATCACAAGGAGATTATATGTTTAATAAATTAAATTAAAATTAAATTATTATTATTATTATTATTATTATTATTATTATTATTATTATTATTATTGTTGTTGTTGTTGTTGTTGTTGTTGTTATTATTATTATTATTATTATTATTATTATTATTATTATTATTATTATTATTATTATTATTATTATTATTATTATTATTATTTCTAGAATTATCTTTATTAATTCTTTGGGTTACATGGCATTACATAACATTGATTGTGATGGTTATAGTTGCAATCATGTTGTACAGGTTAATTTCAAGGGTTACAATAATCAGGTTTTAATATATTTTTAACAACTATTTTACTAGTTTTGATACAGAAATGAATATTAAGTTTAATCATTAAAGTCTTAAAAAATAATTCAATATGTCAAGCAGTGTTGGTCGAGAGTTCAGCAGCAGCTGCTTTATAAGGATTTGTCCCAGGTTAGCAGGTTCACTTCCTGGCTAATGCTATGACACATGAGAAATAGTTTAATATAAAACTCAATATCATAGATATATAGATATGTCCTAAGATTATAAAATCTGGCATCATATTGAAAGTTTTTAAGGTCACTAAATTAATCTTAATTATTGTATTTTTAATTGTTAATACTGAGTATACTAAGGAGGTAATTTATAATTCATGTAGAATATAATCACTCTATGCATGCTGTATAAAGAGCAGTCAATTCATAGAAGAATTATTGATGGTGACAGATGATAAATTCTGATACATGCAGTGTAAATTCTGTAGTCTAATGGTGAATAAAGAAGGCAGTTAGTGAAGATGATTTTTGTTGGAAGTAATAGATGCTACCATTAAATGCTTTTCAATGTGGTTATTGTTGGATTATCACATACTATAAATTGGATAGTTGTTTTAGTAGTGAGCAGGTGGCTGTATAAATAACTGGAAATGCAGTATTGTTATCCTAGTCCTTGACTTGTTGGATGTTATGGATGAAAGTAGCTGAGTATCATCTGGTGTTGTTCCCAATGATGAAGATGTAATCAGTGCACCAGGCATGCATAAGGATAGTTGTTGCACATGCTATGGGAGGGTGTATCTTATAATAATATTAGATTAGCTGTTTTATAAATGCAACATGAAAGTCCTGATCTGGTTGAGGTCTTGACCCTACTGAAAGAGATGTTGTTGAGTTTCCTCTGCACATTACATAAGATTCAGAATAAATTTATATGTTTACATAGATGGAATTACTAGAGAAAATATGATACTGGTATTTCATGAATATTAAAATGAACTAGGAAAGCAAAGAAATTAGGCTCCAAGGAGAATCTTTTGAAAAAGCAGAGTAACTGGTGGTTATTAATATTAAGAATAAAATAAGAATAATCTTTGTTGGCTTCTGAATATAATATAACATTTTTCCCAGTGTGTGTATTTATTAGTCATGTGATACATTGATTTGTTGGATGCTGAAAGGATTGATTTGTAAAGTGTGGTGAGAAATGAAGCTGATATAGGGAGAGATCTATCAGTAGGGATTATATGTAACAGAGATCATAGTGCTGGGAATTTTCGAACAATTGATGAATTGAATTTATGGATTTTTTGGATATTGGGTGCTATGGATGCTCATACTATTATTAAGGAATGGGCAACTAAGTCTCTTAGCTGAAATATGAAACTATCTTTTTGCCCTAGCTTATTGCAGAGGGAGGAAATTGCTAATTAAACAATTTTGAAATTTAACACTTGGAATGTAATATGGAATCTTAATCATAATTAGTATAAGTGAATTTTCACATAAAAAAGAGACAAACTTTGGAATGGGAGTTGGTAATCCATGTGACATTTTCTTTAAGCTTGTTTGTAAGGTATTTTCATTGTAAGTGAGCTTATGTAAAATGGGAAAGCCTAAGAAAGGGTTGTTTTACCCAGGAATAGTTGAGAGTTATGGTTTGATAGGGTATATAAATGATACTGTTGTTTTGCTTATATTAAATATAAGTTTATTACATAGCAGTACATTGATTGTATATATTTTTCCATGAGGGAAGATGCTTATGAGATAGCAAGAAGACAGTGACATCATCCATGTATGATATGTATGTAATGTATTGGTGCATATGTATAATTTGGCTGGCTGAAAATATCTATTGTACATGCTTTAATAGGGAATTTACATAGAAATTGAAGGGCAGTGCACAAAGAGATGAACATTGGGAGATGGATTGCATATGGGTGGATGATTTTGAACTTTTTCTAATAAGAATGATATGCATCTCTCTGCTGTGCAGTAAGTTGGTAATTAATTAAAGTAGAGTACTTGAAATGGTGATGTAGCTAGAATATCAATCAGAATAAAAATTTGACATAAAGTCAAATGCAGACTCTATATGTAGCTAAACTGCAATCTGATTATATTTTTGTTCATGAAGAAAGTTCAAAATTTCTTTAAACATCAGAGCACTCTGTAATGAAGAACAGACATTTTGTAAACTATGTTGAAAATCAGAGGAAGTAGGTATGGCTTTAGATAAACCTTTACAACTTTTTACAGACTCTTAATTCTGAGTGGCCTCATAGACATTGGATGAAGGTTGGTAACAATGTTTGTTAAGCCTGGATTTTTGGTAAATGGTACAGATAGGAACTGATATAGACATTTGCTCTGGGATAGATAATTTAACAGGTTACAGATGTGTAATGCAGTAAATTCATAAATTGGGCCAAAACAAAATCAGGTATTCCATTTGCACCTGGGTGACATGATTTATTTATAGTTGCAAACTTGTTTTAATACATTAACAACATGATATGCTGAGCATGTTTTCAAGTAACTTGTACACAGGATTGTTTTTGTTGATTGTGTGTACATTTTTGGCAATAATCCAGACCTCTTTAACTTTACATTTAGCATTGATTACTTCAGAGCAGACAATGGTGGTAGATGTAGGTTTAAAACTGTGGTTGTGTTTATAATCATTCAATGAAAATAGATTTTACCTCAGTATTAGTCTTAGATTGATTGTATTGGTATATATGCTGCATAATTTTCATAGACAGATTGACATTTATTTTCCCATAAAAATTGCATGGTAGTTTGTGTTGTTGTGCATAACTTTGTATACTACTTCAACTCAACTCTGGGGATAGTGTCTTTCATAATGTTAATAAGGTGATCTTCATTTTATATTGCCAATGTTCAAGTTAATGAAAAATCATGGATATCACTTCCATACACAATTGACCTTTGCACCCATTCTGATCTTATCACCTTATTAACAATATGAAAAGCAAGCTGCCCCAAAGCAGAATTCTGAAGATGTACAGAATGGTATGTGCAATAACACAAACTACCACACAATTTAGCATGAGAAATCATGTGCCAATATGCCTCCAAAAAGTGTACTGAACAGATCCCAATACAATCAAGCTAAGACAAATACCGAGGTAAACTTCATTTACCTTGAACTTGAGTCTAAACATGATAACAGCATCGAGTCTATATCTGCTAACATTTTATTTTATAGAAGAAACAATTCTAAATATAAAGTTAAAGAGGCTTGGAATATTGCCAGAAATATACACACAATCAACAAAAAATTATCTGCCCCTATCCATTTAAATTAACTATTTACATTATATGTTCGAATTTTATGCAAATCCCCATTTTTTTATATAAAAGTCACAAGTTTATTGAATAATTGTTGCTATAGATATGACTAACAGATGGTCAAAAGCATATTTAAGATACATGTTCTTAAAGGTATTGGACCAAATCTTTTTATACATTATGTATGTAATTGTTTTGAATTACATTTTTCTGAGAAAAGTTTTTAAAAGTTTGAAGTTGAAATAATTTTGTAATTTTATAGATTTCAATTTTATATATTTAACATTTGTATTAGTTTATAGGTTAAACTTAGTTTAAAATTTAATTACACACTAGAAATAGTTTTAAAGTAATTAAATTAAAATGTACATTAAAAACAAACATTTTCAATATTTTGATAATATAGTATTTTATAATACAAATAATTAGTACAGTTTATTTAAACATTTCCAATTACATTTTAAATCTTACAAGTGTCTATGAAAGTATGTGTATTCGTTTGTCTAAAAAAAGTTTGAAAGAAATTGATTACATTTAATATTCATTGTTTAAAAAAGTAAATATTTACAAATATTTGAACTGCAATATTTTTGTTTAAAAATATTTATCATTCTTTAAAATATAATATTTTAATTTTGAAAACTGCTTAAAAAATTAAATAAATGTATTTCTATTGGAATATTTATTTTACTGTTAAATAATAATTTGTATTTTTAAATGTAATGCTAATTTGTTATGTCTCCAGACTGTGTATTAAAAATTATAATAATAATAGAATATTTGCCATGATCAGTTGATAATGCTCCTAATCCATCATCATCAATTTCATTAAAATCACATTATATATGAAAAATATATAACCACATGTATATTGATTCTTTGTCTTGTTCATTCCATTTCATCATTAATTGTCTAATTAACTAACCTGTTACTTTATTCAGTTATATGCAACTTAAGATAATGAACAGCAAGATAACATTCTAATGTGAGCCTCATGTCAATGGTCCAACTCATCTCACTACAATATGTCTTCAAGTATACACAATTTTGAAACATTAACAACATATTTTATTAAAGCATCACATGATCACATTTCCTATACTAGCACATTAATTGTTGATAAACAGAGCAAAACTCTCCATAAAAGTATTGCCACCCGTGCTAAACAGAGTAATCAATGGATGCCAGAAGGCTTGTGCATAAAATCCCTATCTAATGCCTACTCATCCAATATCCCCAGACTAGTTTCTGGCTTGTGGCCTTCGTAAGTGAGGAGCCATATGACTATATAAGCTATTGAGCTTAGATTGAAAATATTTTTTGTGTTTTCAATTTCATTCTCATAGTTTTGTAGTTAAGTAGAGATAAAAGGTGGTTGCTAGAGGGTTGCATTAGATCCTAAGATCTAGATGCAGTGCTCTCAGATCCAAAGCTCCTCACTGACGAAGGCCGCAAGCCAGAAACTAGTCTGGGGATATTGGATGAGTAGGCATTAGATAGGGATTTTATGCACAAGCCTTCTGGCATCCATTGATTACTCTGTTTAGCACAGGTGGCAATACTGTATGGAGAGTTTTGCTCTGTATATTTTATTAAAGCAAAAAAAAAAGAACATTAATCTGTAACATCAGTATGCTATACAAGAAGAAACTCTCAACTTATTGTTGTTGTGTTCATGATTCAATTTAAAATGAATGTTATTGCTAAAATTTTTAAAACTAAAAATATTTTTCATTTTATGAATAATTTATTATATCTTACTTCTGCAACTAGATATGCTGTTATTACATTAGTTGCAAATTTTTATTCTTTGTCTTGCTAAATTTTTGTATATGACAAAAAAAAAAAAAATCAAACTATGTGCTGGGTTGAGTAATATTTTATTCATCATTATAAAATTTTTGGACATAACAAAAATTTGAACTATAAATTAACTAGAGGAATATATTTATTGAAGATAATTAAATTTATTATAACTGATTTTTTATTAGCATTATTTGTATTTAATTGCTTTATCTTCATGATAAACTATTTGAAAATATATCTAATAGTCATCTTTAGACATTAAGAATATTTTAAATAAAATATTATGGATTATAATGGAATTATTGCTTAGATTGGAACAGCCTAAAGTTTATTTTAGAACAAGTAGCTTAATAATATTTAAACAGCATTAAACTGTAAATCCAAAGCACATGTGCAACAGTTTAATGCTGTTTAAATATTATTGTTTATAAAAATAAAAAAAAACATCGCGCTATATAAAATAATTGACTTATTAACACGTAACTTAGTAACTTATAGTCTATCTAGGAATGGTAATAAAAAAAATAAACTATTTGTATTTAGGTATAGAGTTATTTATAAGTTTTGTTTCTTATGCCTATGATATTTTTTGCTAATATTACATATACAATTTATGTGTATCATATATAAGTACTTGAGTTCTCAAAATATATTTATGCTATAATATCAAATAAAGATAATATGAATATTTGGTATAGGACTCTTTAATGAATAATATGGGAATAAATATGAATCTAGAGAAGGTATATTATTTTTTATAATTTATTTATAATTATTGTCTAATTATTTTTATTCTTAATACTATATGTTTTGTCAGACTTTCACACTGAATTTAGGATATTATAATTATATGGTAATACAGTATGTTTGCAATTATTTTCTTATGCTATTTTGAAGTATGCTTTTGATTTGCAATATGTCCTAGGTGATTTACACATTGTATTGGGAAATATTTATCATAGTGGATTTTCATCAAGTTTATTTTGGTTAGTGATCTTGTATTAATGCTAATTTTGCATTTATAGATAAGTGAGAATGGTTTATAATCACATCATTTTGCCAATCATATTTATTGTTGTTAGGAATAGATGTATGACCTCCACATTTATTTGCTTTTTATATTATCTAACTTTTGAAATGGTGTGTTAATATTCATGGATTGAATATTGCATGTGCAAAGACATTGATTAAACATATTTTAATAAAACATTCATTGTGACAACTTTAGTAATTATTTTGTATAGGCATAAAAATTATACATCCTTCCTGGGTTTATGATGTTGTATTGTAGGCCACATAATTTGTTAAATACATTATTGAAAGTTTCTTATATAAATTACATATTTAGAGAAATAGTTATATTTTTAATAGAGCAAGAAAATTTATTCAGAGGTGATAGATATTTTCTTCATTAATGCATTTCAGATTAAAATATAATTGTAACTGTTTTTATTCAGATTATATTAAATCATAAATTATTGAAAATTATTTATACTTAATATATTTTATATTATTAATAAAACTGTTGTCTTATTCTTAATTTTTTTTATCTTTGTCTTGATATCATCATCTGCACAATCAGAAAATGTAAGACACACAAATATTATATTTAAATAACAATAGTTCATAATATAATAATGTCACTGTATTAAATATCATATTGGGTAGTAGAAAATTATTTCACTGCTTAAAATTATTATGATTAGAAAAAAGCATGTGTGATCTTTGAGTATGAACAAAATCCCTTTCTTATAATAGCATCTTGTTGGTTAAAAGTCATTTAAATAAAGAGATTCATTATCTAGATTCTAACCTATCTACTTATTTATGGTTTGTGTTATAATAATTAAAAAGAGTGAATCACATCCAGTTTTAGCGTTAGATAGTAAGCATTATAAAGTGTTCATGAAGGTATGATGATCAGGGCTTTTGTCCTCATCATCATTGTGCTTAACGCATATTTAAAATTAATTTTATTTTTTAGTATTACATGTACTAAAATGTTTAAACCATTTGAATTTATCCACAAACAATAAAAAAAAAATGTCATGAAATAAATATTTGAATAGATTTGTTAAGTTGTCTGCTTAAAGGAATATATAATAACGATCCCATATAACATTAGAATAAAGAATAACAATTACTATTGTCGTGGCAGTTTTTTACAGATTTATCTTAAAATTTATTTTAACTATTTAATGTTTAGAACAACATTATTAACTTTACTGAGCTCATCTATTTATTAAGAAGCATAATGCTAGAGTATTAAAATAAGCTTCAGAAAAAAAGATTATTTTTATCTGGATTATATTAAATTTAACATTTTTTAATAAATTTTACAAATGATTTGTATAATTGAAAAGTCGGATTTGGATTTTCTTTGACGCTGTTTTAGACATTTCAAATTAAAACATATGATCAAAATAAAATGTTTAAATAAATATTATTAAAAACAAAATAAAATAAGTCTAATAAGGTAAAATACATTTACTGAAATATTTTGTAGAACTTTTTCTTATAATGCGAAAGCATTATACGATCGTATATAAATATTGTCAAATAATCTAAAAAGTGCAATTCTATTATGAAAATTAGTAACAGTTTTTTATATTTATATTTGATATTTTTTTTTAAAAAGCTGAATTTGTATATTGTAAATGCATTGAAAACCATATAAATTTGGAAATCTTCTTTTTTTTTTTCTTCTTTTTTTAAGTGTCATAGCACCAGCCGGGACGCGAACCCGCAACTCGGGCAACTGCCTGCAAGTGCAAGGCAGCCGCGCTGACCTCTCGACCACCAATGCAATACTTTTTTTTTTCTTTTTAAGTTGATTTTATTACAATTTAACATTTTATTAAGTTATTAAATAAAATTTTTAAAAGTTAATATTATAATTTTATTTAATTTAAACTATGCATAGAATGATAAATTATTTAGACTTGATTGTGTATTATTTTCCAATATTAGGCTTCAAAAACAACAAATGACAGTGTTGATATTTTAATGTAGATATATTTATATTTTTAAGTTAGCAAAATGAGATCTTTAAATATAATAATAATGACAATTTGCTAGCAACTATCATCATGTATTTAATTTTACTACTGCTTTCTTTTCTATATAGAAAAATTGACAACTCACTCTGTAGTTATACATATTTCACAAATAATTTTATTTTCATCTGCTTTGGAAAATTTAAACATTCCATGCAAATATAATGAATCCTGGACTTATTCTGTGAAACAATTTGTTAAATTTAATATATCATAGGGTAGCTAATAAATATGTATTGCACGTGATGATAGAATCATAATGTCTATAATAATGATAATAATAAAACAATTGCTTTTAATGATCATCATAATGATCAATTTTATAATTTAAGCATTTCTTACTGTTGGATGAATTCATTCATAAATTAAGTTTTTTTTTTACTTTTTTCTACCGTAATTTTTATTTAACATTGAATTATACCCATTAGTAATAAAAATAATAATGCTTAAATATATAGAACAGTTTGTGTAAATACATATTCAATTAAAAAGAGGTATTTCCGCTTCATCTTTATTTGCTAAGATTTCTTTAAATAAATGATCTAATACAGTGATAATTTATGAAATAAAACAATAGAATAAACAATATAAAAATTATTATAAACGACTTACCTAAAACTAAAACATTTACAATAGTAATATTATCCATTGGATATATATATATATGTAATCATTTCTCGTGAAGACAAAGCTGGTATGTTTGTTATTATGAAAGGAGATGAATTCAAAGAGAAAATGGATAGAGAATTAAATAATGGTAAATATATGTTGTTAGATAAAGATCCATGTAATTTGATTAAAAGAAAATTGATAGATACTATGAAGAAAATGGTTAATTAAAATTTTTTTAATAGTAGATTATTTAAAATGCTATCCTAATGATTTTACATCACTAAGGTGTTTGTGAATATTAAAACTCATAAAGATGGTTTTCCTTTAAGATTTATTTTTGATTTTACAGGTAGTGTTGTAGAGGGTATTTCTAGATTCTTGAATAATTTTTTAAAACAATTTGTTGATTTTGGTCAGTACACAGTTTCTTCTTCTTTTGAGGCTTTTCATAAGATTAATAATTTTAAAATGGAAAGTAATTAGGTATTTGGAAGTTTAGATATTAAAAATATGTATCAGTCTGTTAATGGGTTAAGCAGTATTGATGTTCTTTTGTTTGTATTGATTAAGAAAAGTTCTTTATCAAAAATAAAATTAAGGTAATTAAAGATTTGCTTTTGTTATTGGAAGATTCTATGTATTTTACTTATAAAAGTAATTTTTATAAGATTAAGGAAGGGTGGATAATAGATTATATTAGTTCTCCTTTAGTATGTTCAGTTTATAATAGTTATATGGAAAAGGAAATTATTATTAAAAAGAATTGTTTATATGTAAAATTACTTGTCAGACATGTTGATGATTGTTTATTTGTAGTTGAGAATGATAAATTGAAGGAATTTGTAAATGAGTTTAATTGTTTTGATCCTTCTATAAAATTTGTGTTAGAAGGAGGGGGGTTAGATTTTGGTAAGTTAAAGTTTTTAGATCTTTTGGTGATTAGAAATGTAGAAACTAATTGTTTATTGTGCAGTCATTTAGTTAAAAGTAAAGAATTAAGATCTATAATTAAACCAGATAGCTATCAGTCTGTATCTCATAAAGTAACTGCTTTAAGGAATTATTGTCATAGGAATGTTAAATTAAATAATTCTTGTGGGGTAGCTTTGTTTCAGAAATATCAATATTATAAAGATTACTTGAGTGTTGGATACTCTGATAAATTTGTTAAAAGTATTTTATTTAATAGTAATATTTGTAAGGATGTAAGGGTTATAGAAAAATATGATTTTATTTCTTTGCCATTTAAATTGTCTTCTTATAAAATTGTGTGTAGAAATAGTAAATTGTTTGGAAATAAGAAAATTTCTTGGAAAAGGGGTGTTACATTGAATAATTTATTAAATAATACAAAAGAAGTTTTTGATAGAAAGACTATTCCTGATGTAGTATATTTTATCCCTTGTTTTTTTGTAAGAAGGTTTACATAGGTCAGAGTAGTTTGAGTTTAAATGAAAAAATAAAGGTTCATAAAATAGAGTTAAAAATAGATATCTTAGTTCTGCTTTGTATGTCCATGAAAAAGATACAGGCCACACTATTGATTTTGATGAAGCTAAGGTTGTCTTCTTTGAGAGAAATGAAATCAAAAGAAGAATTAAAGAGTCTTTATTATTGAAAATTCATTATTCTGAAGCAATTAACTTATTTAAGAGTTCTTTTAATATTAAGGGTGGATGGGAAGTGAATGGATTTGTGGGTAGTTTTTAATATTGTATATATTGTGTAGTTTTTGGTAGTTCTTTACACTTGAGAAGTCTGCTTGGAGCAGTGAAACCTTAGGTTGTGTTTTAATATTATTTTTATGCTGGTCTGGTTTAATTTTGGATTTGGGGTAGTTTTGATGATATATATATATATATATATATATATATATATATATATATATATATATATATATATATATATATATATATATATATATATATATATATATAGCTGCAGAAAGGAGTTTGGTATTAACTGAAAGGAAACCCTTTGATTCCTCTTGGAGGCCTTAAAGGAACCGAGCAGGGCAAATTCCTAATGTCCACTCCATACGATCTTGTCATTGCAGTTGTTATTACTATGTGATTATTTATTTACTATACAAACATGGAGGGCCTGGTCACCAACATGCATTGGCCAGCATGGTGAGTTTATTGGCTTTTTACCTCTGAGTTTAAGATCAAGAAACATCATGGTCTTTCTTCTCAGTTGCATGATAAGGCAGAATGAAGGTATGCATAAATGACAAATATGTTCCAATAATTATACAATTATGACAGACAAAAATAAATCATTGCCCTTATTCACATGAGGCTGTAAATTTACCAACCAAGGTAGCAGTTGATGGCTGAAGGGAGAAGGTGCTATGAATCCCCTGATTGCAGACCCAGGCAGCCATTTTGTGATGACTTTTTATTTAGGTACTTACAACTGCAGATCACTTTTGAAGGAAGATTGCAAGAATTAGAAGAATTGCCTTGTATTAAATGAGACATTATTGGACTTTGTGAAGTTAGAAGAAAAAATGAATAGATAATTGATTTAAATAATGGACATTCACTCTCTTATAAAGGCACAAATATTGGAAATACAAGTGGATTAGGATTCATTATAAATAAAACATGAATGAATAACATTGTTGAGATGGATGTTGTATCAGACAGAGTGACAAGATTAGTTATATAACTTAATAACAGATACCAAGTGCAGATAACTCAGGTTTATGCTGCAACAAGTTCTTATTGTGATGAAGTAGTAGAAGATTTTTATATGTATATACAAAAGGCTTTTGATCAGAGTAAACAACATTTTAAAATTGTTATGAGAGACTTTAATGCTAGAAATAGTAAACAAATGAAAGATGAAAGTGGTGTAGGTAATTTTGGTTATGGTAATAGAAATGAGAGAGGACATAGACTTGTGTAGTTTTCAGAAAAAAAAAAACTTTATATTATAAATTATTTTTTTGAGAAAAATGTTAAAAGGAAATGGACATGGAAGCATACAAATGAAGGTGCAGAAGAATTGGATTAAATTTTGACTAACAGAAAGTATATATTTTAAGATTGTAATGTTCTTAATAAATTTAACACAGGAAGTGATCATTTATTAGTAAGATGTAAGATATGTGTTAATGCAAAACTAGAGAGACAAAAATTATTACGAAAAAAACTATTTACAGTTGATATTCCTAATCTTCAAAAAACATTCAAATGAATATAAATTAGAACTTACAAATCGGTTTCAAGCATTAGTAGATTTTGAACATGACTCAGATTTAAATGAAATTAATATAAAAATAACTGATACACTTTTAAAAACTGCCACAAACATAGCTGGTAGAAAGAAGTAGCAATTGACCAATAAATTTTTTACTGAGACTGAAGAATTTATGAAGAAAAAAAGAAATATGAAAATATATAAAAATGATGCATTAAAAAGTCTTGAATATTTCAAATTTTGTAAAATGGTGCAGAAAACAGTTGAAAATGGTGTAAGAAAGCATAACTGTGAACTAGCAAGGAAATCTATAGAAGAGAATAAAAGTCTCAAGAGTGTAAAACAACATTTTGGTATTGGTAGGAAATTTATATCTGCAATAAGAAAAAAAGATGGAATTATTACTAAAAAGAGAGATGCCATCATGAAACGGGTAGAAGACTTTTATCAAGAATTATATAGTAATAAAGAACAAGTATCTCCTATATCTATTACATCTTCCAAATTGCTCAGAATTTTAAATGAAGAAGTGAGACATGCAATTAAATGTATGAAGAAAGGAAATGCCCCAGGTATCGATGGAATTATAATTGATATATTAACAGAAGCAGGTGAAGAAATAGAAAAAAAAATTAGCAAAGTTATATACCAAATGTCTAAATGATAAAGATGTACCAGATAATTGGAAGATAGAAGTATTAATATTAATATTTAAAAAAGGTGATAAAGAAGGTATTAGAAATTATAGACCTATGAATCTTTTATCAATTTTATAGAATATTTTTACCAAGATAATAACAATTTGTCTACAGAGAACATTGGATTTCCATCAACTAAGAAAACAAGCTGGATTTAAAGTGGTTTTAGTACAGTAAATCATATCCAGGTATTGAGAGAAGTTATAAGAACAATTGAATATGAGTTGCCATTATGCTTTGGATTTGAAGATTATGAAAAGGCATTTGATTATATAAACATTTCTTCAATAATTAAAGCATTGAATCATCAAGGTATAGGTCCAGGATAATGTCATATTTTAAAAAATATTTATAAAAATGCAACAACAACAATTAGATTACATAATGCTACTGGGAAAGTCAACATTGAGAAGGATGTAAAACAAGGTGACTCTATATCTTCAAAACATTTTACAGCAGTGCTGCAAAAAGTATTTTGTGGATTAAAATGGGAATCTAAAGGAGTGAAAGTAAGCAGAGATTATTTAAGTCATTTAGATTTTGCAGATGATGTAGTTGTTTTTGCAAATAATGCTTTAGAGTTGCAGGAGTTATCAGATGAAAGTAGGAAGATAGGACTAAAGATAAATGTTAAAAAGACTAAAGTAATGTTTTATGGATTTTCTCAAAGTATGAAAATAAAGATTGATTATGAAGAATTAGAAAAAGTTAACAGTTATGAATACCTTGATCTGATTATTAATACATATGGAAACATAATGTATGAAATTAATCATAGAATTAAACTTGGTTGGAGTGCTTTTGTTAGAAATAACTTGATACTAAAAGAAAATATACGTATGTGTTTGAAAAGGAAGGTATTTAATGTGTTTTACCAGTTCTTACTTATACATCTGAGATTTGGAACTTAATAGAAGATCAATACAGAGACTTCAGACCACTCAAGGAAATAAGGAGAGATGCATGTTGGGAATAACAGGAAGAGATCGAAAACACAATGTATGGGTAAGATAACAAATAGGTGTTACTGACTTCAATGCAAAAATAAAAGACTGAGGTGGAATTGGGCTGGACATATAGCTAGAAGACATGATAATAGATGGACAATTAAAATTTTAAACTGGATTCCAAAAGATTGTAATAGACCCAGAAGAAGACCACACATGGGATGGATGGATGAAAAAAGAAAGTGTGCATGGGTCATGTGGAGAAGTGAAGCTTAAAATCAGAGGAGATGGATTGACCTTAGAGAGAGCTTCATCCTGCATTGGATTAATAATAGTTGTTGTTGTTGTCGTTGTTGATGATGATGATGATATTTTCAAGTAAGAAAAAATGTAATACCTCTATGTGAGATTTTAAATTTAAACAAAAAATAAAATAAAAAATGTATCTAATTTTTTTTTCATTCCATGCAAGTTTGCTTTGATTTTAAAATGTTTATTTAAATAGTCAACAAATAAATACTTTTGATATTATTTATATTAAAATATCCAAATAAATTATAAATAAATATCAAAGAGAATCGCAATCACAAAACAAATATTAATTAAGTTAATTCAATTATGTTATTTATTTGTATATATCTTTAGTTACATTATTAAATATATTTTATATTTTATTGGAAGTTTTTTTTATATGAATTCAATATTCATAAATATATGTATAAAATTATGTAAAATATTTTGAAATCATTTATTTAATCCCAAAAGTTGTAAATAGTGGTTAGAGGATGTGGGTAAAATATATAAAAATTATATAAAGGCAATCATCACGTGAACTTTGTGTTTGAAAAATATCCTAGCAGTGCTTATGTGACGGCAGTGATTTTAAAAATCTTAATACATCAAAAGGAGTAAAAAAGCTTTACTCACTGAAATAACTCTACATCGGTAAGCTTCATATGTTTAATTTATTTATAAAAACAAATATTATAAATAGTATAACTTGAAGAATGTCTTACTGAAAAGGTGACAAAGTAGGAAAGAATCTCAATTGTTATGTTTTTTTTCTGGAACCTTGTTGATGTATGCACTGACATTACTTCTATACTCGGAAAAAATAGCTGTCATCTTAATAGCAAATGTATAATAAAATTTTATCAAGAAAATTAAAAAAAAACCATCATTCTACTTACGAATAAAAACAAGCTTACTTATACTGAAGAAAGCCCCAGAGAACAATTGTTTACTTTTTTTACATGAATCAATCAAGTGGGATGTGTTGTAAGAACTATTTAGTCATCTTATAATTAAGGAATGAGGACAAGAGATTTTCTGTTAAGTGATGTAAAACCTAATCTAAATAGGACTTTAACAACCTTTCTTACATTTTAATTTTTATTAACTTTAAAAAGATCATCATAGAAAACAGTTTACAAAGACTTTAAGAAAATTGGACTTTAGTTAACTTTCAATAAAAGGTAAATTGTATTTTGTATGCATTTATTATTACCATGCTATGTTTATTTTTTAATATTTGGAACTGCCAAAAGAGAAATTATTATATCAGGTAAATATTTTTTTGTATCCAATATTTTATATATGTGCAGATGCACAGCTAATAATGTCGTGATTGAGCGCATGACCCATATAGATAGTTGTATTTATGCTTATATATTTTCTTATAAGCAGCAAACCAAAAATGTATTATTTGAAACAATACTATATTTTAAGAGATAAAAATGGTATCATTTAGTTTGTTTTTTTCTTTTTTTCAGTACTTGAATTGGAAATATGAAGAGACTTACCTTGAGATTTGTTTATTTTCTTCTTTATCATATCTTAAATTATTACTTATGTTATTAAGCAAAGTTATTAGACATTAATACACTTATTTTGTTTCTCCATATACAAATTTTATTATAAATAAAATGTAAATTATTTTTATTAATATTTTTTTTTTATTTTGCCTTTTTTTTGCTCAATTATTCCAACAGAGTCGAGTTACATTTCATGTTTAGAATAAACATGATATTTGCACTGAGATCATAGATTATTTGATTATTAAATATACTTTAAATTCAATAGCATTGTTCTTTAATTTCTTAATAAATTTTTAGACCTTTTTATATTTATTTACTGATGTAGATATAGAAACCAGTTTAAATATTTATTAGGACTAACTTCATATTTTTAAATGTCCTCATGTACCATTGTAAATTGGCACTTCTACATGAGGTATATCTGTTAAAGAAGGTTCTTCTTGTCCTCATACCATTATAATATATATATATATATATATATATATATATATATATATATATATATAGGACAATATATATATATATATATATATATATATATTGTGACCTTCTGGTTTGGCACCAGAAATAGTCATTGTAGTAGTGTGGTATCCTTTAAAAAAAAAAAAATAACATGAAATTTAAAAAAAAAATATTTTGACTCAAAACTGTAATCAATAGTAAGTGTAGATATAATTAAAAGAATTCTTAAATGTTTAGTGTCTTGTTTTGGGGGTATAATCAGTAATAGAATAGGGAGGTGGCTTGTTATATGCATAATCAGTACAGTCTGAGTTGATACTTACTTGTTTTATTCGTTCATAAAGCAGTATTCAGTTTTGTTAGAATGATTTTCTAGTCCATTTGTTTTGTACATTTTAATTTATAGCATAAACAGTTAAATATGTTTCACTCATCATCATTCACATTGTCATTTCAGTCAGTATACTATAATACCTATAGCATATTACTACTGAATATTCATGCATTATCCAACTTCATTTTTCATTCACAAGTTTCATTAAACCATTAAATATCCCACATTACATTCAAATATTTAATTATATCAATAACAGTATTAAAAATCTAACTTAATTACATTTTAAATAAATCAATAAATTATGGACTGGTGGATATGACAAATACTGTAAAATATTTTATTCATTAAAACAATTGTCATTAATTTTATTCTACTGCTTTAAAACATATTTAATTATTAGTTCAATATTTATTTTTTTCATTTATTTAAAAGACAAAATATTTTTTTCTTTCATCTCTATTTTTTTTTTACTGTCTCAAGTTTTGCATATTTAAGTAGGGTTGCAAGGGGGAGGAGCAATTGACAATCTTTTTCTGATGATGTTAACATTATCGTAAATAATTGGAAAAGAACAATATGATGCAATGATTATTAAAAAAGTTTATAAAAGGAATACTTATTACTTTTAATAGGGAAGTCTATTATTACTTTTGAAGAGGTCAGTCTATTTTTATTTCTTCAGTCAGTCAGTCAATTATTGAAACTTTTACGAGGGCAGTTATAACTAACCAAAGACAACTATAACTAATTTATTTAGCAAAGTTTAATAGTGAAATTATTTTTCCTCTTCCAGAGTTCAAGTTAAAAATTTAAGTATATTATTTGTTTGCAAAATGTGTCCTTAAAAACCACTAAAAGATACGTCAATTTGCTCCCAGCTGATTATTCAAATTGTCCCAACATTATGCTAAAAGTATACGTAGGTGTTATATTCTATTATTCAAGATAAATTATTATTTAAGAAATGGGAATGCTTAATAGGACTGTTAAATTATTTTATTTAAATTTAAAATTAACAGGGAAGGATAAAAGAATATTTGTTTATTTTATAACAATTAAGTTTTTAAGCTTTAATTATACTATGAAGGGAATAACTGCCACATGCTTCATTTATGTATGTGAAAGATGTGAACTGTCATTGAATGTTCTCAGAACTTTAATGTACAAATTTCATGCTAAATATAAAGGAAAACTCAAAATTTAAAATATATACCAGGAATATGTAATTTTATTGTCATATGTCTTAGAATAGCGGCATAATTATTTCTATTTTTACTGTTAAAAAAGAAAATATATAAGATTAAATATGCCATTAAATGTAGTTTAATAATTATTTGTTCTTCTAGACTAGTAGAGGAATAAAATTATAAATGGATAAAGTTATGTGACATTGCTGTATTAACATTACCAATGAGTTTATATCAATAAATATTATTAATTGAATAACTACGTATATTTCTGAATGGCTTTATGATTGTGAAATCGAATGTTAAATATATCCTAGGAATAAAATACAAACTTTTATTTTACTTGCGTTATGAAATATATTGTTTAATTAAGGAAATTCATTATTTACAATGTCAATAGCAATTCATTAGTTGATAACTAAAAACATTGAATATGCTCATATAGATTCAACAAAGAAAAAATAATATTGTTTCATTTTCTCCTGCAGGAATTGTACCATTCTGTGTTAATATTCATCTTGTGCAGTATAATTATTTTTCTTATCTATTTGAAAACATGACAAGGAAAGTCATGTAAAAACTTTTATAAACTTTCATTTCATTTCGTTTGAAAAGAAAAAAGAAAAGAACTTTATTTTATGTAATGGTATTTTAGATAGATAGTATTAGTTAAGGAATGTTTTATTATTTTAAATATGTTTATTATATGTATTATTATTATTATTATTATTATTATATTTCCCTTCAAGAATGTCTCAAATAGCATAATATAAAAATACATTATGTTGGTAATTTTATTTTTATTATTGTTATTATTTTAATAAGATAAGTTTGGTCATCCATGTGTTAATGATCCATGCACATAATAAATGAATGAAAGAGTCCATTCAAAAGGGTGAATAATTATTTAAAAAATAATTATTATATTAAATCTTACCGAATATATTTCTTTTATAAATTAGAAAACTATTATTTTCAAGAATTATTTCAGCTATAACATACAATTTTATTATTTATTTAGGTTCAATTTAACTACACATTCATGCCAATATTAATGCATTGTATTATAAAAATTATTCGTCTTGCTTTGTCCATAGTAATTAGTATTTTATTCTCCAATTGTTCTTTGAACATTACCAGGTCCTAAATATTGTCAGATATGAGATATTTTATTCTTTATTAATTCTAGCAGTAATAATTAATATTTTAACAGTAATTTTTTGCTTACTGCGATTTTAAATGGTCTGTATATTATATGATTATACGTGTGTGTGTATATTATTAAACTTATTATAATAGTGAAAATGATTTTAAATCAATCGGATTCGGAAGGAAAAGAGGATCAATCATTTGAAGAATTAGAAAGTTGTTTAAGAGAGAATTATTATTTCTTTGTTATGACTGAATGAAAAGTATTTTGTGGCTATATGCTATAGATATTACAATGTTTATAATATTTTATGGGATTGAATCAGTGTATTTGTTAGTTGAATATTTAATATGGGTAGTTTGCCCAGTGCAGTATAGTGTAGTGTATGGAATTGAATAATCCTTTTTTTACCCATGTATTGGAGTATTTTGATAGGAATGTATTGAATCCTCCTTTTATATTTGATATATTGAATTAAAAGTGTATGAAGCTAGAGATGTTTTCTCCCTGATTTTCATGTGGTGATGAGTTATTCCACCAATTATTTAGTCTTAAAGATAGACTTGGAAGTTATTGTTATATTACCTGTTTTGAATTATATAAATCTGTTATCCCATGTGTGTATTGGATGTTTTACAGCTTATTCTATAACCTAGTGTTTGATGGTTTATGACAAAAAGGAAGAATAATAGGAAAGTATAATGTCTTATAAAACATCTGTATTATAGTTGATAAATAAAGATTGATTGATCTTCACTTCCAACCGTATTATGATTATATTGAAATATCATAAGCAAACCAATTAGATTGATTAACATTATTTATTTATTTTCTTTGACACACAGTATAATACAGATTCATGCACAGATTGTTAATTTTGATATAAAAAATTCATTATTAATGTAGAACTTTACTTATCATGTTAAAACATTTTGTAGTAATCATTTAAGCTTCATCTCATTGATTTTTATCATTTAATCATAATTTGCATAAATAATTAAGCAAAGATAGGATATGGTTAATGAATACAAGGATTTACTTTATTTTGGCAAAGCAGAACCTAGTTATTCAATAGAATACTTTACTTCAAAATTACAAAGAAAAATACATTTAATTAATAGAAGTATTTATTTTCTTTGGTAAGATAGTTTAATATTATTCTTAGTTTAAATCCCCTTATTTTAATTTATTTAAGATATTTTAGAGTAACAATGCAAAATCCTAATTTGTTCAGTAATTAGAATATTAATCTATATTGTTGTTATAAAAATTTTAGTATTAAATGAGTGATATTCAGCAAAAGACTGAATAAAAGATATTTTAGTAATCAAATACTAAAAGTGTAAGATCATATTTATTTTGTTTTATTTTTGTATAAGTTTATCAGAAATCACTGATAGCTAAAGAGCCATTTCTTTACAGTAAATAATAGGGACTTAAGTTCATTTAATGTTTCAAATAAAATGTTTACCAATCTATCAAAATGTTCTGATGAATGAAAATATATAGTAGATGTAAAAGTTAATGAATCATGTTGTATTATATCTTCTTGTATAACCTATACTCAATAATATTAAATCCTTTTGGAATTTGTGTTCATAACAATAAAAGAAAAGTAGATGTTGATTTAACTATTATCTATTTGATTAATAAATATTTTGTTATCTAAATTTGTATTTGGAGTTTCTTCTATAACTTTCATTCGTGTTTCACACTTCCACACATGCTTTTACATTTATTTTATTTAATGTAACATAATCGTATTTTATTTAATTACAATAAATCTCAAGATATGATGATGTTGATTTCCTTGATTCAAACACTATATGAGATGCCAATTACCTACTGATTATTTTTAAAAGGGTTTTGTTATTTAATTTTTGTTTAGATGATGAATTGAAATCAAAATGTGCCCGACTTCTTTTATTATCTAACTGCAAGTATCTAATTAGGGTATTGTTTGGTTTATAATATTATTTTCAGAGTGTTAAATAATAATTTGAGGTATAGAAAAGTTAGATCAAGCCATACCGTAAGTTAATTTCCTGAGATTTTCAATATATAATTTAGATAAGATAATAAATTCATTTAGCCAGATTAGATTAGTGAGTAGTTAAAATTTAGTAATGATAAGTTTAGTTTGAGTTTAGATCTAGTGAATTATACATTACAATTTCTGAAATATTATTTTTTATTTTATTTTAGTTATTAGTTTAATTGTATAATATTGTAGAAGTTGTTCAGCGCATATGGATGATGGGAGGAGGTGAAATATAGAGAAATATTAGTTAATTTTAGCTGGTAGAATTTTACCAATTTAATTTTGTCTAGCATAGAACTTGATAGATGTTTATTCCTATTAGTAATAATATTTTCTCCCACATCTAATGTACATTGTACACCTCATACACCTCTGCAACCCTCAGCTGAATTAGTTTATGGTGAAAGCTTTAATTAAGAGCCTCATGAATAGATTTAGGTAAAGTTAAATAAATATTTTATTCTATGATCCATAGAATTGGTGCCCCCAGGTAATTGTTAGTGTTGGTGATAGGTGTGAGGGGTTACAATATATATATATATATATATATATATATATATATATATATATACATACATATATATATATATATAATAAAATATAAAGATAATATTATTAATAGGCAAGTTGCAAATAAAGCCATACACAGCTTATGGAAATTTATGTAACATTAAAATTTGAAATTCATTTTAAGCTGAAGACAATTTCTACATAATTGAAAGCACTACTAAAGAATTTAGAATAAAATATTTTTACAGTTAAATTGTTTGTTTGTATATTACATATAATATTTTTTATAACGGGTGTTATACTTTTACACACACACACACACACACACATATATATATATATATATATTGTCACCTCAACTTTCTCCGCGCACTCTTTCACTTATTCAACCTCACTAAACTCTCATTTATTTCAAGTAGCTAGTCAATTGAATTTTATATTACTTTAAGATCTAATATACTGGAGATGCCAAATTGCAGCTATAAATTGTAATGCCCACTAGAGATCATCATCATTAGTCAATTTAGGACTATAGAAGATACTGGAGAAAGTAATTAAATTGTCTCTCAAAAAAAAAAATAATAATATTGATAAAACCATTCAATCTATGTGGTCTTAATTTCAAACCTAGCATTAGTCATGCAAATATTTGATGATAAATTTATTATAAAATTTATAATAATGAGACAACTTTCTTCCACAATTTTATTATAAATATCGGATCTCGAGTGATAACTACAGAAAATATTGTATACAGTTTTCATTTATATCTGACTGGAAATAACTCAGTTATTAATGCAGAGAACTCATAATCTATGTTCATAATATAAAATCATTATTTAATTTAGTACTAGATAAAATTTATCACAAATAAATCCTCTCCATTTAATCCCATTACTTTATTTTTCGTTCTGAGCATCTATCACTTTCAATAGCCCCAATTATATAACACGGAATGTCTGTGTTATGTTTTCTAATCTGAAAATCCCTAATCTTATTTCTCTAACACACCTATATCTTTAGATCAACTATCAATTCATGATCCCTATTTTATAATAGTAGAATAATTTATTATACTATAATAATGTTGTTATAATAAGCTACTTGACTTCCAAACTAGCTCTTAGATTAATAATTGAACTGCTCTTTCTCAAGGTCTAGATCTGTCAAGAGGTGCCCATATAAGTGATTACACTATAATGGATATGATCCCATATATGCTAAAATAAATTTTAATACAAGTTCAATAGTGGGAATCACTCTGAACACCGAGAGCAGGAAAGGGATTTTATGTCTGCTCCCAATATTCACAACATTACAATGAATCAAAAGATTAAATTTGTTAAACTTAACTCAACTATTCCCTGTCATTTTATTCTATTATTTCTGATCTATTTTAATTAATAACCTTAATAATTTTATTTTGCTAAAGTAAAATATGGAAGTAAACCACTGACATTAATCAGATAAATCAATCAAAATTTACTTATGAAAGTAAATTACGGAAATAATCATAAATTAGATTAGGCAAATTAATTATAACAATAAATTATGTGAAAATGAAATCTATAAAATGACTTATATAAAATGAATTATATTAATCGAATATAGAAATATTCAAGACAAAATTAATACTGTAAATCAATCATGGAAACAGATTATCAATATAAACTTAACTATGTGAATCGAATATGGAAACAATATAATAATGACTACTGCAAATCGATCTTGGAAATAAATTATCAATAGAAAATGAATAATTAAATTTAAATATGAACTAATATTACCTTAAATATAGGTGCTGGATATATAGATTCTGGAGATATTTGAAACATCAAAACACAAAACACAATGTAATCTTATAACAATAATAAACTTTATTACATTAACAAATATGATAAAATTAAAATAAAAATCAAAACACACTTAAATCTAATAGTGTTGCTCTCAAATATATGATTCAGATTTACTAAAGACTATGGTTCGAATACCCATTTAATTAACTCATTTTCAGGATGACTTATTTATTGTTTGACCCATTTATTTATCAAATAAATAATTGACAATAATAATAAATACAAACGCTCACACACAGAATCAAAATTTCGTATATTTTAGCTTTAAAAAAACTTATCTTGAAAGAGAAGAAAACCTATAAATTTCTACCTCCCCCCCCCCGTTCATTGTAAACATTGTCCATTGGACTATTCCAAAATAATATATTCGCTTCAATTATTTTAACTAACAATGTGAAATAATCTTACATTTCTAAACCATTTTATCAAGCAATAATTTTCACATTTCCAATGAAGAAGGAGTATAAGTCATAAAATTACCCTACTAATTTTGCAAACGGGTTTAAATTCAAAACCCACACTTTTACATTCATGCTTGTCAGATCTTTACATTTTGACTGTATATCTTAATATGTCAGTATGTTCACTCAGCCTGACGACCTCAATTTACCATTATTTAAAAAAAATCAACACAGATCGGTTAGTTTATTAATTAAAATCTTTGTCATTCTTCATCATACATATACATCTGACTGAATCCTTATCTTTTCCGGGCAACTTTATTCTGTCCCAGATAAGAAAACTCTCTTCATATTACACCTTACCATGCAGTATCTATAACGCACACACAGCTACGTCTTGATAAGAGAAGTTAAAAAACAACAACATCAACTTCTAACTTAAATTATTTGCTTGAGCCAGAGAGAGAAATCTTTTCTTAAGATCCAGAATCGTGTAAAGAGTTTCTCTTAGACACCTATTCTCTATATTGGCATGCAAAACATTTCTACACTTAAACAGTAACTTTATCAATAATTCCATATCTTAACAAATAAATAGAGTGAAACTCGGTCATCTCCGACTGCCATGGTAATTAAATTATGAGACATCTATTTCCCATCTGTAGGGTGGTAGGATTACTTTACATTAGTAATGACAAGCATTTATAGCTTTAAATATGCCCACACATACATCGATTCCAGCCTAGATAAATGACAAAGACTAACCAGATCCAAAATCAATACATATATGAATTATTTCAATTTTAACCAGTCAAGCCAACAACATACCTAATATTTATATTAATAACAGATCAACACTCACAGCATAATAATGGGTTTTATACGACCATCCCCCTCCTCTTCACATTTAATATTAAGCACAAATTAAAATTTTGTTAAGAATATTAAAATATTTATATCATTTCTCTCTTTACTTTTAAGTTTAAATTTACGTGAGCATCTATACTTAAATGGTATCAAAATCATTTTCTTTTCTTTCCTTCAAACATTTTAAACATAAACAAAATATTAAATTAAATAATCTAGTGATTAGAGTGTGACATAGCATATAAACAAAATGAAATATAATAAAAAAAAACAAATGACATATTTTATAAATGAAATAAAATAAAGAATAAATATCAACATTACAGATAGTCTCTTTAAATGTCTTTTCCTACCACTGTCAATCATCAATTAATATAATCAGTTCATTTAACTAGAGATAGCTATATAATTGCACATCAGACAGTTATTTTAATTAAATGTGTATAGAACGCACAGACAGTCATTTGAATCAAGATAGATAAAAGAAAAAATGTAGATAGTTATTTAAAATCATAAGTGTAGCTACAGGAGAATTAATAAATCTTTAAAAGAGTTCTTTTGATTACCTTCCATTTAATGAGTTCTTCCTGGATTTGAATTCACTTTGTTTTCCTTTCCTCTTTTCCATTTAAAGGTTCAAATTATACAACAAGCAGTTTCTGATTACTAACATGAGTCGACTTTTAAAACATTATACAGAAGATTTCTGCAGTTGTTTCAAACGAATTTTAAACAGCCAAATAATTATTATAATCTGAATTGGTCTTTTAATTTGATAAAAGAAATTTGACAATTCTCTCCTTGCAGGAAATTTTATAAGAAGACTGGATAAATTGTGATATTCAGCAGAAAATATCTTATCAAAAGTTGACTTCTTCATAATTAATTTGAGAAAAAGAGATATGCACCATTTATGGATGAATTAGAAATTCATATTTTGATCTACTATAAAACTTAAATACATTATTAAATTCTGAGAAAGAAAATTCAAAAACTTGAAAAAAAAACCCTTAGAGATAATTTTAGTTAGTTAGCCCAGTTCTCAATCAGCAGAAGTTTCTCTTCCATTTACTTTTTTTTTTAGTTTTTATAGAATATAGAAAAAAAAGAAAACATATGTTCCCCCCCCCCCAATGGTTCCTCTTCAAGTCTAATCAAAAAAATCCCCACTCAGAATAAACAATAACGCTTTATAAAGTGTTACTTTTTTAACAACTTTGTCTGATCTGAAACCAGATCTCTTTAATTAACACATTGTTGATTAATTTATGGAAAATTAATTAAAGAAGATATAATTGAAAACATAAGCTTGCTAACACTTTTTTTGGTCAAACAAAGGTTACATTCATTGGATCTAAATAATTTCTTATTTAGATTTACATTTTAAATAATATAAAAAATTATGTCAATTTTTATAAAGGAAAGGAAAATAAAATCAAACCCATATATCTATATCACACACACACATGTGCAGACCATCAAATAGAAAACTGATTATTCAGATTATATGAACACAAATATCCATCATAATTTCTTATAATTTAAATCAATTATAATTTCTGATAATCATAAACATAAATATTCACCATAATCTCCTATAACTCTAAACTTATTCTCTAGAAAGAAACTGTTAACTAAAGCTACTGACAATAGATTCAATCTTAATTCTCATCAACTCTTTAGTAATAGATATTCCATACAAACACAAACTGTCTCTATATATGTTGCTTTTGAGCTATATAGCCATTACTTTCTCAAATAAAACTTAACTTTTCTTATAGCAAAAAAAAAAAAAAAAATTTTTTTCCACAATTACTTCAGTTTATTATATTTGGTTTATAGATGATAATAAACCAAAAGGCTACAATATATATATATATTGTAACCGGACCGCCATACAACCGTTTTATTATGTCAGTTGTAACAATTTTCTGATGAGCATGCTGCAGGAAGGAACCATCAATTGATATTCTTAATGCAGATGTTAATGCCCCCCTACAACAATATTTCCTGCTCATCAGAGGATGTAGTACATAGAGACTGGAAACATCTAAATATTTCTATGTTTGGTTTCCCAAAGAGCATCATTAGAGTTCCATCTCACTACAACCTGACTGGCCTAGGTCAAGTTATGTCAGACGTAGCTCAGAGAACATGAGATTCTCATGAACCAGTGCTATAATTGGTGAGTGATGCGATAAATAAACAAAACTGGACAACTGGATAACCAATTTAATTTTAGTAACAAAAAAAATTTATTAAATAACAATTAATTTGCAATTTCAACAATAGTTCATTAATTCCTCTATGAGAAGAAGCTTGGAAATATTCTAATTCAATAATAGTTCATTTTGAATTCATTTATGGGAAGAAGCTTGTGAATATTCTAATTCAACAATAGTTCATTAATTCCTTTATGAGAAGAAGATTGGAAATATTCTAATTCAATAATAGTTCATTTTGAATTCATTTATGGGAAGAAGCTTGTGAATATTCTAATTCAACAATAGTTCATTAATTCCTTTATGAGAAGAAACTTGGAAATATTCTAATTCAATAATAGTTCATTTTGAATTTATTTATAGAAGAAGCTTGTGAATATTCTAATTCAACAATAGTTCATTAATTCCTTTATGAGAAGAAGCTTGGAAACATCCTACTTCAACAATAGTTCATTTTTGTATTCCTTTATGAGAAGAAGCTTGGAAATATTCCAATTCAACAATAGTTTGTTTTTGTATTCCTTTATGAGAAGAAGCTTAGAAGCAGTCAAGCATTTATGGTTTATACAATAATTCATTTTGAAGCAGTCAAGCATTTATGGTTTATACAATAATTCATTTGTTCATTTAAGAGAAGAATCTTAGAAGCAGTCAAGCATTTATGGTTTTATATAGCATTTCATCATTTTATGAATTATTACCGATTGGTAGACATTTGAACTCAGCAATTCTTGGTTTGTAGAGCATTTATCATTTGATAATTGAGGCATTTATAATTTAGCCAAATATAGAAGTATATTCTTATACATAAACTCTGTTACATTACCCAGATAGAAGTAATATGCAATTAAAGCATTTCTAATTCATATAGTAAATACGTTCAAATATTTTTATAAATAAATTTGCGTGTAGCTATTTCATAACTTCACTTTATAACGTATGATAAAGACGTTTTAACATTTTATAAAACAAATTCTATGTAATTATTTCATAATGTCACTTTATAACATATGATAAAGACGTTTTAATATTTTATAAAACACATTCTATGTAATTATTTCATAATGTCACTTTATAACGTATGATAAAGATGTTTTCATATTTTACAAAAAACAAATTCTATGTAATTATTTCATAACTTCATTTTATAACGTATGATAAACGTGTTCTAATATTTTACAAAACAAATTCTATGTAGTTATTTCATAACTTCATTTTATAACGTATGATAAAGATGTTTTAATATTTTATAAAACAAATTCTATGTAGTTATTTCATAACTTCACTTTATAACGTATGATGAACGTGTTCTAATATTTTACAAAACAAATTCTATGTAGTTATTTCATAACTTCATTTTATAACGTAATTACCTTCCAGTTTTGCAGTCTAGTTTATTCAAAAGAAGGCGGGTTATTTCATTTATGGAAAGTCATGGCACAGCATGGAGAGATTGAAGCCGCTAATTTACCCCATTGTCTTCATAATTCCTCTAGCAAAGTTTTCTTTTTCCATTTTCACGTTTAGTTAAAGCTATATTTTAATTTGTCAAAAGAATTAAGTAATACATTTTTTTTTTTAAAAAAAAAATTCAATATGTTCTGCTTCTCTGTGTAAGATGAAAGTTCTTTTCTTCTCACAACGTGCCTAATTTGAATACTGCCTCAGTTTAACTCAAGTATCTTTTCTTTTTAATGATTGGATAATTAATTTCTTTTCTTTTTTTTATTGAGACAGATAAAAAAATAAGATAACTTAACATTTTATTTAAATCCATCAATCACAAAATTAAAAATATGATTTTTCCTTTTTTTTTTAACAAATTACAGCTTTATTGCATTCCCAATTAGATTGAATCACGCTAGATGTTTTTAAATGGGGGGGGGTCGTTTGAATATCTATATGAGTAATAGCATAACTGTTTCATTACCCCTCACCAAATTTTGGGATGAAATCGCCTGGAAGTACGATTTCATTCCACATACTATAAACATTATTTCTTAGTATTGCCTGGTTTTAGATATGCTGATGGATGGGTAAGATGAGCTGGAAAAGTGAATACATGAACCATAGCCTCCAATGCTGGGACAAATAGATGGCCAAGCACAAACTACCAGTACACACCGCCTCATGACGTCGCAAGAAAATATCTCATTTTTAAGCACTACCTCTCTTGTACCTAGAAGCATCATCCAACCAAGAATAGGAGCCAGAGAAAAAAAATCAATTTGGCACTCAGCCAACCCTGCTCAGGTTCGGTGAGTCTTAGGGGCTATGATTTGGCCTATCCATGAGACCAAGGCCTATCCATGAGACCTATATATATGCACTGCTGGACTACTCTTGGAGCACAACATCCAGGTCTGGATAGTGCCGAGCATATACTTCGGAGCATCATAACACAATGCATCCAAGCAGCTCTGCTCAATCATCCACCATCTCAACATGAAAAACACAAGTTCATGCATCACTACACCACACTCACAAACTTTTTCCATCAGCTATCTCTATTTTATTCTGAATCATAACTGCAACCTGTTTTGGGAGACTGAGGATCATGATCAGTTCCCCTATAGTCCTCTTTTGTATTATGAGGTGACATACTTCTGGATCGTCTCTTTGTTGAAAATTCATCATGTTTAACATTACTGTGATGTCTTGCTTCTTCACTTCTGTATTTTCTTTGGAGATCATTGTTACTGTTTGATCTTCTAATTATACGCGTCCGATATGGACCATGAATACCATCTGTGAATTTTTTTCTGTTCCTCTTCCATGGTGGTACTTCATTTTTATATAAAAGTTTCTTTTTAAATGGTTTTTCTGCCATAGTAATTATTTTTTTGGTATTTGTAAAGGTTTCTTGTTGCTTAATTTTTTTCACACTGATAAATCCCGAGTTTTCAGATTCCTTTTTGGTGTCTTTTCCTGTGTAAGCAACTATATTTTTAATAACTGTCTTTATATAATTTTTTTCTATATTCAATTTTTGATTTGAGTTTATTAAGCTTTTGTTTATAATTTTTATATATGGCTGAGGACTAACACACTTTTCTTTCCATTTTATGATTCCTTTCTCTATCTTTGTTACTATTTCATAGCATATATCAGACAATTTTTCTGAAACATTTTCTTCTATATTGGATAGTCCCTTTGTTATATTTTGATTATGTTCATTTTCACATTTTTCATCTTCTTGAAGATCAGAAGATTTTAATTTTGCTTTGTTAGATTCATTTTCATCCATTTGAAACTCTTTTACTGTATTTGATACAATTTCATTCTCAGCTTCTGTATATACTGTTTCTTTATTTTCAATTTTAGAGGTACATTCCACAATCAGAAGTTTTCCTGAAGGTAGACTGACAATTTCAAGATCACTCTTTGTAATTTCAATTTCTTCCTTTTTAACAATCTCAAATTTTGCTTCATCAGTATTTTGTTTTTCTATTCTTTGGTTTGCTTCTATTGCTTGCTTGTTATATTCTTCTCTTTGTTTAATATCTTCTTCTCTTTGTTTAATATCTTCTTCTCTTTGTTTCTCCCATTTTTGGTTATATTCTTCTCTTTGTTTGATATCTTCTTCTCTTTGTTTATCCCATTTTTGGTTATATTCTTCTCTTCATTTGATATCTTCTTTTCTTTGTTTAATATCTTCTTCTCTTTGTTTATCTTCTTTTTCTATTCGTTCTTTGATCATATCGAATAATTGCTTTAACATGGATTTCTTTTTTGTTTCCTGAGTTTCTACGTTCACCATTTTTCCTTTGTTTTCTGACTTAGTAAGCTTCTCTCTCCATCCACACCATGACTTTACTCCATCTTCTTTGAAATGCCTGTTTCATTCTTTATGCCATTCATTTTTGTTTTGTTTTTCTTTTAAACTTTTATTTTTTTTTAACCTTCCTGAACAAATTACATCACTACATCATATGCACTGTTCATATCACAGAATCATGATCTGCTTATACCTATGAGTAGGCTAGCTAGATCGGACCTTACAATAGGGTGGCAAATTAACCAGCGTATGCCAGATAAGGCCTCACAGTAAGGTGACAATGTAATAGGTGCCTATGGTTAGGCTAGCTGGATAAAGCCCCACGTTGGGCGCCAAATGTAACCGGACCACCATACAACCGTTTTATTACGTCAGTTGTAGCAATTTTCTGATGAGCATGCTGCAGGAAGGAACCATCAATTGATATTCTTAATGCAGATGTTAATGCCCCCCTACAACAATATTTCCTGCTCATCAGAGGATGTAGTACATAGAGACTGGAAACATCTAAATATTTCTGTTTGGTTTCCCAAAGAGCGCCATTAGAGTTCCATCTCACTACAACCTGAATGGCCTAGGTCAAGTTATGTCAGACGTAGCTCAGAGAACATGAGATTCTCATGAACCAATGCTATAATTGGTGAGTGATGCGATAAATAAACAAAACTGGACAACTGGATAACCAATTTAATTTTAGTAACAAAAAAAAATTTATTAAATAACAATTAATTTGCAATTTCAACAATAGTTCATTAATTCCTCTATGAGAAGAAGCTTGGAAATATTCTAATTCAATAATAGTTCATTTTGAATTCATTTATGGGAAGAAGCTTGTGAATATTCTAATTCAACAATAGTTCATTAATTCCTTAATGAGAAGAAGATTGGAAATATTCTAATTCAATAATAGTTCATTTTGAATTCATTTATGGGAAGAAGCTTGTGAATATTCTAATTCAACAATAGTTCATTAATTCCTTTATATGAAGAACCTTGGAAACATCCTACTTCAACAATAGTTCATTTTTGTATTCCTTTATGAGAAAAAGCTTGGAAATATTCCAATTCAACAATAGTTTGTTTTTGTATTCCTTTATGAGAAGAAGCTTAGAAGCAGTCAAGCATTTATGGTTTATACAATAATTCATTTTGAAGCAGTCAAGCATTTATGGTTTATACAATAATTCATTTGTTCATTTAACCCTTTGAGACCAAAAACCGCTTTTTTACACATTAAAAAAAGTTTACAATTTCGACTGCAATAGCGTGCAAACCGTATTCGTCACAGTTACGCTTTTTTTTCTTTCTCTCCGCCATTTTTCTATCTTTTTGTACGTCTAAAAATTTTTTCTGTGCGATGAAAATTAGATTTTTTATAGCAATTTTTGTAAAGTACATTATTAAAATTTTGTAAATTTTTTTTATCTTTCTAGATTTTATCAACGGATAAAAAAAATATACGGAGAAAACAATTATTTTCGCCGCTGAACGTAATTATCATTCTAACGAACTTTTCTGTTGATGTGTTTGATTTTGAGGTTTCGTATTCCCCATTACCCGTAAGTATTCATCATCATCTGATATATAATAATTGCTTGTAATTCCTTTGGGTTATTTATTTTATTTTATTTACTGTTTTTATACATTTCATTGTAGATAAGTTTTTATTCATTTTATAGCATACTTTGCTATTATGGTTTGCTATGTAATAATGCATAATTTAGCTCACTCTTACCCTCATGATATTCCAATAATGTAGTAATTATTTTTTACATGCATAACTTAGAATTTACTACATTTTTATTCATTTCATTGTAGATAACTTTTTATTCATTTTATAGCATACTTTGCAGATAAGTTTTTATTCATTTTATAGCATACTTTGCTATTATGGTTTGCTATGTAATAATGCATAATTTAGCTCACTCTTACCCTCATGATATTCCAATAATGTAGTAATTATTTTTTACATGCATAACTTAGAATTTACTACATTTTTATTCGTTTCATTATAGATAACTTTTTATTTATTTGATAGCATACTTTGCTATTATGGTTTGCTATGTAATAATGCATAATTTAGCTCACTCTTACCCTCATGATATTCCAATAATGTAGTAATTATTTTTTACAAGCATAACTTAGAATTTACTACATTTTTATTCATTTCATTATAGATAACTTTTTATTTATTTGATAGCATACTTTGCTATTATGGTTTGCTATGTAATAATGCATAATTTAGCTCACTCTTACCCTCATGATATTCCAATAATGTAGTAATTATTTTTTACATGCATAACTTAGAATTTACTACGTTTTTATTCATTTCATTGTAGATAACTTTTTATTCATTTTATAGCATACTTTGCAGATAACTTTTTATTCATTTGATAGCATACTTTGCTATTATGGTTTGCTATGTAATAATCCATAATTTAGCTCACTCTTACCCTCATGATATTCCAATAATGTAGTAATTATTTTTTACATGCATAACTTAGAATTTACTACATTTTTATTCGTTTCATTATAGATAACTTTTTATTCATTTGAGAGCATACTTTGCTATTATGGTTTCCTATGTAATAATGCATAATTTAGCTCACTCTTACCCTCATGATATTCCAATAATGTAGTAATTATTTTTTACATGCATACACTACGTTTTTATTCATTTCATTGTAGATAACTTTTTATTCATTTTATAGCATACTATGCTATCATGGTTTCCTATGTAATAATGCATAATTTAGCCCATGATTTTTCAATAATATAGTAATTATTTTTTATCCCCATAACTTACACTTTACTAAAGTTACTACTGTTATTTTTTTTTGATCCACACTAAAACCTTGCATTTCTAATCCACACAAAACCTTGCATTTCTAATAGATATCCTGCATAGAGGGCCTAAAAAAACAACTGCTTGCAAGAATAGAACATACAGGGTGTCAAGCAGAAAAACGAAATTGAAATGGTCACCTTTAGCCACATTACACCAACAATCTGTAACTCAGGTAGGTCATGTTATATATTATTTTTTTCTGCATTTTATGACGAATGTGATGAAGCTGTCTATGAAATTGTCATTTTAGGCTATACCTTTTAAAATTGAGAGTTTGTGAACCAATGTAAAAATAAAGATTTTAAAAATGTGAAAAATATCTTTTTTTTAAATTATTTTTTGTGGTAATGACTACTTTATCAGCTTTATAACATTCTTTCATATTTGCACTTTATAAAAATGTATATATATATATATATATATATATTTATTTATTGTAATAAATTAGACATTTTATTTAAAATTGTAGGTCCTGTAATTTTTTTTGAAAATTAAAAATGGCCGTTCAGGTCTCTAAGAGAAGAACCTTAGAAGAAGTCAAGCATTTATGGTTTATACAATAATTCATTTGTTCATTTAAGAGAAGAACCTTAGAAGCAGTCAAGCATTTATGGTTTTATACAGCATTTCATCATTTTATGAATTATTACCGATTGGTAGACATTTGAACTCAGCAATTCTTGGTTTGTAGAGCATTTATCATTTGATAATTGAGGCATTTATAATTTAGCCAAATATAGAAGTATATTCTTATACATAAACTCTGTTACATTACCCAGATAGAAGTAATATGCAATTAAAGCATTTCTAATTCATATAGTAAATACGTTCAAATATTTTTATAAATAAATTTGCGTGTAGCTATTTCATAACTTCACTTTATAACGTATGATAAAGACGTTTTAACATTTTATAAAACAATTCTATGTAATTATTTCATAATGTCACTTTATAACATATGATAAAGACGTTTTAATATTTTATAAAACACATTCTATGTAATTATTTCATAATGTCACTTTATAATGTATGATAAAGATGTTTTCATATTTTACAAAAAACAAATTCTATGTAATTATTTCATAACTTCATTTTATAACGTATGATAAACGTGTTCTAATATTTTACAAAACAAATTCTATGTAGTTATTTCATAACTTCATTTTATAACGTATGATAAAGATGTTTTAATATTTTATAAAACAAATTCTATGTAGTTATTTCATAACTTCACTTTATAACTTATGATGAACGTGTTCTAATATTTTACAAAACAAATTCTATGTAGTTATTTCATAACTTCATTTTATAACGTAATTACCTTCCAGTTATGCAGTCTAGTTTATTCAAAAGAAGGCGGGTTATTTCATTTATGGAAAGTCATGGCACAGCTTGGAGAGATTGAAGCCGCTAATTTACCCCATTGTCTTCATAATTCCTCTAGCAAAGTTTTCTTTTTCCATTTTCACGTTTAGTTAAAGCTATATTTTAATTTGTCAAAAGAATTAAGTAATACATTTAAAAAAAAAAAAAAAAATTCAATATGTTCTGCTTCTCTGTGTAAGACGAAAGTTCTTTTCTTCTCACAACGTGCCTAATTTGAATACTACCTCAGTTTAACTCAAGTATCTTTTCTTTTTTTCTTTTTAATGATTGGGTAATTAATTTCTTTTCTTTTTTTTATTGAGACAGATAAAAAAAATAAGATAACTTAACATTTTATTTAAATCCCTCAATCACAAAATTAAAAATATGATTTTTCCTTTTTTTTTTAACAAATTACAGCTTTATTGCATTCCCAATTAGATTGAATCACGCTAGACGTTTTTAAATGGGGGGGGGGTCTTTTGAATATCTATATGAGTAACAGCATAACTGTTTCAATATATATATATATATATATTGAAACAGTCAGCTTTTCATCCCAATTGTTTCACCTACTATATATGCTATATAGTAGTATTAATACCTATATATATATATACCACCAAATCCTCGTGTATTTATTAAAAATAATCTAAATAAATCCCATCTAAATTTAAACCTAAATAATACAATCATGTATGTGTGCATATATGTTTAAATATTTACTGAAATATTCGTTTATATACTCATAAAGCCAAAATGCGCATATATATATATATATATATATATATATATAGGTTGTTAATAAATTGCTGAGTGAAAAACTAATTGTATGTGTAACTTTAGACTACATATATGCAAGAATATAAATGTTAATAGATTATAAAACATTACGTTTTCTATAATTTTAATTAAATTATATATTCAAAATTATATAATTCTGCCTATATCGGTAAATTAGAACGGTCAGGTTACATATATAATAAAATGTCTTTCTAAATCTTAGATTTGTTTTTCTGGACACATGGTCACCAATATAATTAATCTTTACTGGTATAAGATTAATTAAATTTTATATTTAGAATAAAACATGGAAAACGGAACAAATTACGGTCTGCCAATAGGTTTTTTTTTACCTATTTAATATTTAAAACAGCAGGTTTCTGTGATAATTAGTGACTATCGTACAGGCCAAAAAAACAATTTTAAGAAAATAAAATAATGAAAGAGAGGGGGGATACTGATATAAAATGCATTGGCAGCCATCTTTCAAGGTTACTTGGTTACTTAATCACTTACTTGGTTACTTAATCACAGACTTAATTAGAGGGCTTTTTGAAATATATTGGTAATAAAGTGAATAACCAGCATGTCGGGGTAAAGTGGGCTCGAAATCTAGCCTTCTGCCCGGCAAACAGCCATCTAAGCCGAGACAGCATGAGTTGACCACCACCAGAACCTAAAGGATGTCACGTTATTCAAAGAACTTGCCAGTACGGAAAAGAATCAAGATAAACAACGGTAATTACTTCTTCCATTCTAAAAACTTCAACTAATTTCAAGTTTAAATGCTAGCTTAACATTAAATTAATGGCCTTCCTAATATTGTAAATCAAACTTATGTATATTTTGTTTTATAATTTTAATCTAAATACTCACCTAAATTATAATACAGTTAAAATTTTGCATGAGCAGAATTTTAATTTCGAACGATTTGACTTTTCTCATGGTTACCTATGTCAGATTTATGCCTAAAGTTTTGCCTGATAAAATTGATGTAATAAAAAAACTGATTTAAAACCATGATTTAAAATGCCTGATGTGTTAACTGATTTAAAATATAAAAACTGATTTCTAATAAGTTAACTGAGTTACCTGGTAAAAACATGATTTAACTGATATAAAATTATCACTGATATATCTGATACAAAAGTATTACTGATATGATTTACCTGACAGAAAATATATTAACAAATTTAAAATATATAAAATGATTTACCTGATAAACAAATTATTGAATGATTTAAAATATTAAGTGATTTAATGTGTTTGAATTGATTTAAACTCATATATAAATGATTTATTCTTTAAATATCTATATACGCGCATTCACACACAGCTTTATTAATTTAATTGTATGATTTTATGTATTGGTTTACTCGTAAAATAATGTTTGATTTAGTTACGTATTAATTTGGCTATAAGTAATTAAATGCTATCTATTTCAATTTGCTAAATGTAGAAATTAAATGTTTTATAAATTTAGTAACATATAAAAGGCAATTGGCTATTTTAAAATAATAGTTAGAATTTCTATGATAATTTATTGTCTTAAGTTAATGATAGTGTTTGCTATCATTAATTTCTGAGATAGCATTATAAAACTAAATCAACCATATTTTAGCGAACTTCGCACAACTTTCCTTTTAAAATGAACAATTATCAAATTTCACTTGCTTAAAATTTTATTATGATTTAAAATGCATTTCTTAAGTTAATCTATGCCAAATCATATTATTATTTAGTTTTGTTATCTTGTTTATGCTATAAAACTTCAAAACCGAGCTTTATTCTTAAATTAAACTATTAGCGAGTATTAAATAAAGATTCGCTCGCGTATATATGTAAGTGCGCATATATATATATATATAACACGTATAATTATATACGAAATAAAAAGCTCTGTTTTGGAAAGGATAAAATGTCGTGAATTAAATATTATTACAAACATATTACTACTTTAAGATAGATTTGCTTTTTAAGTTAATATTTTAAATAAATATTTAGTTAAAGTGATAAAAATACAGCATAAATCTATAAGTTTATATTTTAATTCCCCATATGCTGTAATCCTCCTTAAGCTAATTAAATCAAAGCCTATATAGATAACTTTGTAGATGGGATTCATAAATTCCCTAAATAGTATTATTAAAAGTACTATAACATGAACTGATGTGGGGTTGTTTCATGAAAGAAACTTGTATTGTAGCATCTTAAATTTTTAAATATGATTATATAGTCAGTGGTGCATATGTGTCCTTATGAAATGTTATGGCATATTTTCTTATTGATGCATTTCTTTAATGGCTGCATGTCATCGTGCTGCACCATTACCTTTAGTTCGGACAATTATTTCTTCAGATGGTGACTGGTACACAACAACCCATTCTGCATTCTTATAATGGAGCATGAGACTCACCCAAAGCATAAGATTCCCACATTCTGTTTATTAAATGGAGCATGAAACTTGTCCAGAGTGTAAGACTCCTATATTCTTATATAAATTGCTAGATCTGCCAAACTAAAATGGCCTCCAATACCACAGCAATGAGAATCAGTCCCAGGAAACCATTACCTGGTAAAAATCCCACGAATAAGACACATATGATATGCAAATAAGACTCAGGATTATATATTTTCTCTATGCACTTGTATCTGAAGTCTAACTTCCATTAATCAGTTCAACCCACCAATTTTGTTAATTCAGCATTGATCTGGAATGAAATCCAGTCTAAATAGCATATTACTGTGTAGAGAATATATTAAAGTATTTGTGCTAGTTAAATTATGTTAAATTAGGTTCTTTCAAATTTTATTATCACTGCCTCTAATATGACAAATCTAAATCCTTTATGGCATAAACCTGACATAGGTAACCATGAGAAAAGTCAAATCGTTCGAAATTAAAATTCTGCTCATGCAACATTTTAACTGTATTATAATTTTATCACCTGCGAGTGATAGAGATATATGTATAGCCTAATAAGTAATTTGTTGTAACCTACATAATATCACCTGCATGTGATATAAGGCTATTTACATATATATGTAAAACAGAAATGCAAAATCTCCAAATTTTATTAATTATACTGGAAAGTTAAAATCACTTATAAATAAACTAACTTATATATGTAAACCAAACTGCTTAAATCTGTACATCCAAAATTTGCTATTGATAATGCATCACTTATGATGTGAATCCCTTTGAATTGTAATGTCCCTGAATCACCTGCATGTAAAATCAAACCTTTACTTACTCTATTATTGTTTTTAAATTGTTGTTTACATTGAATTTATTAAATTGATTTTAAATTTATTTTGGTTTCTTGTCTTAGTCTTGCTCACCAACTCATTTTTATTTAAAATTTAGTAATTAGCTTTATAACTTATTGAAATTTTATATATAATTAATTGTGATAAGTGTGCGACATGATACCTATATAAATATGCTATACAAAATGGTATTGTGTGCCACTGTTGAGCTACTGCCGGCACATGTCATATGTAAGGTTGTAAGTCTATGAGCAATGGTAGAGGAACTAGGGTTAGGCCAGAGCCATGGCTTTCACCACCGTAAACCTGGTCAGCCTTAGGATGATCTATCAGAGTTCTAGATTTTGTTGCGCAAATGCACATATTTGACCATTACAATATATATATATATATATATATATATATATATATATATATATATATATATATATAATTGTGAAATATTTATTTACAATGTTGCCATTTTTCAAAAATTAGTTTTTAAATATAATGTTCAACCAAAAATGTTATTAATCTTCAAATTACAGTAACAAGTTATTATATTTAAAGCTTCACAAATTATAGTAATTATCTATAAATAAATAAAAACAATGTTGAGTGTAACTAGAATATTTAAAGTTGCATGCATTTTCTTTCATTCCATATCTGGAAAATTTTAAAATGTGGTTTTACCATCTTGGCAGTTTGTAGAACCATATTACTTAGTTTTAATATACATTGTTTTTCAAATACCAATTTTATGTTGATGAACATAATAATAAACAAATATTCAGCACTCTGTTGGTCCTAATTCTAGAATAGTGACTGATTTATTTATTTATGCTAAAAATATAGCTTTCAAGCACTCCTTTTTAAATCATTTATTTTTATTTAATATGTAGAGGAAAATTTGCAATATAATAAATATATGTGAGATAACATTGATTTCACATAAACATTATTTGTTTTTATACTATCTTTTACAGAACATTTTTTCATAGTTCCTACAAAGATATTATTTTAAATTTTTAACTTTTTATTTTAATGATTAAACTTTATATTGCAATATATTTCTATAATATTCAATTTAAATTTTAAAAATAAATGATTGCATTTGAAATTCCTTTTTAAACATAATATTTCAGTTATATAAATATAGAAAAAAAACATAAATTAAACTATTTACTACAACAATAATATATTTATCACTCCACTATAGACTACTAAATCATCAACTAACCATCATGTCTTATGCTTACACAATATGTTAAAATAATGACAACTTTCTCCATAAAACAATGTCATTCAATGTAAGCCATAGCTTATGCATCAAAATCCATATATAGTTTTTATTTATTTAATATCTCTAAACTATTTTCTAGCTTGTGGATTTCATGAGTGAAAAGTCTGTTATCAGAAAGAACTGCACCTAGACATTTGGATATAATACAGCATGGTTATTATGGGATGTTTGGTTGTAAGATAACAAATTTAATGCACAAATCTCACAAATTGAGTAATATTCTTTGCACTCATTGAAAATCTAGTGTGAAGAAAGTTATTACTGGTTTATCATTTTGCCACAACAGAAAATATGTATTTTTTACTGAAATAATTTTTTATTTGAACTTCATTTTTAGAATTTGAATGCATTTTTATTTGAAATACATAAGATAATAAAACTGTTTTAAAATTTAAAATTCACTTACAATTATTATATGATTATAAAAAAAGTAAATTCTGTGATTATAAATATTATATTTTTTCAGTCAATCAATTTTAATTAAATATGTCATTACATTTAACTTCAATTACATTTTTTGTTAAAAAAACAAAAACAAATATTTTTAAACAAAGTATAAATTTACAATCTATACTCTGATAAAAAATTAAATAATTTCCAAATATTTAGAAAAAAATAATAATTATAAATTATAAACAAACTGGGAAATATATAATTATCATTTTCAAGCACTAAAGAAATTATAAGTTTTATCAAGAACTTTTTTAAGTAGAGCAGCAGCCTGAGAATCAGCGACACATTTGTTTCATTGTGTTAGATTCTTTGTGTGATGCTGACTTTTTTAGATTTTTTTTTTAGTTATTAAGTTAATATTATTTTGGTTCTATTGTTTTTGTCAAATGAAAGCAAATCCAGCAAACAAATGCAACATATGGTTTCAATGCAGTGAATTTAAACTGAACATCTGAAGATACATTATATTACACATTTAAAGTGCTATAGGAAACTAAGTATTAAAATCATATTGACAAAAGAGACTGATAAGTTTCATAATTTTGAAATACTCATCTACAACCTGAAAAATAATAGAGATACCAAAACACATAACAACACAGATTTTATTTATCCACATTCACAACTTTCAATTTGAGATTAATTTTTGAAATGTAAATTTAATGGAAAGCCAAATTTGTGTCAACTTAATGGTAATATCAAATGCAGAGCTTTTAATATATATATATATATATAATTTTAAGTAATTTAACTTTGCCGTCTATGAAGTTTTTATGATATTCCAAGAAATATTCTTTAATAGAAATAGTGATTCTGCTGGGAATATGTTTCTATTACAACTTCCATATTTATTAGCCTGAAACTAAGTAACATATCAAGGAATATGGTAATACAATGTCTATTTAAATGTAATCACTTTGATTTGGTGTCAAAATAATAACAATAACTTTAGCAAAAAATTAAATAAAGCTTCCTTTATATAAGATTAATATTAAGGAAGCTTTGGTTAATTTTTTACTAAAATTATATTCAAAGTTAAACATCATAATGCATGTTGTAGCAGTATTTAAATAGAAGCAGTGTTGTTATATATTTTAGTGTGTCAACCATTTTCAGACTGATAGGCATGTAAGTTATGACAGAAAAAACATTGATTGATTTTATTTCATTAAACCATACTATTAAAATATCTACAATTGGGAAATTTAAATTAATGTTATCTAATGATTTTCATATTTAAATGTTCTTATGAAAATAAAATTATTCTAAAATATGTTCAGCAAAATGTCTGTTTTGTCTATTGTTATTAAGTTTATACAAAGCAGACTGTAATTCAATTTTTACTAAAAATGCATACAAACTATACTATAAATTTGATTCTTGTAATTCTATTTAAATATTTTTTTGTATTTGTTGTTTCTCAGCTGTTTTTCAGGTTATCTATATTATTCATTATGAAAGAAACTTATGACCAGAACAACTTGTTGATTTTTATACAAAACATGGCCACTTACATACTGGGTTGAAAATTTTTCATTAAGATGTCTCTTTTTTATTTATAGATCCCAGGTAGTAAATGAATGTTAAACTACTTACCCTATACATATTTATTACAGTTTAAAGTTTGTGATATGAACAAATCACTCCTTCCCTTTCTAATTTACTAAATAAATATTAGGATAAAAATATTAGGAAAATAGTATACCTTATAGTATAAAATCTATAATTTGTTCAATGGACCATATTAGCTGACCACAAGATCACAAGATTAATTGATAATGACAGAATTTATCTCTCTCTCATCTTCATAATTACATTATTATTTTGTTATCAGATTTTTATTTAAGAAGATTTAGTGAGTTAATTGCACATATTAACATTTATAATGATGATATAGGTACATACTATAAATACAAAAATATTTATTAATACTACCCTAGTAAATATTATTAAACATTAATATATAGTTACAATATATAGAACAGATATATAAGACATGTTCTTAATTACAAATTTAATTAGGTGTTCTCTTATTAATAATAAAGTTTAACTCATCTGTCTTATTAATTTGTTAAAAGTTTATATTGTTTGTTTACATAAACATTAAACGTTAAACTTAGGTATAGAACTATCATTAATCTTACCTATAATTTTTTTACATTGGTTTAATTACTAATAAAAACCAAATGCATCTCATGGTTATAGTTTTCTTATTTCTATGAACTATGAGGTATATTATGTCTGTTTAAAGTTTTGTTTGTCTTATTGGCCTTTGTAAGTCTAATTATTATGTAGGCAGGGCATCTTATGTAGGCATTACATCTTGAATCAAGGCATCCTTGCAACTTTAGGCTATAAACGAGAGAAAGGTGGCTATACCTGCTTACTGGCATATCTGGTTTAAATTATTCTCACAGTTAACAAACTTACACATGACAAAACATTACTATTTTTTTGGATCTTAATCTCAATAAACATATCAATGAAGAATATAACATTCTAATTTGTAGAATTCATAAACAATATTAGAGAAGTAAAGAAGGAATCAACCATACTTCTCAGGCTTACCTTTTTACACCAGCTCATTTCATTATGTGAGTATCTATATATAGTTTTTATCTCCTTAGGTATTTAAATACCTTGCATAACTTATTTTTCTTATAATTAATTTACAATGTTAATCATCACTTACATACAATACATGGCCATTATATTGTTTTTATATATTGGAATATTCTCATCATCTAATATAAGTATTAAATGTCTTTAGAAAAAATTAACTTTATTTACAATTTTCAAATACATTCAACTGTTAATGATATGCACAATATTCTCCCCTTTCTTCAGGTATTGCTGGATTGACCAGAGACTATATACATATTTAAACCTGGACCATGAACTAATATTCTTTCATCAATTAAAATAAAGGAACATTTTACAAAATTTAAACAATGTTTAATTATATACTATCTCTATTTTTTTTTCATTTACTAATTTTATTTTGGTGATTGACAATCATATATAGGCATACTTTATTAGGGAGGAGAGAAGAAATAATGCATCTCTTGTTCTCTCTTATTACAGTTAACTACAGTTTTTCTTAACTTAATAAAATTTACATGTTCATTTTCTTTTTCTTTGACCAAGGTAGTTAAAAAAATAATAAATCTTGTTTACTATATATATATATAATAAAATATGCTTTTTTCTCAACAATCTTTTTTCATGGTAGAAAGCCAAACACACATTGTACCAAAAATATAGCACTCTAATTTTCAGAATGCATAAACATTATTAATTAAGCAAAGATGGAATCAATGAATGTTTTCAGTGTAACCTTTTTATATCACTAATTTGATTTCATTTTGCTAGTACTTATTCATACTTTTTTCTTTTTCTTTTTAGAAATTTAATTTCCCCCTCAAAGCTTATTTTTGTTATAATTAATATGCAATATTATTCATGAAGTACATAATGAATTTATATTATCTTTAATATAGCGTTTATTTTTGTGTGAGGGTTAATATAATTTCATCAACGTCAATGAAGGAAAACATACTAAATATAAACAATGTTTAATTATATAGAATTCCTAGTTTATTTTTCTTCTTTCATTTACAGACATTATTATGGTGAATTATGTATGACTGATAATATTTAATTAGGGATATATACGTAATATCACACCTTTCTGTCTTTTTAACTATTGCTAATTACATTTTTTCTTTTTGTAAAAAAAAAAAAATTACATGTACATTTTTTTCTTTGATTATTAGTGTTGTGACAATAAAAATAATTATTCAGATGCAGATAAAATAAAGAAATAGAACAACACCAGCATATATATTGTAAGCTAAAGAAAGAAGGTGATAGTGGTGGGAAGCGAGAGGCCAATTGTAACCTTAAATCTAAATGAATAAAATGTTAATGATGACCACTCTGTAATAAAATAATGACTAATTCAAGAGACTCTTATGTTTGAGGCATGGACTAAACTCAGAGGTGGTTACAATAAAAGAAAGGACACTTCAGAGACATCTATTAAGATAAAACAAAATTTAAATGTAATAAGAATAATATTTATTACAGAGTTAAATAATTACAAAGGAAATTAAGAAAAGGAAAAACTTCACTCCTATCAACCAAATAATTTTAAGATATGACTTCCGCTCTATCAGAATTTATGGTACTTGTGAATAATTCAACCAATGACGTTTTTGACTTACCGATTTCCCTTCTGGTAGACATCGACATTTTTTGCATGACAACGTTGTCATGGTAACCAAGTGACTGGCGTGATTAATCCATCAGAGAGTCAATTTTTTTTTTCACCCGTGAGATTTTAAATTCGTAGAGAGGTTTGGGAAATTTTTTGATTTTTCTGTCTATTGCGATTTTGCTATCCACGGCATCACGGTTACTTTTTTGAGCTGTTAATTCGGGTAAAGTGTTTTATTTATCTGTTTATTTTAAATTTACAAAAATTTTTTGTTAATATTTCTACAATTCTCAAACTTCTCCGGTAAAGTGTTTTTTATTTATCTGTTTATTTTAAATTTACAAAAAGTTTTTGTTAATATTTCTACAATTCTGAAACTTACATTGAATTACGTTTAATGTGTAAATAATTTATTCTCTGGTAAAGTGTTTTTTATTTATCTGTTTATTTTAAATTTACAAAAACTTTTTGTTAATATTTCTACATTACGTTTTTAATGTGTAAATAATTTGAAATAATTTTTTAAATCAATTTTGCAATATGCAGTACGTTTTAAAAATTACCAAATACATGTAAAAGTGCGGCGTTTTCTGGACGACATTAATACCAGATTTGCATTAGATCGCATCTTTTTTATTTAGGTGTTTATTTAAAATTTACAAAAAGTTTTTGTTAATATTTCTACAATTCTCAAACTTATTTACAAAAAATATTTGTTAATATTTCTACAATTCTCAAACTTACATTGAATTACGAAATAATATAAATTAAAATTTTTTTAAAAATTAATTTTTAAATTTAATACCAAAAAAATGAAAAAGACCCTAACAGGTAATTAATTAAAAAATTTTTTTTTTTATATTTATATTTATTTTTTTATATATAATTTAAATAAAATTTTTTTTTATATTAATTTTTTATTTAAAATTTTAATTTTTTAAAAAAAAAAAAAGAAAAACCACATACAATAAATCCATTTTTTTATTTTTTTTTTTTTTTGTTTTTGTTTTATATTTAAAATAAAAATTAATTTTATTTATATATTTTTAAATTAAATTTATATTTTATTTTTTTTTTTATTTTTTAAATTAAATAATAAAAAATATTATTTTAGTAAAGACATTTGGAAATTTCAAATATATAATAAATATAAAAAAAAAATTAATATTTTTAAAAAAAAAAAGAAAAATAAAAAAAAAAGAGAAAAAAGAAAAGAAAAAGGGAAAGCCAACCAACCCGCAAAACCCCACAACAACCCCACACCCCCCCCCCACCAACACACGCTAAATGTTATATTTGAATAATTAGAAAAAGATAGGATAATTTAGAAATTTTAATATTTTTTTTTAAAAAATATTTAACACATTTATTTATTTTTTTTTTTTTTTTACTATTTGCCGACCTGTTCTGTTTTTTTTTTTTTTTTTTTTTTTTCTCAATATTTATTTTTTTTTTTTTTTTATTTTTATTTTTATTTTTTTTATTTTTTTATTTTTTTTTATTTTTTTTTTTTTATTAAAACAAAAGAAAAAAACACCACCAACAGGATATTGGTGTGATGTTGTTTTTTTTACCCCCGGTCCCGGGGTACGCGGGCAGCCAGCATTTCCCGAAAATATGTGCCCACAAAACTCAGAGAAGATTTTCTTAAAAATTGGAAAAGAGAGAGATGTTTCCTCAGGGAAATACATCATGGGTGGAATTATACACAAGTACCAAATTTATTTTCTGAGCATATAAGTTTTTTGTGCCAACAGAAACATTTTATACAATTCTTCATCTTAAAATATCTTAATATTTATTATTTGCTATATCTGAATGTTAAAGAAAGGCATGAATTTAAATAGTCTACCCTTGAAGAAGAATAATACAATACTGTGCACTGATCAAATAGCACATAGATTAATGATAATATCTTTTTTTAGAACAATAGGTAAGTTAAATGAATGACTTATTCAAAAATGTGAACACAAATAGCAATAATGATTATCTCTGGGTTCTAAATATATTTGAAGAATGTTTTTGTAATCATAGGTTGTGAATTTATGACTAATATCCTGAGAAACTCTAGAAGGCATAGACTTTACTTGTAAGAAAATGCTTCATAACATTTTATCACAACATAAGTAATTAAACAAAAAACATTTAACTTGCTAAGTGATTGCATAATAAAATATACTGGAATCAGAATAATCATAGCCATTTATCTAGGATATCACTGGAAAATAATAAAAAGAAAAAGGTGCATTTTATGTCTTTCTGTTATTGCATAGACAACACAAACTAAATTATCATGTGTACTGATTCAATCTTTAAATTGTAAAGACATTGTTAATAGTGAGTGCAGTCTGAAAATAGCTAGAATAATTTTCACCAAAATTGTATTAATCTGAATTTAACTTCAAATATTCAACTTTAATTTCTCTTATAGGAAATTCCAGTCTTTGGAATTGAGAAGTTTTTGTAAAAAAATTTCATTGAAAAAATGACAAGTTTTGGAATTGCAAAATTTGATTATCTGTTATCTAGATTCCTGATAAAAATCAGAATTATGAATATAATACTCTTTGCAAATAGAAAATTTAATAACTTTAATAGACACATAAGAATTTGTGTGAACTCAAGATATATGACATATAGAAAAATGGAAACTGAATACTTTTAAAATATCGATACTTAAATTTATCAATGATTAAATATAAAAAAATGAATAATATTTATAAGTTTTTTTTTTAATATTTACATTAAATATTTGGAATTATTTGCCAACAAAAATGCTGTTACAATTTGTCTACATTACTTGGAACATAAGCACATCCAGACTTTTTACTGACAATAATTTTAATGTTTAAAATATAAATCTTTTAGGTGAGTTTTAACATCAAATATACCCACAAACTTAATTTTACAATATGTTAACAGGTATTGTTAATTAGCTTATAAATAAGTAATGATTTGAAATAAGTAATGTCAAAATATTAGGTAACACTAAGCTGAGCCATCATTTAATTTATAACACATCTCTATGAAATAAATTTTGGTTATAACCTTGAAATGCAAATTAGCACATTATTGGGCTAAATTAAAATAAAATGAGCTTAAATAAATCATAAACCTATTACAAAACTAATAATTATGGAGTCTATGCAATTAAATTAACATTGTATTTCACACTAACTTGGTTTGAATAAACAGGCTAGCAGAATATTACTAATTATAAAATTTAGATAATTTAACTAAAATTGCATAATACAGTTTTAAGCTTCTACATACATTTTTAAATGAAAAGTGTGACATTTACCAGAATTCATATACATAACTCATACCAAATTACTGTCCACATAATAATAATAATAATAATAATAATAATAATAATAATAATAATAATAATAATAATAATAATAATAATAATAATAATAATAATAATAATAATAATAATAATAATAATAATAATAATAATAATAATAATAATAATAATAATAATAATAATAATAATGATGATGATGATGATGATGATGATGATGACTTAAAAATCCATTGGTGAGGCGATCCAGATGGATATATAATTAACATAAGGTTATGTATAATCTAAGTGCCAAATGCTAAATATTTAATATCTAAAGGGTATAATATATTGTTGGTTTACTTGTGGTTGGCCTAATGGCTCAGCAAAACAATACAGACATTGTTATACAGCACAAAGCATTGTACATAATGCTACCTAAAGAACTAACTCTTCATAAACAATCTAATCATTGCCATGTCAATTTTAATACAAAGTTAAATTCACCTACTATGGTGGAAAGTATGACAAGTCATCATGAATGATAGGCAAAACATAGGCTCCGCAGAGCAAGAAAATATCAATAAAAATAGTGGCTTCAAAATACCTATTTCTGAGTCAAAAGAGTAGATTCTGGACATTGTTGCAGCCCATCAGGAAAAATATGGAAGGACACATCAAATATAAATGATCATCTCTAGGGATTTAGATATCTTCAATAATACTGAAAAGTGACAACTATGACAAAATACAAAAGCACTATCAAGCTCATGGAATAAATATAAGCCATGGGGAGTAGTCCCCCAATGCACAATAAATCATTATAACTTAGGCCTAATCTCTAAGGCAAACACCTCATATGAAAAAATAAGTGATGTCAAGATAACTTAACACTATATAGACATAAAATTATTCTAAACAATAAGCAATCTCTGAAAACAAAAATAGTGATTAGTTAAGTGGCTGTTCAATTATTTTAAAATAAGAGCACAATAAAATTCTGGCAATAGATAATAAAATACACACATACATAAATTACATTGTATAAAATTTAAATAAATACGTGGATATAATGCAAAATAAAGTGTAGTAATTTGAAGCAGATAAATACACAATTAAATTGATATATAATGGAAGGCTATTATATTATCATAATAGTTATAAAATACTAGACTTCTGATAAACCCTTTTAAACCCATTTTATCAATGAGTGAATGGAACATATATAAACCTTATAATACAAAATAAATGTAAGAGATGAATAACTCTGATAGATAAAATATTGCAAAACTTAATAAAATTAGCACATAATGAAATGTATAAAATTTACTGGAGAATGTGTGGATATACCAACACATTCTAGCATAAAACCATTGTAATACTAATATCAATAAAAGTTGCCTTTATACCTGACATAATGCCAGAATATCATGATAATATTACAATAACAATAATAAAAAAATAAATATATAATTTTTAGAACACCTTAGTTCATTAATAGAAATATTTCATTAAGAACTGTCTGCTGTGAGTACACAGTCTTTTTCTGATGGCTTGACCACATAAGGAAATGTATGATGTACCAACAAAAAATAAGCATTCTTGAAAAATAACAAATATAATTCCAGATGATGATGATGATGATGATGATGATGATAATAATAATAATAATAATAATAATATATATATATATATATATATATATATATATATATATATATATATATATATATATATATATATATATATATATATATATATATATATATATATATATATATATATATATATATATATATATATATATATATATATAATAATAATAATAATAATAATAATAATAATAATAATAATAATAATAATAATAATAATAATAATAATAATAATAATAATAATAATAATAATAATAATAATAATAATAATAATAATAATAATAATAATAATAATAATAATGTCTAAAAAGTTCTTAATGCTAAATTATATTCAAATGTAATATTTATGAGTACTTGGAGAAGTTGGCCAATATGACATCTAATTATAAAAATTATTAATTTAACAATGTTGAAAAGTAACATTATATATTTCATAGAAAGTTTTCCCGGATCCATGATTTTAATGGAATGATCAAAAGAAACATTTGTAACTTTTTTTACATTTTTCAAAGAAGCACACATACACACACACATTTAACTAAACGATATCAAGAGCCATTTCCAGGTATTTGTTTTAGGAATATAAGCAAAACATTTACAGCTTCTTTTTTTATATTTTAAAAGAGCCCACAATGCAAATTTAAATTATCATAATAATAACAAAAGTCATTTTGGGATTTGTTTTTCTATAAATGAAACTAGCATTATTTTTCTTTTAGAAAACATATAGCAATAATAATGGTATTTTTTTTTGCCAAAGAAAACACACACATAAATTTACCTGAATACTAATAAAGACAATTCCAGGTACTTCTGAATTTCAATAACATTCTTTTTTAACAGCACTTTTTCTTAAAATAGTCGGGGTAGTTTGCAAATAACACAACACATTTAAAAACATCCTTTGGATTACTATGGCAAATAAACGAATATATGTCAATTTTTTCATCCACATCCTGAGAAAGTTTTTAAATTACTAACGTTCAGAGAGAATAAAATATATAAAAAATTCTTTATATTTTCTTTACAATACAAAAACATTAGTCAATTCCAGGTTTTCTTGTGGATATTTAATTTACTAGCAATATTCATAGAAAAAGAGCAAATATTTTAATAGCATTTCCTCCTGTGCTAAAAACATTAAGTTATTTTCATATAACTGCATAATAAAAAAAAAATTAATTGGTAAACACAATATTTGTAATGCATTAATGAGAGATATAATTCACTTAAACAGTTTATAACAGAATAAGTAACATAACCATACATTTAAATTTTTCTTAAAGGTTGAATATTATAAGCTTTCTTTTATTGAGTTTAAACTTCTTTCTTTTAACATAATAATAACTACAAAAATTGATTAGTAAAATATAAAGCATTAGTTTATAAATGAACATTTTGAAATTCATCACCTGGTTTGTTTTAGAACTTAAGATTGAAAAGAATACTAAGAAATTTACTTTGAATAATTAAATTAATTTGTTTATGTCATTCCAAATGGTAGTATAAGAGAAAATTCAAGTATTTAACTAAGTATAGGGAAAGCAAAGTTACCTTTCACTTATCAGCAAGCCATTGATGAGTTTAAAATCAAATATAATCTATACTTTATACTTTAAATGAACATAACAATGATTTTAAAAAATTAGCACTATTCTGGTATAACACAGATGTTTTGAGTACACCAGCACAAGGATGACAATAGGTAACAGGATAAGCAGCAGTCAACCAAGTTGCAGTTGTCACCCAGTTGCAATTGTCACCAAAATGATGATGATCTGCTGTTTTATAACAATTTTTTAGTAAATTAAAATGTAGCCACTCCCTTGAAAAGAGACATCTATGGTGAAAAGATTAATTAACTTTAACACTTAATTAAGAATCATATGTTATTTTGACCTACTTGATTTTGAAATAACCATGTGTTTAACGGTTTGAGCTGAAAAAAAAAAGATTATTCATAACTTATTCATTAATAAACTTAATGAATAAATAAAAAAAATCAAATACCTATTGTACTCTTAAATAAAAAAAATCTTATCTTTCCACTCTTTTATGAAAACCATTCAAAATTATAAACTTAACCCTTTATTTTGCATGTTTAATAAAATATTCTGTTATTAAAATTTCAACGTTTAGAGTTAAATAACTTGGTAATTAGAACCAATTAAATGTTAAATACACATGCACAAACAATTACACATGTAGATAGGAAGTTAACTATTTCTTTAATTCATGTTGATTTATAACTAATTTAAGGCTGATTTAACTAACTAAAATTATTACATAGCTACAGAAACTGATTTTTATCCAAAATTTAACTGTCTTTTAAAAACTTTACTAATTAAAAATCCCTATCTGAAACATGTAATTATAATTAAAATCTTAACTAATTTATTTAAAGCAACCCATTGCATTTAAGTTTAATTTTACCGAGGTTTATTTGAAATTAAAAGTATTGAATTCAGCAAACAACTTTATTAACTGAAAACTTAGTTTGAAGTATTAAATACCTCAATACAACTTACTCCAATGGCATTTAAAACAATTTAACTATATTTTAGCTTTATACAAGTACATGGCTTATTATAATAAAAAAATATTGCAATACAATATTTTATACAGCTAAAATTATTAACTGATTATAGAAATAGAAAACATAGTATCGGGATGGATTTTATATCCAGGCTGACAAGATAACCCATATATTATGAAACTCTGGTCTATAACTTTAAAGTATTTATTCTTTACTGTTTTTTAAAGATAGCAAACCACTTTATAACAGTATGAAAAGAAAACAATGTATATGAGTGTGTGTGTTAATGATCTGTAATTGCTAAAAGATAGCCAAAACATTATTTTGGAGGTATTATTTGAAATCATACCTGTTGTTTTTTATACTGATTTCCATGTGATTTGTTGAATTATTTTTATACTATTGAGTCTATACTGTAGTTATTCCTCCATGCCCTATGCACTGTAACACTATCTGAATTTCATTAGCAAAACATTACATATTATAGTGTTTTCAAAAGATGAATAATGGATAATTTTAGAAAAGATGATTTGTTTAGAAAAAGGCAAGATAGGTTTTGTTATTGTGAAAAAATTCAAATGATGGTAAATGCATAATGTTGATGGTAAATATAACATAGGAATCATAATTTTTCTTAATATTTTTGGTGATCAAAGAAATATAAACTATTCATAATTTATATTATTAAATATTTTTGATACTTTCAATGTTCATAAACCAACAACATTTTCATATGTTGATACATATTTTATAATGAAACATCAAATAAAGTATATTACTGTATGATGATTACTTATATTTTATTTAATTATTTTTTTATATTTTTATGTTTTGAACATGAAACACACATCTTAAGTAAAATGGTGCCAAACAAATTTTTTTTATTATTTAGTGCATGAATGAACATTTATTTTAAAATTTACTTTTCATTAACCTAGAATAAGATAATACACTATTTTAGGATAAATAACAAAATATTTTTGAATAACTAATACATGATATGTATTTTTAATTTTAAAATTCATAAGTCAGAGTGATGGCTTACTTATTTATGGTTTTTAAAATTGTGAGTCTGTAATTTCAAACTTTCTTTTACTCTATTTTGTATTTTTTTTTCTAATTTTAATATAATATTTGTAAGTATTTGTTTTAAAACTGTAAATACTTTGTATATAATTATTTTTATAATATTAAATAAAGTTGTTGTTATAAACTTGTTGTCTATGTTATTATTAATCTCCTTACCTCCACAGGTTCCAATTTGACACAATTCAGAACTAAACATATTTCATATTTTGCACAATATCATTTTAAAATATTATTTATTTGAGCAATATTAATCATTATTCAGAATATGATGCAGCATAATCATATAACATAAGATTATTTTTGGTCATAATTCATTATAGAAAATATTGCCATATAGTTAAATATATTTTTTATTGCCACACGTTGTTCAGATTATACCATACTTATAATATGCCATATGAGAGATAGGAAATGAGAGATAAGAAAAGAGAAATGAAAGTTGAGAAGTAAGAAATGAGAGATAAGATATGAGAAATGATAAATAAAAGAATTATTATGATGATGATGATGATGATGATGATGATGATGTTTCAATAAAGGCTTTATTGATCTCAATGGTTTACATAAGTTTACATCTAGAAAATTTCAAATTTAACATAAAATGAGTAATATTAGGGTAAACATATATAAAGGAATTTAGTATTTACACTTTGTGGTAAATGGACTATAAGAATATAAAAAATAAAAAAAAATAAAAATAATCAGAGTTCTAAAGTTTGATGAGCTTATTTAGTTTTGTGGGCATGTCTTTTTGAATGTTTATTGTATGATAGTTTTTTGCAGCATTCACAGCATTGATGGTTGCCTTAACAATGATCATATTGCTGTATATAAGTGGGAGTTGGTTATTATTTTATCTCTATTTGTAATGTGTAACAGTTTGTTGCTAAATGTAGCTGGGTGTCATCTGGTATTATTGCCAATTAAGAAAGTACATCTGGTGCACCAGTACATGTAAAGTACAAATGTGGCTGCCATAATGCTAGGTATTGATCTCCCTGAAAAGCTATTATTATGTGATTAATGATTGTACCCGTTTGTCTGTACGTGTTACACATCATCTGTCGTGTTTGGTTAAGTGCAATACTTTTATAAATAATGTGGTCCAGCAATCTCTTCTGCTAGATGGCAGATTCCTCAGTAAGGGTCAATAGATCTGTACATTCTTTTATGATAAAGAAAGTGGGTTGTTGGCAAGGCAATGAGATTCATTTTAATGATAAAATCAAAGTATTTGGGATCTAGAGCCCATTTTTTATATTCCTTGAGTAGTCTCTTGTTGTTAATTCCTAGCATAGCTTTATAACATTAGTATCTGTTTATCTGTTCATTAAACCAAAAATCTCTCAGTATGAATACTTATGCAAATACTGTTCTGGAATCTTGTCTGTGGTTTTGCATTGGTTTATAATGTTAGGGAAAAAAGAACCTTTTGGAGGTGGTCTATCTGTTGGAGTAACATCTAGCAAGTGGTTAATTTTTGGATATTTGGCAAGGATTGTAATTATTGAGTTCCTTAACTTTTGTAGATGAAAAATGTTAATGTTGTGCAAGCCAAGTCCATTATTTATTAGGCGTTGGCTAAGTTTTTTGTGGAGATTGCTACTGTTTTTCTGACCCAAAGTAGTTTATTATATATGGTTTTAATTTTTGAAATAAATACCTTCAAGAATGAAATAACCGGTGCATAGTATGTTATTTTGGTTGTGATAAGCAGGTTAATCAACTGTACTTTGAAATACAGTGAAAGATATGCCTTGGTCAAGGAGTTTATAATTTTTGTGGCTTCTTCTTTTAGTTTATTTTGGATGTGGCATATCATTCCCATAATTCCCATATGAAACAGAAACCCAAGGGATGAGTTTGGTTTTGATTTGTAAATTGATGTACTTAGTTTACCAGTGTATAGGGACCAGGCTGTCATTTTGCCAGATTAAACTTTAATTCGTATTTCTGTGAATATTCTTGTAATATTTTTTGGAGTTGCGGTATTTGTTTTTTTTTTTAATGTTAGGAATATGGTAACATCATCCACATAGGCAATGCATGTAATGCACTGTGTTGAATTTGGTATCTCAATCCCAATAAATGCATTTTGTATTTTTTTAATAAGGGGATTGATGTAAATTTTAAACAATAATGAACTCAGAGGGGATAATTGGGATATAGATTTGATTGGTGTAAAAAGATAGTGAGTTTCTTCCATTTAAAATTATATGGATCTCTCTGTTCAGAAGCAGGTTTGCAATTATATATAGGTGTGTTCTAGGAATTTCTGTGTTTTTTAGCATTTCAAGAAGTGTATATATATTGACTGAGTCAAAAGCAACTTCTATTTCAAGCTGCACAACAATGGGTCCATATTTTTTCTGCTGTTTTACTGTGGCTAGAATTGCTTTGAAGAATAAGGCTGCTTCTGTTGTTGAAGAGTTCTTTGCATATTGTGCTTCAGAGATAAGTGACATTATATATGATTCAATTTCATCTTTAATAATTTTTTTAATAATTTTGATTGGCAAAGGCTCCATAGATATTGGCCTGAGGTCTGTAATGGGTGGGATAATTGCTTTCTTTTTATTATAGGGTACTATGGATATAGGATAGACACCCTCCATGGGCTGAAATTTGTTGTGCTAGATGGTTTTCTAAATGACCCAAATTATCTGTTGTGAATTTACTTAGGTGCTTTAATATAAACAATGGGACTCCAGGACTACCTGGGTGGCAAGTGTTTTGAATGGTATTCAATTTTTTTGTAAATAAATCTTTTGTGAATGGGGTTTTTGTGTCTGTTGGGCCAAACAGATTATGTGGTATTTTATATGGTTGTTTTTCTTGTAATTTTTTGCTTAAAATATTCAAAAATTGGCATAATCATATTGTGTCCTGCATGTATTCCATTATTTGTATATAGTGTCATGGGCACTTTTACGTCTTGTTGGTTTTCCAGTGCCCATCTTATATAATCTCTTGTCCAAGTGTGTGGCCTGGTTAGGCATATCTTGCTTTTCTTTATCTTCAGATAGCTTTTGAGTTCATCACATGCTTTATTGTATGCACATGTTAGCTTGAATATATACTGTTAGGTGCAGTGTGATGGGTTAATCATGATTATTCTCTTGTGCAACTGATCTGCTAGAGACAAAAGTCTTGATGGTGGGGGTTGTTTTCTTGTTATATGGTTGATGTTAAAGGACAGAATTCCCATAAATGCAAGATATTTCTGAACTGGGTTCAAAGTCATATCTTTGATTTTGTTTAGCATTATGTAAGTCTCATATAACATAAATTCAAGGGTTGTTTCTGGGAGTAAAACTCTTATTGTTCTTGTAAGAGGAAAAAGTGATGTTTGAATTTGAGCACAATCAATTATGACTATTTGAGCTGAGTGATCAGAAAAAGTTGAGGGAGTTAGTTTTATTTACATAAGGTGGTGAATAATTGGAGAATAAAAGCACAGATCAATAAGGGAAGAGAAGTGAGTATTCTGGAAAGAGATGGCATCATCTGGCAAAAAACCTTAGCCACTCTTTAGTGGTATGTTTATTCTATGAAGCCAATGTTGCATAAATTCCTGATATTTTAAATTAAAATCTCCAATTAAAACGGTTGGGTTTGAAGTTGTAGCTAACCTGGAATTAATGTTTGCAATTATGGTATCTATTTTTTTATCCTGTAAATGCATATATACAAAAACCAGATTTATTGATATGCTTTTTTGGTTGAAGGTTGCAATTAATAAGTTCATGTCAATGTGAATTATTTTGAAAGTTGTGAATGGGCAATTTTTAGCAATTATGAGTGTAATGGGTCAGTTTGTGATCCAGCATAAATTTTTGTCTCAAGTATACCAAGCAAGTGTGGTTGTATATCCTTGATCGAGTGTTTTAACTTATTAATTTTTTAGGTTGAGTTCAAACCCCTGATTTTGATTGCCACAATTTCTATTTTCATTATATGTTGTTTTTTGGTTGAGATTTAAATGTTAGGGTTGATCTTGTGTTTCTTTCCATTCATTCTATATTCTATTTCCAGATATTCATCTGTTTCTACTGTAGTTGTAGTGTTGTGATCAGCAAGGCTAAGGTTGGATTCTGTTATTTTGATTTTTTTGGGTGCTCTGTTTTTCTTTGGTGGGTGTTCTGGTAACTTTGGTGATTTGAGGCATATTTGGGGTGATAGCTTTCATAATTTCCATTGTTGTGTTATTTTTAATATTGGGTGTTTGGTGTTATATATATATATATATATATATATACACCAAACACCCAAGATATATATATATATATATATATATATATATATATATATCTTGATCACTATTACTGTGTAAGTTTATTTGTTCTTTTATTATCTCTTTTTCATCAATATCTTTGGTAGGCCAAGTTAGATTGTCTGCTGTTTTTTCCATTGTAGCCTCTTGAGGCTGTTGACTTTCTGTTTTTTTTATCAGTGGGGTTTGAATTCTATTGGTTATTTTTGTTGATAAATCCAAAATTTCAGATGTTAGCAATGTGTGTGCAGTTGTTTTATTATTCAATTGCTGTTTAGCTGTGGGTTTTTTATTAATTCTTTCTGGTTTATTAGTTGGTTTTGTTATGTGCTTTGTATTGTTTGATTCCTGTTGGTGAGCTTCTTTTGGTTGATCTTCAGTGCTTGGTTGTTTTTTCTGGTTCTATTTGGAGTTGCAATCAGTTGCTAAGTGTCCAGTTTTACCACACATAAAATATCTCGGCCTTAATCCTTTTATGTGAATTGTCAGTATTGCATTTTGATCAACTATATGTGTGGGGATATCTTCTGGGTTTACACTGTCATTCAGCTTTATTTTGAAATGAAAATTGCTGCAAAAAACTGGGATGGGGATGTTGGATGAGTAGATTTGTTTTATATAAATACCTTTGCCAAATGACTGAATTAATTTTTGAAAATCCTGTATTGTAAATCTGAAATAAGTGTTTTTAGATATTCCATTACAATAGTTTTGCAAGATTTGATCAACTATTATTAGTGCATAACTTCATAAAGTTTTTACTTGCATTTAAAATTTTGCATGCTGATGTTCACTGAAAAACTGAATTGCAACATATCGTGAGTTTGGATACTCTCCAATACTAGAGACTGTATCCCCCATTTTTGTTGCTGTCCACTCTTCATAAAGAAGCTCTCTGGGGAATTTATAAAGTGTGTTAAATTCCTACCAGTGACTGCTAAGCTAACACAAGTAATCTCGGTGAAAATTTTTTTTAGAAAGTTGCGAATAGTTTTTTTTAGGGATGGTGCTGTTGAAATTAACATTTATTTCTTGCAGTTCATCTTGATTCCATATCATTGGAAAGGGCTCCTAATTATTATTGTCAATAAGGATTTACCTTCCTAAATCTTGCTGCCTTTGGTAATGTTGGACTTTTTTCAATGCTGTGTGGCTGCTGGTTTGTTTTTATTACATTTGCGTAAGTTTCTGCATTAGTCACAGTTTCCATTTTATCATCATTTGATTTGTTGCAATTTATGTTGTTGTCATCTTGATGCAATGCCATGCTTGCTTATGATGTTAGAATTTATTTTGCTAGAAAACAACTGTTCAGTAATCTGCTATCGCTGTCTTTATCTCTCACAGTTTGGAAGTATGAAAACGATTAAAATATGGAAAAAAAGATTTTAATAAGACCTTCATTCTTGATGACTTAGGCATACACGTGCATGCACATTCATTATTATTATTATTATTATTATTATTATTATTATTATTATTATTATTATTATTATTATTATTATTATTATTATTATTATTATTATTATTATTATTATTATTATTATTATTATTATTATTATTATTATTATTATTATTATTATTACTATTATTATTATTATTATTATTATTATTAATATTTAGGTGTAGTTAGGAATGATACAAAATCTATTTATTATTATTATTATTATTATTATTATTATTATTATTGTTATTAATATTTAGGTGTAGTTAGGAATGATACAAAATCTCTTATCATACTTGGCTACAGAAGATTGTAAATTAATTAGACATTTTATTTAAAGAACCTTAGATAATTATATAATAATAACAGAATTGCTATTTATTTATTAATATTATATTTGATTATTTATAATATCTTTTCATGCTACACCAGCAGTCATCAGTTGGTCCAGATTACCATCTCTACACACACACACAATCACACACACACACACACACATATATATATATATATTAAGATAGCCATTCTTCATAGTTGTTCATTTTAACATAACAATTATATTAACATTATTGCTCTGCATTATAAATATTTTGTTATTTATCCAGTGCAGCCTATGTAAAATCCCTCTGGTTATGTGCTTAACAACTCTGTGTTAACTCGCCCTTGAGCATCGATTATGGATTAGGTAAAAGTCAGAGATTGTAATTATTATATATACAAACATTGAAGAATAAAATGAATATATAAAATTTCTCTAATAGTTATGCGTTTGTGTGTATGACAATAGGTAGGTGTCAGAGTTAAGAATTTTAGAAAATGAAGTAACATTAAATCTTAGAAATAATGAATTTGTAAGCTATAGAATTCTAAAAGAAAGCCGACCGTCATTTTATCTGTCTTCTAACTATATTAGTCACAGTAGAACAATTTGTTGAAGAATTTGCTGTAATGCTCTTTTTTTTTTTGTAATGAAAGCAAAATATCAGATTATTTCTTACAGCAAGTAGAATAAACTTTAAATGTTTAATTTAATTTTGTAGGAAATACTAAGGTGAATAAATTTTCAATCTCAAACATTATGGTAGAAAATAATCTTCTTAGAACTTTTATCAAAACCAATTAAAACAGAATAAAATATTAATCATTTTTTGGATTAGTAAGATTAAAATTAATGACAAATCTATATAAATATTTTGTTTTTCATTTCTTTATCTCTACTTATTTCGAGTCAATATAATAAAACAAATAATAATGTATAACACTGTTAATATAAGTTATTCTATTAGTTTTATTAATTAGTACTATTAAACAAAGATAAATGATAATGACGAGTACCACATGACCTATTAAACTTAATGAAATATAGTTATAAATTGTTGGCTGGAAGTTCACGAAATTACAATTTCCTCCAACAGAGAAAAGTGTAATACGATATAATAAAATCTATGATTAACATAATCAATGCCTCAACATGTCATAAACAAAATCCCAATATTCTGCGATAATTACTTTATAATTAATAATAACACTTTTATAATCGATTTATCAGATGACACTGATTGTTATTTTTTTCTAGTTTTTTTTTCTGCTTAAATGTGAAATCTGATTATTTAGATAGTTTTTGTTGTCACTAATTCATAATATCTTTGTAATAAAATGAATAGCAGAGTTTAAGAAAATTATATCCGTAGAATATATCATTCCGATCTTACAACAGAAAGTGTAAAAATATAATTAAAATTAAACTCTTTAAAAAATTAAAACAGAAAATTTAAACTAAAGTGCAGTTTGTGCGAAGCAATACTATGGAATTACTTAACGGAAATAAAATATATAATTTAACTAATAACTAAGAATAAATAAGAATCATTGAGAAAGTATTAATTAAAATACGTTTTATAAAATGAAAATATTGTTGCTAAATTAAAACATATCTGTGCAAAAAAAAAGAAGAAAGAAAAACAGTCTAAGGTGTTTTTTGTGTATGTCCCAATCATCATTATCATCATCAACTATTATCAATCCACTGCAGGATGAAGTTCTCGCAAGTTCAACCCAACTCCTACGATATTTAGCTTCTCTTCTCCATATCACACCCGCACACTGTCTTATTTCATCCGTCCATCAACACATATGGTCTCTTTCTGGGTCTTTGCAATCTCTTGAAATCCAGTTTAAGATTTAAATTGTCAATCTTTTATCATTTCTTATATCAATAAGTATATATATATATATATTATCGGCAATTTATAAAAAAAATTATAACTGAAACACAGGCTTAATATATACCTGTGACTATATGTGTAATATATTAACAGACTTTCACACGACCCACCACTTCTCCACTCTATTTCATAACAATGATACACTTGAACACATATATGTCAAAAAGATACATAACCACCAATATACATATTTCATGCTAAAACAGCATTCATCAGTTGGTTCAGATTACCATCTCTGCACATATATGCTATAAGTGCTCAGATATATATTAAAATAGCCAATCTTCATACTTTAATGGACAGACTTCATTCCAATCCATACTCCAACTCTTCAACCGTCCATCCAATTGAAAATCTGATGATGAAATGCTCAAAGGCCACTCTGAGGCCAAGATTCATGTGACACCCATGATGACCTAATGTACAGGACATAATCCATTTAATGCATATACATGGGATGGGCAGATATCTCTACTATGTAACAACTGAAACATAGGCTTATTATATACCTGTGTCTATATATGTAACATATAGCCTCTTTGAGCACAGATTTTCACATGATCCACCACTCTTCACTATATCTCATAACACTGATACACTTGAACACATACATGTTGAAAAGATAAATAATTGCCAATATCCATATTTCATGCTAAACCAGCAATCATATGTTGGTCCAGATTACCATAGTCACACATATATGCTATAAGTGCTTAGATATATATTAAGATAACCAATCTTCATATGTTAATATATACCTGAGCACTTATTGCATATATGTGTAGAGATGGTAATCTGGACCAACTGATGATTGCTGGTTTAGCTTGAAATATGTATATTAGTGATTATTTATCTTTTTGACATATATGTTTAGAGCTCGTTAGCATGCTCTTATTTTTACATATTTGTAAATGCAAGCTATATATAAGTCAGATGATATCTGACATTTTATTATTACTATTATTATTTTGCTGTTGGGGATTTGGCTAAATTAAATGGCTAAGCCTATTAATATCTGAATTAAGTTCAGGCTCTTAAGATTATATCAGATGGAGAGCTGACTTTAAAGAAATGCAGACATCTAAAAGTTTCTGATATTCTTGACAATTAACTTTTAGATAAATGCTTAGATTGAGTTGGTTTTTTGAACCTAGTGTCCCAACTTCTCACTGAAAAGATCCATAGGTCGAAACCTATCTGGGGACAAGAACAATTCAAGATAAAGATGATTTGAATGCCTTCTTTTGTATGAGCATTTATCATAAAAAAATTTAAAAAAGCTTGTTTAGAGCTCATTAGCATTTTCTTAATTATATATATATATATATATATATATATATATATATATATATAACACAATAGTTCGGTAAAATTCTGAGATTGCTATCAGAATATGCACAACTAGAAGCTCCACACATAAGTAGCATAAATTGCAGAAATAATTTCCTTATCACTGGTTAAGCTTGTGAAATTATAATAATCTGAGTTTTTTATCACATACCAATAAATATTTATTGAAATGGTGGAAATAATATCTTAAACGTCTATTTAGTAAATAAAATGAAATAAATAATTTTGAATTTCAAAATAAAGCTGAAGATGAAGTAAATGATATTGGTCTGGTCATATGGCAGATTAAGTTATAGTCACTTAAAAAAATGAAAATCGTGATATTCCAATAACTACGTAATTTTTATAATAATGGGAAAAATTTCTATGAAAAAAAAAACAGTTATTTAATTAGAAAAATAATTTATTATATTATAGTGGACTATAATGATTCCAATTGCTAAACAAAAGAAAGCTTCTACATGAAGAGAATATAAGACAATATGTTTATTATCTTCTGCTTCAAAGATATCATCAATGATTTTAACTCAAAAAACATATGGGAAGGTAGAATATTATATTGGAGAAGAACCATTGTTTTTTTAGAGATGAAAAATTAAAAGGATTTCAGTTGTATTATTAGAACAATTATAGAAAAATATATTTAAAAAGATAATGGAATTGGGATATGTTTTATGGATTTTGAAAAAAAATAAAAGTAAGTAATCTGAAGTAAACTTATTACCATATTAAAAAATAAAGATGTAGTTTGGAAAGATAATATATTAACTTGGAATTTATAATTGGACAAAGCCTGTCACCTGAGATTTTTAATAATTATTTACAAGAAGTGTTAGATAAATAATGGAATGTAATGGAGTTAATATTGAAGATAGAGTTATAAATTATATATGATTCAAAGATGATAAATATTTATATTTGAGGTTGAAGAGAGTCTTCAAATATATTAAATTAATAGGGGAACAGATGCATAAAATTTAGAATGAAGATTAATGTTGCAAAGGTCAAGTGTTTATGAAAAGTGTGGAATACAAAAAGCCTATAAGTTGAAATTCATGATATATAAACAAATAAATAGATTTAGATATTTGGTGTAGGTTGAGTGGGGATGGAACAAAGTGAATTTAGTGAAGATGTAATCAAATGCTATGTATGTAGTGTACAAATGTATGGTAAATGTCAATTACAAATAAAAAATTAGAAGCAGATTGGAAGCCTTTGAGATGTGATCATGGAGTAAAAAAATAAGATAACAAATAAAAAGGATTTGTAAAGAAGAAATAAAAAAAAGATTCATTAAGGTAATTGAGAATTTGAAAGAGAAATTATTATGTATATATTAACAAAAAGCAATATGTTAATAAATGTTGTTGTAGAGGATATGATGAATAGAATCAAAAAAATAAAGAAAGACAAGATTGATGTTGCTGAATGATATAAGAAATAAGAAGAGATATTTGAAAGATAAGGACAATGAAGTCATCATACTAGAGTAGAGAATGAATTTGGGATGGCAATACTTTCTAGAGCAGCCCATAAGATAGACTACTATTGATGATGTCTAAACAATGTACATATTATATATTAGCAAAAGATGAAAAGTTTTTTTTTTTTTAAATTTTCAAAACCAAGTTATTTTGTAAATTTAGATTTGTTTTTATTTTTATTAGTTTATAACCTTAAAAACAAAATATTTTCATGATCATTTCTTAATTATTTTTTAATATCTTTTGAATCACAAATTATATGACTTTTAAAAATAATTAAATATATATTTCAAAACAACATATTTTTATAAATATAAATATTTTTTTCTTTAAATATTCTTAATAATTTAGATTTTTTTTCAGCATCTCAACTAAATTATAATCTTATTTCTTATAGAAGAAATTTTTATATAATTTTTTAAAAAAATATTTTTATATATCAAAAACTATTAATAAAAATTGTATAAATATTTGTAATGCTGCAGACTTTAATTTAATATTTATATAAGTAATCATTATTTGTATTCATTTTTTTTCGTTTTTTTAAAAACAAAACTTTGAATATACATGCACACAAAATCAAGTTTACATCTCAACAATGTTGTGGTCGTCATGATAAAATCAACCCCTTTTTTTCTCTTACTCCATATATATATATATATATATATATATATAAACCATTATACAATTACAAATACCCAGTAATGCCACCTGTTTAAAAGTCTATATCTCAATAATAGCGAACTTCAAAATGATACCACTTTGAAGTTGTACACTAAATGATGTTAAATATTGTTTAGCATACAACTTCGAAGTGATATCATTTTGAAGTTTATTATTATGGAGATATAGACTTATTAACATCGTTTAGCATATGACTTCAAAGTGGTATCATTTTGAAGTTCGCTATTATTGAGATAAAGACTTTTAAACGGGGGGGGGGCGTTACTGGATATTTGTAATTGTATAATGGTTTATATATTTATATAATTATTTAAGTTAATGTTAAATATATATATATATATATTTATGCACACAGAGAGCGTATCAATAGCTCAAACAAGCCCTGAATTAACAAGTGCTGTATAAGAAAATATTTAAAATCTCTACCCAGAACACTCTCATCTCCAGACCATGGTTTCAAGCTTATGGCCCATGTCAGTGGAGAGCTAGAATATTCGGACACTAGACCCAAAATATCAACTCAAAAAACCAGCACTTATTTCATACATATATTTAAGAAGAAACTCTGAAAATTTCAGACATGAAAATGTCTTTAAATCCAGCTATCTAACTTAAATAGCTATATGGGACTGAACTAAATTCAGATCTACCATATTCTAATAGTCTCAGCATAGCCAAAGCCTTAAAGGTAAAGTTATAATAATTAAAAAAGCAAGTCATATATAACATGACATTACTTTTAATGAGGTTGTAGTTACAAAAATTCACACAGAGAGCATACCAATAGCTCAAACAAGCTCTAAATTAACAAGTGCGGTATGAGAAAATATTTAAAATGTCTACCCAAAACACTCTCATCTTCATACCATGGTTTTACACTTATGGCCCACATCAGTGGAGAGCTAAAATATTCGGACACTAGATCTAAAATATCAACTCAAAAAACCAGCATACATATATTTAATTATTATAATTTTACCTTTAAGTCTTTGGCTATGCTGAGGCTATTAGAATAGGGTAGATCTGAATTTAGTTCAGTCTCATATAGCTATTTAAGTTAGATAGCTGGATTTAAAGTTATTTTCATGTCTGAAAATTTCAGAGTTTCTTCATAAATATACGTATGAAATAAGTGCTGTTGTTTTGAGTTGATATTTTAGTTCTAGTATCCGAATATTCTATCTCTCCACTGATATGGGACATAAGCTCGAAACCGTGGTCTGGAAATGAGAGTGTTCTGGGTAGAGATTTTAAATATTTTCTCATACCGCACTTGTTAATTCAGAGCTTGTTTGAGCTATTGGTACACTCTCTATGTCCATTTTTATAACTACAAGCTCATTAAAAGTAATGTCATGTTATATATGACTTGTTTATATATATATATATATATATATATATATATATATATGTCATCTTAGATATGACTTGTATATATATATGACATATATATATATATATATATATATATATATGTCATGTTAGATATGACTTGTATATATATATATTGTGACCATTTATTTCACATAAAAACTAAATACAGTTATAATCTAGTATCTACATTTTTTTAAATTTTAATTCTTAAAAGGTTAGTGGATATTATCTCTATTAACTTAATTTAATAACTTAATGCTCTATTGATTTATTTAAAGCAGTATTATTGTATTTTTATTTCTTTAAGAATTTGTACATATCTAGATTTAAAAATAAATCCTAGATATGATATAGAATAAATATAATTAGCTAACAACAAAATAATATATGACAATAGCTGTGATATAATCATCTTATTATAACATATAAAAGCTCTTTTTCACAATTTTTAAATTTTTACCATTTTCAATATGTCTTAAATACAAAAAAATCTATATTGCATACATAGTGACATCTACTGGCTCTATATAAAATAAATATAAGACTATAATTTATGCTTCAATATCTTTATAATAACACATATTATATAAACCTTCATACATTTTTTATTATCTAATTATTAGTTAAATTAATTGACATTTAATAAATGTTCATACAATTATTTCTGTAATAATTAATGTAATTAGTTTCATATATCTTCCTTTTATTAATTTCTTTAATATAATTTAATGGACTTATATTCTTAACACAATCTATTCTATATCCATATTTTAAGTAGTGAACATATAATGTAGATCTGTCATCACTCCTATTAATATCATTATTATGATCTTTAGCCCTTTCTTCTAATTGTTTAGCCATATGTCCATAATAAAACATAAATCTGATAGTTGTTACTATGCTTGCAATATAGGTTATTTTTGTAGTTAAGACATATTGAAAAGGGCAAAAATTTAAAAATTGCAGAAAAGAGCTTTTATATGTTATAATTATATGATTATATTACAGCTATTTTCATATATTGTTTTGTTGTTAGATAAACATATTTATTCTATATCATATCTAGGAGTTATTTTTAATTTGCAAAAGCAGCATGAAGGGTTTATTCCTTGTATTTTAAATGTCTAGATTTATATTTACCCAACCACTGACTTTGAAAGGTTTAGCCTGACTGTTATAAATTTATCTGATGTTACCTTCCTATTACCTGTTCCACTGTTAAAAATTCCCCTTGATCAAGTCAGTTAAAGCTGTAAACTTTTGATTGGTCAATTACAAAATCAGCAGTAAAAATATATTTGTCTTTTAATATTATAGTCATTTTAGTTTACTCTCTAAAAAGCAAATTAAAATAAAAAAAAATAGTTATTTTTCCTTTTTTCTTTTATTACTGTTCAAAGTTAGATAACTTTAATTTCAAATGTTTTGATTCACAAATAATTATTATTTAAAAAAAAAGAAAAAACTATATTATTTACTATAAAAAAACATATAAGATCACTATTCTTTCTATTTATATAAATTATTTCCTATGCAAATTTTTTTAGATTTCTGTTATTTGTAATACCCCCCCCTCTGTTAACTTCCCTGACTGAAATCATATATTAACATCAAATGAATATAAAAATGGCAATTTTAAAACCATAAGGTACAATTATTCATCATCATCACTATCAATTGGTTGCATTAATATTATTTTTTTACTGAATTCTACAACCAAGTTAATTAAGTTTTATTTGTTTTGGAGGATGAAACAGTTGTGCTGTTAAAAAGAGAGTTATCCAAGCAATCAATCTCCCCTCATGTGGTGCTATTTTATTTTAAACTCTCTAAATTTCTACAAAGGAAAAGAAAGCAATTATTTCTATGGAGACAGAAGTGGTTACTTCAAAAATGCAATCATAGATATTATATGTCTTATTATCTTGTGATCTTTTTCAATTTTACATAATCTTATTATAATATTTTATCTAAAACTAGAAACTTATATTAATTTTCAATAAAATATATGAACTTTATTTGATTAATCTATCCCTAAGATTTTTATAACTAATTACAAATTATAATTAATGATTTACATTTATTATATCAGGCTTATTTTGTACTTGTAGTTGGATATATGTTTTACTTTATAATACCTTATTATAAAAATAATTACATTTGGACATACATATTGGTTGTATAATGAACTTGTTGTATTTACACACCCACTCTGATATATCTACTTAAAACATATTTAATATAATTCATTTATATTGTGCATTTATAATTTATCTATCATAATAATAATCTGCTCATATAAAGTATATGTCTACTTTGGTTTGGATGCAATTTTAATATATATGTTTTCATTGCAAAACATATTTCATTTGTTCTTTAATTTAAACAATCACTTTAATCTTTGCACATGGTGATAAAAGCCCTTTTTCGCTATAAGGTCAACATTTTTTTTAAAAATTCCGTCAAAAGAAATCAGCATCCTGTTGTATTATTTTATCTCACTTCAACTTATTATTATGAAAAATCTCCAATCTCCTAATGAAGTTATATCTAGTTATTTGGAATCATTCTTGAAAATGTGCTTATAAATAAGTGAAACAAGGTAAACAATCATTCAACATAATCAAACTTTCATGTTTAGGAACATTATTTTTGCTTCAGAGAAAAGCACATAAGGTTTTTTTTTTTTTTGTTTTGGTCTTTTATATCTTATTATTATGATTTTTAAAATGTTATGTGCACTTAATATTTTGTTAATCTCATTTTATCTGTTCTTTATTCAAGCACATATGGCATAAATAATCATGTATTTAAAGATGGTGTGTATATATATATATATATATATATATATATATATATATATATATATATATATATATATATATATATATATATATATATATATTGATTTTGTTCATATTTATTTCATTTTCAGAGATCACAGAAGGGGACATATGTATGCTTTATAGACATTTATAAGAGTAGATAGAGTTGTTATTTTGATATATATGACATATTTTGTTTTAGATTGGTATATATTTACTATTGTTTTTATAACTTGAAAATTAATTATTTATTTATTTTTCATGTTTATATTGGTCTTTTGATTATATTATGCTATATGTGTTGTAAATATGATTAGATTCATTTAAGATTTACCATTTAATTATTATCTCAATGTCTTTTTTTACTATTTGAATTTCTGCTTGATATTATGTATTTATTGTGGCAATAATGTTGGAGATCACTCAATTTACTTAGATATTGTTTATTAGACTTTTTCTTTATGTTAGTGGTAGATACTAATGGGAGACTTGCATATGTGCAGCATTCAGCCAGTATTGCTCTGCCCACTTTAGTATAGGGTTGCTTTCTCACCATGATTGTCCAGAATTATTTGGGTATTCCAAGTTGTGTAAAGAAGCATTTGTGTGATTATGCTCCTTTCATACTTATTGTATATTTTCAATTGAAAGTGGGTGGAGTAAAGTATTGAGTTTATATTTTTCTACTCCAAAAGCTTTAATTATTTATGGCTAATTCAACATACTTCTTCATATTATATCATATAATATATCAACTATATATTAAGAAATTGAATGCTAATTTAATTGTAGACATATTTTATTATATTACTAGCTACATGTATATTATTAGTCCATTCAAATGTGTTCATTACACTTAGTATGATTATTAAATTCAAGGGTAGGTTTTTTCATTATTTATTTATTTGTATAATATATACCACATATATGGCATGTTATATGTGTGATAAATCTAATTATATCTTAATTAATGTAAAAGTTTTTTAAATTTATTTTTATTGTAACTCGTAGTAGTAAATAAGTTATATTTTTATTGAAATGGAAACAAAGAGAAAATATATTCAGCATGTGTAAAAAATATTGCTTCTCTTCTTTGATTACATTTCTGTGACTGTTGCCATCTATCACATCCCATATCAAAAAATTTTAATAGTGTTTAAAATGTATATAAGTTTGCATATTATTTTGAAATTGTCATATTGTTACAATTCATGCAATTCATAGTATATACAATCAGATTGATATAAGATTACTTTACTGGTGTTCTTGTTGTTAGAGTATGGAGTGATGTGTTTGTTACAGCAAAATGCATTTTTGCCTATTGCATCATAATAGCTTTGCTGTTGTTAGATAATTATTTTATATTTTAAGACACTTTGATTTTGTTTAACCAATGATGTAAGAATCAAAAATAACAATTAATTTTTGGTAGCTAATATTATGTTGAAATTCATCTTTAGTTATATCTGTACTTTATTATAAAGGAAAAGAGTGTTGGTAAGTTATTAAGAAAATAAGAGACTCATTTGGTTATTATTACTACTATTAGTTAAAAGAGTCTAAATTTTATTATTTTTATATTACTATTGAAAATCTAGTATTGCTTATTGCTGAATTATTTAATATTCAATAACTTGAGATTATTATTACTAGTCATTATTATTGTTCATTGAATGTAACTATGAATTATCAACCAACAATTGATTTATCTGCATCTTGAAAAATAATGTATTAACCAATTTCCAGACTGTCTCAAGTTAACTAATACATGGCTTAACTCACTCTAATTTGGGAAGTTTTACAATTTCATAGCATATTTAGGCTCATTTTAAGGTTGATGTGATGTGATATACTGTAGCTTCTCCTTAAACGGAGCCAAGAATCTCTCAACAATTATGACCAAAGAAACCTTTAAAAATGGCTGTAAGATTCTGGCCTATCTTGAATTATTTTACAAGTAAAAAATCAATAGTAAAGGTGTTGAAACCTACAACAAATAGAGAAGGCAGATCTTTCTAGATTATGATTGGTTGGTACTCATATAAGTGCCTGTGAATAACTTTCACTGTTCCAACTTCTTTTTTTGATTTTGAAAATGAAATAAATGTTTTAGAGTGTTATGTAACTATTTTTTTTTTACATATTATAACATATTTGTATAAAATATGCTAAAAATATAATTATTTTACAAAAATAGTAAGATTTTAGTAAAAAATAATAAGATATTACTAAAATAATTTTTTATTTTTAGAAATTGAAAAAAAATCACTGACATCTAAACACTTTGTAATTTGTTTCAAACTTTTTTTTTACATTTTCCACTATCGAATATTTTTATAATTATAAATAGAAATTGATTTTTGAAAAAACTCACTTTCTTAATCTGACAAATTCTTAATATACTTTTTACAAATGAAACTAAAATGAATATAATATTAAAAGATGAATATATTTTCACTGCTGATTGTGTAATTGACCAATCAAAAGTTTAGAGTTTTAACTCACTCAACCATACAGAATTCGTGCAGGATAATGGTTAATTACCATATAATAGTAAATCATCCATGCACTTTACTACTGTTACACAATTAAAACATCTAGAAAAGAAAGCAATTTGTTATTTTCCATTTTCTTTTCTAGATGTTTTAATTGCAAGAAAATGTGATAAAACATTATCAATATCAGTTTCCAGAAAATCCATGCATACAAACAGATATCTTGATTTTAATTCTCATCTTCATCCTGGACAATTTATTTTGTAACAAAAAATCTTTTAAATAGAGGTTATAATTTATCAGATAAAGAACATCTTACTCAAGTAATAGAACTTACAAAAAATATTCTACTTTTTAATAATTGTAATAAAAACATCATATGTAAGGCTTTACCTAACATTAATACTAAAAAGAAAAAAAGGATAGAATTGACAATTCTTCTTTTAGTAAGTAATTTTACCTTACATTAAAAAAGTTACTGATAAAATCCATAGAAGAATATCTTGTTTTAATATAAAGATTACTTTTTTTACTGGCAAACAATTTGGTGATTTTTTATATAAACCTAAAGACCGAATATTTTTGAAATACCAAAGAGTTAATGAAGTTCCATGTTTGCAGTGCTCAAGAAGCTATGTGGATCATCCTAATAAACAAATAAATGTCAGAATTAAGAAACATAGAAATGATTTTAATCAAAAAATTAGCACATCAGTTTTTACATCCCATTATTTAGAAATTGGTCACAAACCTGATTTTGATAATACAAAAATACTTGCTAATTTAGACAGATATGATTTAAGAACCACGAGAGAATCAATTGAAATATTAAAGAGACCTACTGGTTTAAATAGGGCTAACAAAGCACAACATATTCCAACTATGTGGAAACCTATCATTTTATTTTATATTAACTTGAAATTAATAGGTGAAAAAACTTAGGGAAACATTTTGATAAGCCTCATATTGTGAATGCTGAACTACTTGAAGTTGAATCTCACTCCTCTTCTTGCACTGAGTCACATTATTCTTTGAGATCTAATGATTGTTCTTTCAAAAGTTAACCTTGATAATGGTGGTTGCTAGTCCATGGAAATATTGGATTGTAATGCAAAATAATACATGGTTCATACCCAAAAATATTATATATATATATTGTAATGGTTAAGTTTGTACATTCACATAACAGAATTTAGAATCCAAGCAAAAGATACCGAAGCTGACTAGACTAGGATTGTGACATCCCAAGTCTGACCACACTTCAACTCATAAGCCAGTAGTCCAAGACTCAAGATCCTTCAAATGATCACCTTGAAATTACATGTAGCATGCTCTTTTATTTGTGGCTGACATAGGTCAGAGAGAAACAATGAGACTCATAATTAAATTTACTAATTGATCACATCTAAGGAATAAATAACTTAAGGGAGACTTTGAAATGCATAGATTCTTTAAACATATAATTAATAATTAGAATTGGATTGAATAATGAGGCCAAGAATGGAATAGGTTAATTTATTAAAGTTTTAATTTCTATAATAAATCAGAATTTAACCCAAAATTATATATAACAAACTTATATAACATGTTAAAATGCACGCAGGCATTTAATGGCAGAAGAGTGTTTAGGTATAATCTTGGACATATTCTTTTATAAGATATTAATACAAATAATTAGTACATTTAAGTAAGATGAATATAGCAGATGTTCATCTTATAAATTCATGATAACCATAGATTACTTTTGCTGAGTTACAATTTGAATGCAATTATTTATACGCAGTTATATAAGCGTGTAAATGCACACAGGCATTTAAATAAATAACATAACTATGTCATGTCTATAGTGGACACATGCCAACTCCTCTTAATGTGTGGCTGAATATCAGTAATTAGACTAAACCTTGGTTAACACTTACGGTGGGCATTTCTCGTCTGTTTTATATTTATTTATTTAGCCTAAAATCGCCTACAATAAATTAGATTGACCAAGCTTTTAAAAGTATCTCAGACAATTTCTGAAAGAATGAAATAGGGAGGTAGAGTTGGCTGCTCTGAATGTACCAATGCACTACAACACCAGCAGTACAAAAGTATAGTCAGTATGCAGATGGATTGGTAGATCAAAGGTTTCTGTGACCAACGCCGGTACCCTGAAACTGATCATTATGCCACATGAGAAGAAACAATTAGTTCAGGAATGGCAGGTGACTTAGTGCTGACCTGGCCTTAAACTCAGGCTTCATGACTGCTCTACCCTATGGGATAAAGATGTGCTGGCTTAACCGAGGCTCCATCCTAAAGTAGTAAATATATGTGGCAGAAAAATGAGAAAAATATTTAAGTAAATGAATCACATCCACCAAGCAATGAATTTTATAAATTTAAAATTCTACAGGCAAGAACAATAGCTTATTAGTGTGATCAAATAGAAGCCAACTCTTAGGTAGCATGATAAAATATATGCTATAGGTGGGAAAAGTTATAGATATTCTTTGCTGTTCCAGCTCAATCTAATTTTGTTATTAACTAGTACTTCAAAAGGGAGGGGAAGTATATTTGAAGGGGTTTAATAAATAACTTAAATAGCAAATATACTTATAAATATTTCTCAAGGTTAGTCGATTTCTTAGTATTTAAAGTTAATTTCCCACTGAAACAAGCTACATTGCAAAATTTACAATCAAATAATTATCAAAAAAAATATTAAATAATAACGAGTGAGTCATTACTATTTTCATAAGAGGGTTTCAAAACAGCATGCAGAAAATAAAGTTATAAAATAATTACATGAACAGGTTTTAATTAATCTCTTCTTGAAATATGGAAGTTTAGTGTTTGCTGTTTCGAAGTGTCAGCATATCATAAAATAAATATCATATAATAAATATTAAAAGCTATGTGATTAAGAAATAACTATAGGCATAATTTTAGTGATATAGTTTAAAGTAGAAAACATTAATTAATTTCTTAAAGAAAGAAATTTTAAAAGCAAGTGGGTCATTTAAAGATTTTAACACAAAAAAGAAGCTTTAACATAAAAAAATACATTTAGTGGTTAGTTAGCTAACTTGAGTTTAAAAGATGGTATGAAATTAACATTAAATTATACAGAGCTCTGTAGTTTAAGGTGATTTAAATGGTATTAGTGGTGCTTGAACTGGAGCTTGGTGAGTTTTCTGGATGGCTAGCGGTATGCTCTTCTATTGTGGTTAGGTTGTAGATGTTATAGCAGCATTCTCGTCTTTTGTGGTTTGGCTGCAAATATTATAGCGGTATCCTTGTTATGACAGTGTCATATGGAAGCAAACCCATCACCTCATTATGGAGTGACAGCCAAGATTGCCACACTAGTCTGACATCTCAGTTCAAAAACTAAACTTTATTTTAATGGCAAACACTATTCAAAATATAGTCTTTTTTCTGTTTTTCTCGCTCAAAATATGGCCTATTTATACCTTTATCTTATCAGCTTAACACCTTTAAGAAGTTTTCTTTGCACCAGAATTACATTTTTAATTAATTTTGTCAAACATATAATCTGATTTTAAATATGCTCATAAGTTTCTGAGGTGTTAAAACTTTTTCTTAATTCTGTTTTAATTAAATTTCCAAAAACATGTAATTTTGATTCTAAATATTGATAAATTATTAAAGCATTTTAGTTATAACTTTTATTGTTTTTGTAAAACTATTTCGCCATAAACAATTTTAATTAGTTAAATCCCAAAATAGTTTTATTTTTATATCTGGTGCAATTTCAATTAGCCAGATGTTAAAATGACTTTTTAACTTGACCAAAGGTAGGTGCGGTCATTAATTACATATTTGTTTACGATAAAATCTGTTTCTAATCAAAACTTTTAAGTCTAAGAAAAAAAAAATAACACTTAATTTTAAAGAAGACTGTTCAGCACATTTGAAAGAAAATCTTTTTTAACATATTTTAAATAAACCTTTTTAAAATATTTTCATCTTTTAACATTTTAAAATAACATAATGCGTTTTAATGTTTTAAATCATGCCACCCTTATATACATTACAAATATAGGTTTGATTATATATCCACATACGAATTAAAATAATAACTTTATTAATAAATTGAACCCTATCATTACTTAACAAAATAAAAGTATTTTATTAAAATAAACGCGATACTAATAATAATACACTCTAATTCTATCAAGCCTATCTAATTATAGCGTTCTTTCATATGTAAATATATAATGCTGTTAAGACAGCCATGCCAGCAAATTGTAGCTTTATTTTACATATATTATAGTTTAAATGAGGTTTGAATCTAAAACAGACGAGTGGGCTACTAGGTTGATGATGAAACAAGGGATTAAAAGGTTCCCATTTCAAAATAAACAAACCCTTTTTTTTTTTTTTTTTTTTTTTTTTTTTTGTGGTTGTTTTTAATATATATATATATATATATATATATATATATATATATATATATATATATATATATATATATATATATATATATATATATATATATATATATATATATTAAACATTAAATCACCCCACATGGTTAAGAAATCCAGTATCACCCTCTGTGAACTAATATTTAAATACATTAGAGTTCATATTTCAAAATAAACAAATCTAATGTACAAACTGTAATATAATTATATATTAGTTCACAGAGGACGATACTAGTTTTCTTAACTATGTGGGGTGATTTAATGTTTAATATTTGTATATTTATTTCAGTATAGCATTATGCACTGGGATTAATATATATATATCCCACTTTTTTGGGCTATTTGAGTTATATAGCCAGGTTTGAAAACATTTAAGTGTCTGAAAATTTCAGATTTTAGATTGAATGGTTAACTATTAGACAAATGGTGGCTTTGGGTTGCTATTTTTAGATCTAGTGTCTGAAACTACCCTTGCACCTCTCTGAGGAGTGTCAAAGCATGAAACAATTGGTCAGGGGTTTGAGTATGGTTTCTGATAGAGATATTTTAAATGCTTTATCTTTCTAAGCATTTGTCACAAAGCTTGTTGAGCAAATGTGCTAAGGTAATATGAAGAAGATGGATTGAACTTGGAAAGACAATTCTGCAATGGACTGATAATGTTTGAAAATGATGATGATGATGTGTTAGTGTATTTGTCTGAAATCAAGCCATGATGGTATTTTACTTGTAATTACATTTTGGTCTACAGCTTTAATTAAATTTTACATGCTATTTTTTTTTTTTAGGAAAAAAGATTTTAAATGTATCAAATTTATTCAACTATTTCTAATAAAAGACACATCAGTAGGATCATAGTGTTTGGGCAGAATTATTTTTTCCTCCCTGCATCTGGGTGTTATATGACAAGTGATGGTATTATCATGAGAACTGAACAAATAATCTTTATATTTGTGAAATCTAAATTTAAGTTGATGCTATATCCAACTAGACTAAGAGTTGTCAAACTTTTTAACATGAAAAGCCATTTTGTTTAAATCCCCTCACCCCAACTAAAAACCCACAATAAAAGAGATATCAAATTCTATTCTCATTAAGATGCCATAAGAAGCACTATCTACCCCCCTCCCAACAAAAGCACCAAGGAATGTTAAAAGACATGCTCAGAAAAATACAAATTTCTGAATGGGTGTGGATATATTTGAACATTTATTTTAGTAATAACATAATAAAATCAGTACAAATACTACAAAAATTAAAAATTATCTTTAAAGTAAATAAATAAAAACAAAACAATTACTTTAACAATTTCATTTATTTACAAATTTTTAATATTTAATTATTCAGCATATACAATAATTACTACTCTCTAATAAAGCTGAATTAAAAAAAAAAAACATAGTAATGTACTTTTTTTTTCTCTTCTGGAGTCATCAAATTATTTGCTTGCAAATTATAAGGGGAAATAAAAAAAAAACTTTATGTTTATCATGATAAAAAAACCAGGAAATTGAGATCAAAGAGTGACATTTGGTTGACAAGTCATACTTTGTCAACCCATGATCTAGACTGTTTTATCAAGAGCAGCAGCAGTTGATAGACTATTATATATATTGTAATGGTCAGCAATACTAATGACTAATATCAAAGGATAACAATAGAGCTACAGTCCAGCTCATGAGAATTTTTTGGTGAGAATTTTTAGTATAAATGCAAACACAGCTGTACCATAACTCATAAACATTTAAAATTGCCTTTAACTGATAAAAATGAGTGATTCTTTAGAAATATTAATTGACAGAGCAGGCAACAGAAAACAAATGCTAAAATAGACCTAAAAATTAACAAAACAAATTTTATTAACAGTACAGTGTGATACTGTTCAGGTATAAATGTATTTTAATGATAATGATCACCTTTATGTTGGCATATAGTGGATTTGATATCAGGTATCCTTAAATACTTATATTCTCAGAAAACATTACATGATAATGCTGAATTATTTCTGATGATTATACTAAGTATTTTATTATTTACATGATTCTATTAGCTATATGTTGCATGTTAAGATGTGTGCAGATATGTATTTCACTTTTGCATAAAAACAAGTATTAATCATCAGATCCTTTCTAGCAAATTATTTCGTGTTTTGACCAATTAGCCCCCTGGCAAATTTTTTTGTAAGTATTACACGTTAAAATGCATGTAAAACAGTATATTTTATTATAATAATTTTTTCCCCCTGAAAATTGAGTGAAAAAAGGCCAAAATTCAAAATTTGTGCTCTAACAATAGACATAAGCTGTCCCCTGACATGTTCAGCAATTAACCATTGACAAGACTGCAAAACTTTCAGCATTTTATGACATTGAAATTTCCAATGATACAAAAATGTGTTTATTTGCAAATTTATTATGGTTTTAGATGTTTTTAAAAATAATTTACACTATATTTATTAGATATCAAAAAATATAAATTATTAATAACTTATTTTGACTTGAAATACTTTTTTTTTCAAAAATATAACATTATATTAGCAGCTAACATGAATATGGACTGAAGAAAATTAGAAGATAAACTATGATATGAAAACTATCTACTTTTTTACAAGTAAAAAAAATATCAAAGAAAACATCATAATTTTGCAATAAATATAATAAAAAAATAAACATTTAAAGAATAGTTTGTTAGATACAAGAAAAATAAATAATTATTTATTTTAAATGTTTAAAAATAATAAAAATACTAATAAATATTTCATGGATTTTATAAACTGAAAATAATCTTTCTATAAACGATGGCATGTAACATCTTTGCATTGATTACAATCTCATTTTTTAATATTTCCAGAAACAAAATGTGAACATTTAAATTTTATTTCAGTAGTAAAAATATCTTTTAAATAAAGTAAAATTTGTTATTTTCTGAAAAGTAATAAATATTTTATCATAAATTTTATGTTGAAGTGTGAGTCAAAGAAAACATCAGAAAATGCTGAAAAGTAAAGGGTGTTCAGCTGCATTTTGGAATGGTTAACAAAACAACTTATATTAATCATAAATTTTCATATGCAGGTCATTACAAAATTCAGATAATTATACTATGCATTCCACCTTCAAGACAAAGCAATGATAAATAAACCCTCACCCAGAATACACAGCTAAATAAAACTCATGAAAAGTAATGTCTGTACCAAAAACAAATCAAAATCATCCATGAGTAGCTGAAGTGGAAAAAAAAACATATATTAAAGGCAAGCAAGTAAACATAGATAAAATCCAAGTATGGCAGATAAATATCAGGATCACTATATAGAAATACCCACAAACACACACATACACATGAAAAACAGTCCTCTTGTTGAAATATATTATTTCTTGGAATTATAAGTCTTTTGAATGCAGACTAAATAGTCAATAGTAACATTACAAATTGCAATTAAAATTTTCACATTCCACCCAAAGTATTACTTAAATAATAAGTGTAATAATATTCAAAGCTAAATCAGTTTATAAATAACCATTAGAAACTAGTCAACACTTAGAGAATCCCAGTATAGATAACAATCAATAATTTCAAACTGTTGTCAAGGCAACTTTCTTTTGTTGCAATGTGAAAATTATAATTGCAATTTGTAATGTTATAATTGAGTATTTATTAGTCAGCATTCAGAACAGGTCATATTTAACTATTCAAGGACGTTTATTTAAACTTTTTTCCAATCAATAATTTAAATCTATGTAGTCAAGTTGCAATCTTTGGTGTCTTTATAAACATATGAGATCATTAATGGAATAAGGATTCGACCTTTATTACTATAAGGGGATTGCCTTGTCAACAACTTGAAATTCTTGATTGCTTTCTATATTAGGATTGTCCAACTGTTGGATTGTTTCTAATGATTGCTTACAAACCCATTTGGCCTTGAGCATTATTACACTTATTATTTAAGTAATATTTTGGGTGTAATTTGAAAATTATAATTGCAATTTGTAATGTTATAATTGACTATTTATTAGTTTGCATTCAGAACAGGTCATATTTACCTATTCAAGGAAGTTTATTTAAACTTCTTCCATTCAATAATTTCAATCTATGTAGTCAAGTTGCAATCTTTGGTGTCTTTATAAATATATGAGATGATTAACTGTTTAAGCACTAATTATTTTATTGGCTGAGTGAGGTAAAAGTCTAAATTTTTGATTGGTCAACTTATGAACTCAACATCAAAATATATTCACCTTTTAATATTATATTCACTTTAGGTTTGTTTGTAAAAAGTATATTAATAATTTGTCAGATTATGAAAGTGAACAAAAGTTTTTCCAAAAATAAATTTCTGTTTATATTTCTAGAAATATTTGTTACTGGCAAATCTAAAAACGAGTGCAAGTAGCCAACTAGAAAGTGTTATGATGTCAGTGATTTTTTTCTATCTCAGTTTTACGTTCCTGAAAAATAAATCATTTTTACTAAAATATTATATATTTTTCTATAATAATTTGATTTTTAGCACATTTTATCAAAATAATTTATAATATGTCAACAAATACTTTTATAAAATGATCTAAAATATCGTTTATCACTTTCAAAATGAAAGAAAAGAAATTGTAATGGTTCAAGTGATTGGCAAGTGAATTCTTTTGTTCTCAATAGTGGAGAGCCAATCAAATCTTAGAATAAGCTGCCTCCACCCTTTGTTAAACCTTTACATTATATTTATTGATTTTTTACTTGTAAAATAATTCAAGAAAGGCCAGTATCTTACAAAACTTTTTAAAATCTTTTAAATGATGGTAAAATCTTTACTGTAACACTAAAAATGACACAATTTTGATGACTTGAAATGGCTTTGAGTCATCTCAAAAAATTCATGAAAAAGATTAATGGAAAAAGGATTCCAACTCTATTGCCAAAAGAAGGTTTCCTTTTCAACAACTTGAAATTATCGATTGTTATCTATACAGGGATTGTCTAAGTGTTGATTGCTTTCTAATGGTTATTTATAAACCCATTTAGCCTTGAACATTATTAGACTTATTATTAAATTAAATATATTAATCACCCAATTCTTCTTTTCAAAAACGTTGATACATATCCAATATATAAATAAACAAACTTCTTTTTAAAACTTGCTTTTATATGAATATAATCAACAATAAAAAATCCAACATTTTGACTAAGGCATACTAAAATAAAAAAAAAATGTATATATATATTAAACATCACATATTCCACAAAAATAAATTAAAAATCACAAAATTACAAAATATATTCACAATCAAAATTTTATCTTATCTCACCCCTCCCTTTCCTATTGAACACCATCACAACTTAACCAAAAAACAATTTTCTTTTTTTAAATATATATATTATAACGATATGGATTTAGAGCTTAACGTCATCTGCACTACAGGGCGCCATCTAGGCATTTGAACTTAGAAAAATTTATAAAGTAGGCAGATACATAAGTAAAAAAAAAACACTTTTTTTTTATTTCAATAAATATATTTTGATATCCGGTCATTAGCCCAAGTCACTAGCTCATTGGAATAGCAGAGATTTATATTCATAAAAAAAATTATTATCTAAGAATAATTTAAAAAAAGAATAAAATAAGCCACTGCCAGTAATTAACATACAAACATTTATTTACACACACACACACACACACACACATATATATACATATATATATAAAATTTAACATTATTATTTTAGTAAGTTTATTTTAGACTTTAATTTGATTTTATAATTTAAATTTACATTTTAATTTTTATAATATTATAAGTTTACAATTTAATTATGTTCACACAGATGGATTTATGAAAGTTTGTTTTATAATTTTGAGTATAGATTGGTTACATAGATTACATGGTTAAAAACATTTCAAAGTAAACATAAACGATCAAAATACAAAATCATTGATACCGTCAATTGCCTAGGAAATACAAGAAACCCAATGGTGTTCATCCTAAGAAACCGCATTAACACCAATAACTTAAAAGACATCCGAATAAATACATCTTAGATACTCACCGTAAGGTATCAGTATTTACCGAATGTCTATATATTTTGATCACATATGACAACCAAAAACATAATTAACCAGTAACGAACCCATGACAAGTGTCTATACCCAACTTAAATTTAATGCAATTTTATTTAGAGTGTCAATTATGAATGGACTACATAGATTTGCATTTTAAAGAAAATATTTTATCCTTATTTAACCTTAGGCTAAAAGTTCGTGGTCAAACTAACATTAATTCATTTGACACATTGATGCATTCAATGTAATACGAAATATGGCAGCACAAAAGGTTAAGAGAAGAAATTGCCTCTCGTCAGATAGGAATAATACATCTATCTGACAAGAAGAGCAATAAAAAAAAACTCCATCGAAAGGAACAGCGTTCTACATCTTATAATCCCTTCCATAGGCAAAATGGAAGTGTGTGGTGTATAAAGCAATTCTGCCCATAGCAAAACTCAAATTACATCTACTAACTACATCAATATATCCAATTCATCGACCCAATTCAACCACGAAACAAATAACCTAAGATTACCCTCCCCTAATATAACTTTACAAAACTATATAGCTATTCACGCCCGACTAAAGTTTAACATTTATGTAATTTAGTCTAATGAAAAACAAAAATCATAATAGAAACTTAAAAGAACAAAAAAAATAAATGGAAATGACTTTAAATATAAAAATACATCAAATGACATTATTAATATTAATTTACATTGGTCAGATAGGATTCTATTTGTATTATTTAAATATGGAAAGTTTTTAATTTAATGTTCATTAATTATAAAGTTCTTACGGTTTTAAACAGTTCATCTTTATCTGTTGCTTGCCATTTGAACGTGAATTCCCACGCGGTCCAAAAAAGATTGGTATTCTGTTGGCCATTTTATTTATTCATCCGGAGGTTTTTTACTCCAACTGGTCCTCAATGTAGAAAATGATAGTTCATTTCTCTTTCTTCCTAGCAGAACTGAAGGGATTGAAGAGTGCGTCTTTTCAATCCCTTCTCCTTCAACTCCACACTAACACATATCTGTCCACTCATAATAACCAACTAACTTTTATTTTCAAACCTTTCCTTTTATAATAATTTTGTGGATTAACTCAACATTACATCATGATGGTGAAAACCTTTTTGTTGAGGTCCAATTTCCCGATGGATTTTTTTCATTTGCTAAAAGTTTCTATTGTTTTCCTATCTGACCGATGCTTATACATTTAAATGCCCAAAGGCTAGTTTACTAATTAAAATAATCATTTCCATTTTACAAAAGATTAATTAATCTGTTTTCAAACTTAAACATATATTTTTATCTCTAAATCTTTTCTGAAAATTTAGTTTTAAAATACTTTTTCTTTAATAAAGTTTTATTTTAATAATTATTTATCTGTGTGATTTTATATATATGCGAGTTTAAGATGATTTTTTTTATTTTTAATTCTTAAAAAAGAAGTTTTTATTGGCAAACTTTTATTTTTTTCATGTTTACTAATAAAAAAAAACAATGTAACGACGCCTGTGCCCGTTACAATATATATATATATAAAACATTCAATTAATAACCTATTATTTTCTTTTCTCTTTTTCCATTAACATCCTATTTAATTCTGCTTTTTACTTATTATTTAAGTAATACTTTGGATCCAATTTGAAAACTATAATGGCAATTTGTAAAGTTATAATTGACTATTTATTAGTCTTCATTCAGAACAGGTTATCTTTACCTGTTATATATATATATATATATATATATATATATATAACAGGTAAATACATATATATATATATATATATATATGTAAAATAAATAAATATATATATATATTATAATTTCAGATGCTTGTGTAAAATGATTTATATAGCTATGCACATATTATATTACATTAATGATATATATATATATATATATTACTTTTTTAAACTATTTTTTATTATTTACTATAACTAAATTGTTTCTATATTATTTTTTTAATCGGTTTTTTGTTAGATTGAGCTGGAACTAAGAGTTGATTATTTTAAAGTAAATTTTTATTAATAATTGTGGAAGTGATTTTAAAAGTCTTTAAGTTGAAAAGGAAATAAAAGTTAGAAAACAAAATTGATTTTCTTTATCTTTCAAATATTTAAAAAATATTAACTATTTTTACTCATTATTTTCTTTAAAAAATACATGTTGTCTTGTACCTTTAAAATATACATGTCGAAAATATATTCAAAGCATATCATGATATCAGATATACTGATAAAATCAAGTTTGATAATGTAATAGTACTAAAAAATAATATAAAAGATATATAAAAACATCTAAATCAAATTATAAGTATAACTAATTTGTTGGTAATGAAAGTTTAAATGTTTATAAAACAATAAATAAATTGATTATTTTTAAGTCCCAAAATGCAAGTAGAAATTACTTATAATCTCAAAAATAGAGTTCTTTAGTGACTTACTAATACAACTTCTCCATTTACTGCACAATAAATTTATTTTTCAGGTAGAATTTCCATGATTTATTTTACATTAAGAAATGAATCTGTTTATACATATGCATGAAAGCAGTTGGAGAAGTGTTGGTTCAAATTCAGGACATATGATTTGACATGCTGATGATTATGGGCTATATGTTGGAAAAATGAAATTCCTTTTGGAATATTTAGCTGAACATACTTATTAGTTCAGCTGTTGGTAGAGATTCAATACTCTTTATGTTAAGACCAAAATAATAAAATTATTTTCTGAGTTGGACTTTTTATATTGTTACTGACACATATTTTCTTTAATTAACAAGCCAATGTGTTTACAATTTTTTTTGATTACACAAGCTAGTAATAACTTTAATTAGCCATGCTTACAAAATCATTAACTAATCATGCCCAAATGTTTATATCTGACACTTAGCTATCTTATTCCTTTAATTATTATTAATTGAAATTTACAACATTTTCAAAAACGGAAACAAAGATTAAATGCAATGACTTGACCAAAAATTTTTATTTATACAAGCTAATGGAACTAAAGTTTGTGCATTATTATTTAATTAAGCTTTGTTCCTGTAACATAAATTTTAAACAGATTGATTAAAATTACATTTAGTTAAAATAAATAGTTATGTTTATCTTTTTAAAAGAATCATACAATTCACATAATTTAATTTTAAACACAGGTCTTATAAATGTCTGGGTTCCTATATAGTACAAACTTGTGTAAAAACATTAATCCAGTGTATTTGTTAAATAATAAAAGGTTCAGTGTAGATTTATCCTAAATTCAGCTAAGCACCATCAATATCTTGGTTATGACAGCATATTCCTAAACAATGAACAATGAACATGGGAGTGAAGAGTTTAATTAGGATAGTAACTTATGTAAATGTATCCAAATAAATGAAATAGCTCACATTTTAGAAAATGTGTGTAGGATTCCCTTTTATTAATGAAGTTTGAATTATTGTTGATGGAACATGCCTTGTTTATCTTGTGCTTGGAGTCATTTAATTTGTTACACATGATGCTGGCCATATAACTGAGTATGTTTTGTTGTTCCAGAAATGTGGATTTGTGTTTTGGACTGCTTTTACACCTTTTTAAAGTAACTGATGTTGGGATAACCTTGTTATGAGACTGGTGCATGATTCTTCATAGTCGACTGCATGACAGATGGATTTAGTGCAGGAAAGTATGTAAATGGTGTGGGGGTATGTTCAGTGGGAAGTTTGTCTTTGGAGTTATTGATTAATTAGTTTATAGAGGATGGGGTACAGAATCTGACTCTATATGACTCATCATATTTTGTTTCTGTTCCTGGAGACATTATGGATCTAAGTGGGCAATATCCATGGCTTGTTGTCTAACGGACAGGGTTCTGTTTGATTTTGTTGTAAAATTTGTTGATAATGTTAATGATTAATCTCTATTTGACTCCAATGACACCAATCATTAATGGATTTATCAGTATTGTCTCTGTAGTCCAAATCAAACTTGCATAAGAGTAAATTTCTATATAGAAATAATGTTAGATCCACATATTAATAGGAGTTGGGGGTGATTGAGTCAGGGAATATATAGCCACTGATTTCAATGGGTTTAATTATCATTTTATAATTTAGATAGGAATTCTGTTTTTTATATATACATCAAGATATTTTATTTCTTTTTGAGAAACTTCATTGTGTTTTAAAATCAATTTTAGATAATTAATTTAATTTATGAAACCTGAAACTTGATTATCAAATACCAGCAACCGTATTTTTAAAATAAATTAAAGTTTGAGATCGACTATAAATATATATATTATAAGAAATTAATTGGAAGTACTTCTGCAGATTTAAGGATTGTTTATAATAGTTTATTATCATTAAATGTTTTATTTTTATTATAATTACAACAGACATTTTATTCATATTATAGTTTGGTTCACTTTTGAATTTGACATAACTATGGTAAACATGGTTAAAGTTGTTATATTTAAATCTGATGTCCCAGCTCCTCACTGAAAAGAGCCATAGCTTGAAAAAAGTCTGAGGATAGGGACAACCATGGATAAAGATTTGAATGCCTTATCTTATAGCATTTATTATAAAAAATAAAAATTAAATAAACTTGTTTAGACATATTTGCTTTTTATTAAATATATATGACTGATTGTTATTGATATTGGATTGTCTATGTTTTGATTGGTTTTGAATAATATATATATATAAAAGTTATTTAGAGAGTGCTACTTTTAAATCAGAATGCAAGTTTAAATTGATTTTCATAACGTAATTATGTTTTAAATGTTTTATTAAAACATAATTACGTTATGAAAATCAATTTAAAATGCTTAAAAAGAGGTATTGTTTTCGTTATAACGTCAATTAATAGATAGTTAAAGATTCAAAACGGTCAAATTGATGATATCTAATTAATAAGAATGTTTTACAAGTCGTTATTATTATTGTAAAGGAATCTGAAGGTGGGGGATTAGAAATGTGTAAAATAAATATCTTGTCTATTTAATAAGAAAGTATCTGATGAAATTGTTTCAGAGAGGAGGGGGTACATTTTCACTATCAAATTTTTATTGAAGAAAAATTCTATAAGAGATCAAGAGCAAATAAAAAGTATTAAAAATCTGTTCAAACAAAGTTATATATGTGAGGAAATATACATGGGTACATGGTATTAGAAAACTTTAATTATAAATATAATCAATAATCATTAAGGGTTGCACTTGGTATTGGTGGAAAGCTTGTTGAGATGGCTATTATTTTGGTTTAATTTCCTATGCATGGCAGCCTATTTTCATTCAAAATTTCAGTTCAAATTTGGACAGAGCCAAGAAACTAGATCTAAAAACTGACTCCAAGTGTTTATGCACAGAGTTTCTATCAGTTTGCAAGCATGAAATTTTTCAGACCGATAAAGTCTTCAAATTCAGCCAAACAAGCTAGATAGCTACATGGGTCTCATCTCAGTTCAGCTTCTTCACATAGTCAAAGCCTCTGCAATCTATAACATTGCAGAAACCTTTAAAGGTAGATTTATGAAAAACAAAAACAAGTTTTAATCACGTTAAAATCTGCTGACGCTTGTATTTATGATCAACAGATGGCGTTTTTACCAAAAACACTGATGACAGCAAAATAGCTTGAAATCAGCTGATCTGAAAGTGGGCTAAAATGAAAGAGATAGTTAATTCTGACTCTTTGATTGTTTATGTAAACAAACGCTTGATCGTGTTTTTGGTAAAAACGCCATCTGTTGATCATAAATACAAGCATCAGCAGTTTTTAATGTGATTAAAACTTGTTTTTGTTTTTCATAAATCTACCTTTAAAGGTTTCCGCAATGATATAGATTGCAGAGGCTTTGACTATGTGGAGAAGCTGAACTGAGATCAGACCCATGTAGCTATCTAGCTTGTTTGGCTGAATTTGAAGACTTTATCGGTCTGAAAAATTTCATGCTTGCAAACTGATAGAAACTCTGTGCATAAACACTTGGAGTCAGTTTTTAGATCTAGTTTCTTGGCTCTGTCTTTCACTGATGACAGCAAAATAGCTTGAAATCAGCTGATCTGAAAGTGGGCTAAAATGAAAGAGATAGTTAATTCTGACTCTTTGATCGTTTATGTAAACAAACGCTTGATCGTGTTTTTGGTAAAAACGCCATCTGTTGATCATAAATACAAGCGTCAGCAGTTTTTAACATGATTAAAACTTGTTTTTGTTTTTCATAAATCTACCTTTAAAGGTTTCCGCAATGATATAGATTGCAGAGGCTTTGACTATGTGGAGAAGCTGAACTGAGATCAGACCCATGTAGCTATCTAGCTTGTTTGGCTGAATTTGAAGACTTTATCAGTCTGAAAAATTTCATGCTTGCAAACTGATAGAAACTCTGTGCATAAACACTTGGAGTCAGTTTTTAGATCTAGTTTCTTGGCTCTGTCTTTCACTGATGACAGCAAAATAGCTTGAAATCAGCTGATCTGAAAGTGGGCTAAAATGAAAGAGATAGTTAATTCTGACTCTTTGATGGTTTATGTAAACAAATGCTTGATCATGTTTTTGGTAAAAACACCATCTGTTGATCATAAATACAAGCGTCAGCAGATTTTAACGTGATTAAAACTTGTTTTTGTTTTTCATATATATATATATATACACACACACATTACAATCATAAAGTAAACTAGTCAATATATAATCAAAACGACTCCAAATCCAAAATTCAAACAGACCAGCATAAAAATAATATTAAAACACTACCAAAGGTTTCACTCCCCCAAGCAGACTTCTCAAATGTAAAGAACCACAAAATCTACACTTTACACTTGAGAAGTCTGCTTGTGGCAGTGAAACCTTTGGTAGTGGTTTAATATTATTTTTATGCTGGTCTGTTTGAATTTTGGATTAGGGGTAGTTTTGATTATTTATAAGTTTAGGTACATCTAGCATAAGGTATTTATATAATTAAAATATAACTTAATTTTAATCATATATTATTGTTTTATGGCAAGTCAAACATGCTCAGAAATTATTAATCCACATGTTTGTGTACTGACTGGATTTTAAGTAAATGTATTGTAACATTTATATAAACCACAAAATAGTGACTTGAATTTTTGTATATTAATCATGTCAATCACAATATACTTTTTTATATTGCATATTAATCAAAATCAGAATGCTTCTATATATTGAAGCAGTCAATCTTAGCTTAAGATTGTGCTTCATGTTTCTACCTACTAACCTGTGTTTAAATCCCTATTTTCCACCCCGCTCCTTTTGTCGTACATATATTTTTATGTATATATTTGAGATGCACGCGTAAATTATAAAATTTAATGTTTCAATAACATGTTTTAAAATTATTATTAATTCTTTTTATTAATTATTAGTTCCTTTTTATTAAAGTATCATAGTGCGACTCAAATATATATATATATTGTAACCCTCTAAAGTGTGGTCTACTACATAACGTAAGTGCACTGAGAATCATGACCTCGCTCACTGATCAATTCCCGCTACACATTGTCAGCTATTAAGAGCTGTATCCAAAAGCATATTATGCTATCTATTTTATGCACCAAAGACCACAATCAACATCTAGAGCAACTTACCACAGACCAAACTAATGATCTAACATAAACTTTTATGATTTAATTTGATCGCAGCCAGGGTGTACCGCGAAGACCTTTCATAGTAGTATGATAAAATACAGTAAACAAATTATAAGTGCAATGTTATTATTTTACAAACCTTAATTTGCGATTTTTATTGTATGAGACCCGATGGCCGACCATGTACAAGATGGCGTAATTTGTGGAAATACATAAGATTATGAAATTTTAAACCATCTATATGATTTTTAATACAAATGCTAGTCCAGGTAAAGCTTTGCAATAAATAAACATAAGTACTTGGGTTCTTTTTTTTTTATAGTTTACTATATTACTGAGACTCTTTTTATACTGACAAATGACAATTTAAATGTTAAGTAAATATATTCAATCATATCATTATTTGATAAATCTGTTTACAGGTTTACCAATCAATTTGTATTAAAATACTAGAATCAACTACGCAAAGCCAAAATGATGGAAAAGGTAAATGGGATTTTATTGTACCTTACACATCATAAACTACCAAAGACGAAAAGCATCCAAATGTTTTCTAAAAATATTACTAAACTCTTATATCATGTTGACGACAGTATGTACTTCAATGTATGCTCTATCCAAGGTTTATGATTTCTGATTTTAAGAATGACACATAGCAACGGCACAGTAAGTTTAATTATAAATCAACGTTTATTTACAAATTTATGAATAATAAATAATTAATTCTAATGTTATAATTAAAGACATAAATAAACAAATAAAATAAATAAATTATAATTCCATCGACTTTCTTCAATAACATATCATAGGTACGGTTTTAAAAACCTAATCATACCTTATTTCAATTTGATATAATGAATCTTGAGCAAATTATACTAAATTCAACATCAACTCATGAAGTATTTAACGTCATTTCCAGATTCAATAAATCCATACCGTAAAATTATAATAATATAATAAATAATATTATATCTGTAGGATTTAGCTATAATGCAATCACTAAATAAAGTGAAAATTTAAACTTACACTCCGGTAAATAATAATCAACCGACAGTTAATTATTATGAAGTAACTTGAATAGAATGTCCTGCTACAATTTGACGATCTAACTTATGAACTATACTTACAAATGGAAGAAGATGATTTAGCAGATTAACTAAAATACTTTGCCCAACTTATATCTATGAAGTAAAACCTATTCCTGTGGATGTATTCATCTACACATAGGAATTAAATAACACTAAACGCTTTGTGGATTTATACACCACCATAAAGTAATACGTATAATTACACAATTCCGCGGATTAACCACCAGCGCTGGAATGAGTGTAAAATACAAAAAAATGGCAATTAAATAATCTGCGGATTAACCACCGGCACAGATTAAGGCCTTTTAACATTATAAAACAACATTACTATTTACTTCACAGTAAAGTGCAAAATCACCCCCCTCAGTTATTCTGATTATTCAGAAAACACTAACACTTTAGCAAATGTGGGTTCTTGCATAATAAAATGTTACACTAATCAGGACAACTAATGTACTAACTTATCTTGCTTAAAATAAAACATGTGTAATACAATATAAGTAATATTAGCATAGGAATTTAAATCTGGAAAGACTCACAAAATACCTCACAAAGATTGATACATCTCATGAATTCATTTAGTACTTTTCAAGCCCTTTCGCAAGCGCTATTCTCTTGAATAAATATTTTATTCAACCCCTATTAATTTAAACTTAATAAAATATAACTTATGAACTTCACATGCAAGTTCATATGATGATAAAATTAAAGTAATGAATTATTCATCAAATACATAAAATCTAATGGGTGTGTGTGTGATATAAATTAAATGTATAGCATTTTATAGTTCAATACATGAATTTTAGCAGGTGTGTGTGTGTCACAAATTAGATTGTATAGCATTTTATAACTACAAATACGATCCGTGAAATCCATGTACGATGTGTCGAACAATAAATGTACGAAGTAATAGCTATAATTATAGTTGAATTTCCTACATGTAATTTTATCCATTTGTGTTAGTTATTATCAGCAATATTAGATTAACGATTTTTACGTGGCTCCATAAACAAGAAACAATTTCAAAAAACATGACACGCAGAGCTTAAATGAAAATGTTTTTCATAAGTTATTAATCTCTACATTTCTCTATTAAAAATGTTCCAAGTTTATCACATCCATGCTAAATATTTATTTATCCACGCTTAAATCTAGGAATAATAATTACAGCAATTAATTCAATCATTCCAAACTGACGATAAAATTAGAAAATAGCTTTGATCAATTATTTGAAGACTGTTTATTATCCAAATGGCAAACAAATTAACTAGCAAATATATTACTGGCATTATAAAGTTAAATATCAATCAATACTATATTTTTATTAGAATTAGAAATGGAAATATTAAACTATGTTGATAACTTTAACATTTTACTTTAATTTAAACTTCTTTTTTTTTTTTTTTTAAAAAGCAAATTTTCATATTTATAAAACTTCTGTAATTAAAATACTTATTTAATTTTTCCAAATTGTAGAACAATAAACATTTTAAAACATACCAAATTCTTGCAATTAATTCTTTTAAACTGGGAAGCTCCGACATTTTAAATGTAATATTGGGAAATTATTACCGGTGATTTGATCCACTTGGCCAGCCGACTTGAACAGACTTTTAAATTTAGCAATTCATCTTATAATTAAATACCACGATATTATATTTTACGTTTATAGAAAATTTGTGGTAATCCGTTTACTTGTTAACTATTTTAAAATAAGCTTATTAAATTTACACCATTTGCTTTTTTTACCATTTTCTTTTCTTTTTCTCTCCCTCCAAAAGCAAAACTAACAGACGATCTGCTCTTAAATTCGCGCTCTTTTCTTTTTTTTTACATTGAGACGCTTACGTAATTACTGTATTTATTTTTAATAATCTATTTTAATTGAACAAATGGTTTTGTTAATTCAAATGAAATAATTTTTAAGATCATTTTAAATAAATAAAACAAAATATAATATTTTAATACTATTTTACCAACTTTAATGTGTTGTTAAAATTTTTTAAAAAGTTAAACATTCTGATATGAATTAGGATATGGAACGAAGAAAATTTAAATTTATTAAAATAATATAAGAGAGTAATCTGTTCAAAGTGAAAATCAAGCCAATCAAATCACCAAAGAAGACAGAGAAATTTTTTAATAAGTTACATCAATTATTATATTTTATGCTAAAATATATGGTTACAATATATATATATATATATATATATATATTGTATGTATATATTTATTTTAAATTACATTGTATATATATATATATATATATAAGCAAAACTTACTAACAAAATATTGATGTTTTTAAATATTTATTATATGTCATTTTAGCTTTTTCTTTTTAAATTGCTTGTTTTCTATTAAACTATATATATATATTTTTTTATAAAATCCAATATGGAAGATGCAATGGTTGTTAATTGTCTAAAAATAATTAGCGGTTGGAAGCACTATTGTTTTAATTTGGGGAAGGTATTTTTTTAATTAAAATTTTACTTAAAATAAATGAGATTATGTAGATTAAAGATTTACTTGTGTTAAAAACATGTTGTGAATCTATTTCTAATCTGGAAATAGATTTGAATTTATTTTTAGACATTGTCTTACAATTGCATCTTCAAAAACAACTGATAAAAGAGAAAATGTATAAAATGACTAAATTTTGAATCACAGAGGAGATTAACTACTATTGAAAGGAGAGATTAGCTACTTTTAGAGAGAGCTATTAAAAACATATTTTATTTTGCTTGAAACTTAAAATGATGTAGCAGTAAATCCACCCTCGTGCTGACCCTGGTGGGTCATTCTTCCCACTAATGTACCATCTAACTGCTGCCCTAAAAGAAAGTAAAGATCCGATAAAGAACTTTAGAATGCTAATAGAAGTCTCCTGCCACCAAAGTACTTGCATTTCAATCACCATGCACATGCCATACTTTAAAATGGATTCTTAAAATTGCAAGGTAAATTTCCAAGCCGACACCTAATAGTCAATTTAGTCTAAATAATCTATCAAGATCTCTTTTCATGTATTCTTTAACTTTGCCTATATATATATATATATATATATATAGGCAAAGTTAAATATATACATATATATATATATATATATATATATATATATATATATATATATATGAATGTAATTTTGCTCTCAAATAATTTCTTTATATCTAATCCTATCTCATATGCTCTTAACTTTTTTAATTTTAGTGTGGTGATTTATTTATATATATTTATTATTTGATTTATATATCTGCTTGCTTATTAATATGTCAATCTAAAACAATCTGACGAATTGAATTTTCTAAAAATCCTTTCTATTTTTTTTAAGTAAACCTTCATGAAGCAAGTTATAAACATCCATTTAAAACAATGCATTATTAATTAATATACTAGCCAGATTGTTTTTTGAGCTGACATTATATTTATGTTTTATTTTAATATATATATATATATGTTTAACTCTGGATTTTCTACCGGTGTAAATCCAGAACTTAAGCTAATTAACGCTTTGAAATCTTTTAAAATGTTTTGTTTTTATTCAATTCTGAAAGAATGACCCATTAATTGTTTTCTATAACTGCCAGTCTTCTTATATTTTCCATACTCTTAAAATTTCAAAACTTGTATTTAAATATTTCAGTTATTGTAAAATCAATGAAGGTGAGATTGATTTATTTTAACTAGCAGAAGAAGGGATGTGGGGAAATCTTAATGTTTCTTTTACTACATCATATCTTAATGTGTATTTTATTAATTTGAAATCTAAATCTTAATGTTTCTTTTGCTATATAAAATCTTAACGTATATTTTATTAAATGAAATATTCTCTCTATATATATATTATAATTGCATGGTGTATTATAGTATTCAAACAAGGGTCATTTATTTAAAGCAGTAAAATTTATTCAATGTTGTTAGTGGCATTCATTCGTACTGCGTTTCTGTCATTTAGTCTATCTTCATATATATGTATTACGTGCTTCTAGTCTTCTAATCTGGAGGTTGAGACAAGTTCAAACCCATAGATTTCTTTTCATACCTCGTTCCATGGATAGTTGAGCTATCTGGAATCACATTTATTTTGTATAAAATGCCTCTAACAGTGATCCCATAAGTTTGGCACATGCTATGCATATTCACTTTGTAGATAAAAGGCCTCTCACATCAGTTATACCAGCAAAAGTCTGGGCCATGCTATGCCTATCCACTTTTCTCTAAGCACTACCCAAGAAGGGGGTGTGAGATTTTGTTTTTCATCCAGAAGCATGACCTTTTTCTCTTAGTTATTTTAGGCTATTATGTCAGCACCACAAACTTCTTCATATTATTATTATTTATTTTGCTTCATGGCCAGTTTTAATGCTCTAATATTAAAATTAAGCTTTGCTTAAAATATATATAAATGCCAACTACTTCTATTTTATTAATTAAGATTATTTCAATCATATACAGTCTCACCATCGTAATTTATATATCCATTTAAGAGTATCTATATGCCTTGGGAAAAATAAAGCGTTCATCTTACTATTATTAAAATAATTTGTCATTAAATATTTTGTAATAGATTCAAATATAATCAAATGTTTTTAAATATATTTTATTTATTTTCATGACTGTAATGGTGTGAAAATAATTTATCTTCTATGTATAATGAATCTCAGAACACTTCCCTAAATAATGTTTAGTCACCATGTTACAGAACCGTAATCCAAAGCATTAATGGCAGTATTATGTAATTCTTTCTAATATTTGATTGGCATTTTAATATTGGACCCACCAAAGATGTATGTTTATTTGTAATATATTATTTAGCTAATAAAGAGCATATAAGAAATAATAGCGTAATGGTGCTATGTAATTATCTACCACTTGCTCATTCATGCACATACTAATGTACTCAATTTATAAATGTATATAACTAATTTTTCATTATATTAAAATATATTTTATTGTCTAACTTATTTGAGTAGTTCGAATTCCTTCCTCTTTCCTCCACTTCCACATGTTACTGCCTTGTTTATATATATTTTAATATAGTCATACTTAATAGATGTCTCATTGTTTTGCTCAGCTTTGCTAGTTGGCCAAATTAAAATTAATTCTAATGCACCATCTCTATTATGTTATTCATTAGGTGTTAGATCTAGGGCTTAGAGAGTGGGTTCGAATTCAGGCTGGTTCCTGACCCAAATCTCGGGCTTGACTGGGTTTGAAGTTCATTTTGTGAGTTCCAGCTCATGTTAGATGGATAAATAAGTTTGACCAGCACAATATGTATATATAATCAAATTCTACAGATCTTAACTTCATTTTTTTATTGTTATTAAGAAACTTGTATTGAGTTACTTAAATTATTCCAGTGAATTTGATTCTAAATAGTTTAAAATATTATATATTGCATGATCTCTTGATTACATTAACCTTTTCAAATTTTGGGACAGCTCAGAAACATCTTTGACCAATTCACCCCAGATGATTTTTTTCAAAAGTATTATATGTAAAAATGCATTTAAATAGTATATTTTATTATAATAATTTTTTTTCCCTGAAAAAAGTGACAAAAGCACAAAATTCAAAATTCCTGCTCTTACAATAGACATAAGCCTTGCCTTGACATGATCAGCCATTGTCTGCTGACAAAGCTGTAAAATGTTTGGCATTTTATAGAATTGGAGTTTCCAATGATGCAAAAACATGTTTTTTGGCAAATTTATTACAGTTTTAGATTTTTGAAAAAATAATTTGCACCATATTTATTACATATCAAGAAATAAAAAAATTATTAATAACTTATAACTTCTTTTGACTTGAAATAATTTATTTTCAAAAATATAATGTTAAATTAGCAGCTACCATAAATATGGCCTGAAGCAAATTAAAAATTCTTGCTGTGTTGTAAAGAAGCTACTTTATCAATAAGTAAGAAAATATCAAGAAAATATAATTTTTCAATAAATATTCAAAAAATGTAAACTTTTAAAGTATAATTTGATAGATATAAGAGAAATAAATAAATATTCATTCACATTCTTAAAAATAATAGAAACAACAAATATTTCTTGATTTTATAAACTGAAAATAATCTTTCTAGAAATGATGATGTATAACATTTTTGTTTTGAATTTGGACTATTTTTTTTTAATATTTATAAGAACAATATGTGGCATTTAAAATTTATTTCAGTTGTAAATAAAAAAAAAAATCAAATGAAGTCAAATTTATTATTTTTTTAAAAGAAATAATCATTTTATCATATATTTTATGTTGACATGTGAGACAAAGAAATCTGTCAGAAAATGCTGAAAAGTAATAGGTGATAGTGCATGCCAAAAGAGTTAACAGTTATAGAGATTATGTTCTCTGATCTAAATTCGAGAATAGTGGACACATTATAGATGATGCATATTGGTATCTATGGGAATTCAATGATGATGATGATATTTCCATCAATGATGATGATCATTATTCTGGTTGTCACAAAGATAATATGCTTTAAAGTGCATTCACTACATTTTATTTTAGTTTAGACTCTATTTGAATTTATGTTTATAGTTGGCCAGTGTATTGATGATACTATGTGGCCAGATCATTGATGATGATCAGCATGTTTTTAATATTCCAGAATTATAGTGTAGATTTCTATGAGTGTATATTCTATGAATGAGCACTTAGGTTGGTTAATCCACCTCCTATTATAATTGTACAATCAACTAATATACTTAAGAATGAACATTCTTTAATTCCCACACTATTTCAATCTTGTATTGGGAATCTATTTTTCAAAGGAATTTACTGTTAATAGATGAACATCTTTTTGGGAGATTTCAAAACTTTGAACATGATGTGTGTGTTAAAATATTTAATTAATATAATTTTTCATTTTATACTTTTCAGTTAAAAACTACAAACATGCACTTACTTAGGATAGTAGCCAATCATGTTTCACTTCTAGGGTCGAGAGTTCACTGCCAGCACTGTAATGCAAAAAGAAGAGGAAATTTAACATTTTATATATTTTTAAGATAAAATCTTCAACTATGATTTTACTTAGGTCAGCAGCCAATTAGATTTATCTGCTCAGGACTGATAATCCACGCCAGAGCAAAATGTAGTGAAAGTATTTTTTTTTCGACTGCATCTTTACACTAATAGTTTGTGGCTGCTGTCCTATGTAAAAATGTAGTTTTATTTTTAAATAAATCATAAAACAAAAAAAAAAAACCTTTTTATATTAAATATATTCATCTATGATGTCTATTAAATATTAAATCATAGTATGTATATATAAATATTATAATAAATATAATAAATTTAATGTTAATAAACTATTAAAAACAGTCTTTAAATCTGCAGAAGTACTTTTAGTTAATTTCTTAAACATGCCTCAACTGCCATTAGATTTAAAAAAAAACAAAAAAAAACAAAGTGGAAGAGAATGGCAGTCGCTTGGGTTTTTTTTTCTTAATTTAATAGCAGTCAAGCCTTTAAGAAATTAACCAAAAGTACTTCTGCAGATTTAAAGACTCTTTTTAATAGTTTATTACTGTTAAATTTATTATTTTTATTATAATTACAATTTTGTTTTAATTAACGGACATTATATATATATATATTGAAAATAAAGGCTGCAGTGTGTTATAACACATATTAAAAAATGTTATTTCGTCCAAATACTGGAAATTAAAACAAATAAAGTAAGGTATAACCCATAAAATACTTTATTTTCATCATATAACCATGAAAATATTATAATATGTGAATATATATTTAAATACATGTATATTGTCTATATTAAATTTAATGCAATTATAAGGGTCTTAAACTAAGATTTTCAAACTTCTTACAACTATCCAATCCATCTTATACAACTGATACATATGACCACTTACATGTGAAAAATTTAAATGATTCAAATCTATGTATTTTGTGCTGAACCAGCACTTATCAGTTAGTCCAGATAACAATCTCTTACAATTATATATATATAATATTTACAAGGATTATATTAAGATAACAAATCTTCAAACATTAATGGACCAGATTCCATCTTTTCCAATCTCCAATCTTCAGTCATGTATATCATTAAAACAGATAATTACATTAAATTTAATAGATGATATATATGTATTTAAATATTACATGGTCAGTCTACATTCTTCCCATCTCTCTTCTTTATTTTCACATGGGTGTGACAATAACGCTAGCAACTACAAAGGCTTTGAGCATTTCATCTTCAGATTTTCAATGATATAAAAGGCAGAAGAGTTCAATAATGGAGAAGATTAAAGCCTGTCTATTAATATTTAAAGAACTGTTATTTTAATATAAACTGACTGCTGATTGTGTATATGTATAAAATATGGTGATTTAGACCAACATATAAAGGGTGGTTTAGTTTAAAATCCGTTTTTTTTTGGCAACTATAGGTATGAAAATATCGTTTTTATTATATAATATTTTGAGTGAAAAATATATTATAAAAATGCTTACTTAAGCATGTAAGGCATAGTTCTATATTACAAGCTTGTTTAAAGGCAAACAAAAAGATATATCAAATATTTTAAAAACAACAAAATAAAAGTTAAGATTTTATGCACTTGATTGTTTTATCGATCCACCACACGATGAATGTCACTCAAATTCAGTTTGTCCTCTCCAATATCTAGCCTCTCTTCCCCAATTACTTCAATAAACTTCCTTGTTTCATTCCTTCATATCACACCTGATCTCTTTCTAGGTTTTTTACAATTTCTTGAAAACCAATTTAAGATTTCAATTGTTCTGCTATTATCATATCTTATGACAATATGGTTGATACTTAGTTAAATCTATGTATGTCAATTAAATAAAACAAATGCAATAATATATTTTTTTTATAAAATGATTGGTTAAAATGAAAATATTTTAAAAATGATATATATTTTAAAAATAGCATTGGTAAGTGGTTTTGCAGAACTCAGTTGCATTCTATAGTCAGTGAATATTAACATAGGGGGACTTAGTAGTGAACAATTTCATAAAAACGAAAAGAAAAATACTGATATGTGAGTAAAATATATAAAGTCAAAGATAGTAGATTAGAAAACATATTCTAAAAGTTAGAAATATATTTTTGTATTTATAAAAATAATTCAACTGATTATTGTAATTTAATAAAAAAATTAATTAAAAAATTAGAACAAATAAAAAAAAAACAGGAGGAAAAATATAATGGGAAATTATGTTCATTGTGTCTTGTCAATATCTATTTATAATTGTTAACAAAAGAGAAGAGCCAGAAGTGTTCTGAAAGTAAAATAGTACTGCAGAGTATTGTATAGCTGATAAATTAACTCATAAAAACACAAGGTGATTTAGAGTTGACTCTGAGGACGTTGATCTGTACTTATTATTTGACATCAAAAATATAGCTATACAAGCAATTTTTATTATAATGTAAGCACAATTTTAATAATAAATTACTATATAATGGTTATAAAAAAAACATGTTATGCCAAAAGCAACGCTTCCACTAAGATCTGAACAATGTAGCTCTTGTAATGATAGAAAAAAAATAGTGAGTTTAAAAATACAAAATAATAAGATATAAATTTCATTTACTGGAAATGAATGGTTTTCTCTTTGCTCACAGTTTAAATTGCCTCTGTACTGGCAAGAAAAAGGAATCCACCAAAATCAGTGAATATATATGAACTTAGCATAAAAAGATAAAGTCATATACTATTTTATATTTTTTCTTTAAGTTATCACTAAGAAAAAAAGATGTACCTGTATTAGTAAGCTTATTATGATAGAAATAAATTCATGGTCGGCATTGCTAAATTTATATGTATTTAAATAAAAGGGCACATTGATTTTAATATTATTTAAAATATTTGTATCTTCAAGCATTGACATAAGTTTTATTTTTGTACTTATGATATTATTATATAATAAATAAATTGTGTCTATGGATTGTTTTATTTACTCATTTATTACTATAAGTTTTTTACTATTTTTTTATATTCTGTCAATAAAATAATACTATTCATGTGGCATTTAAATGTGTTAGAAAGATCATTTTATAAATAAATGAAAAATTACAGCCTATCTCAATATAATTACTAATCTTCAACAGTTTTAATCAGAGCAAATGCTTTAAAAAGGATGACAATGAAATACAAATATGTAATTTTAATATACATCAATGGAGATCATCTCAGACAATTTTTTGTATTTGAATTATTTAGTTGACTGTGCCTGTTTTTAAATTATTGGTATCATTCTAAATGTGTACATATCAATACTTTATATACTCTAAGAAATTATATTCACAGCTGAGGAAACCGTTGAGATGTTGTAAGGAAAAAAAGGATTGTATTGTCAGAAAATAATGTATGCATATATGTTTTTTTCTGAGAAGAAAATAGTGCCTTGAGTTAGGCAATAGATAGTTTCAGGTTCTAACTATAAAAAAATATAAATATGGATGGATGTTAGACATGATTATATAAAAGACAATTTGACATATTATGATCAGGAAATGTAGTCTGGGCATCATATATAATGCAATTGTATAAGTGATTTATCATTTTATCATCATTATCACCCATATCAATTATTGTTAGACTTTTGACACTTATGTTGATTTAAAGATAATTTAGTTATATATTAAAACTATTCAGATAAATGTTTATATAAGTTGATAGAAAAGATACTATCCTTCCTGGTATTATATATTTTGTAAAATATTTGTGAGGTTTTTTTTTTTTTTTTCATTTTTTTTATTTATGAATATGTAATTTTGATTTCATAAACACATAACTAAAATCATCTGGGTGTGGATTTAAAATAATGGAGAATTCTAAATGTTAATTAATTGAAAAGTGTTTATAGTTTACCTCATTAAAAACTTTCTATTATTAAATGCATTTAGATATTGTAGCATTTTAATTCTATTTCATGTTATTTACAGTTTATGGCCATAGCTTGCATTATCCCTTGGTCAATTTTGGTCATATTTTCTTTATTTTAGGCTTATTTTTAGATAATTTGAAGTTTCAAATTTTAGATCTAAAAAGTCTGCATATGGTGAATTTTGTTTTTAAAAAATCAATTTTCATTGCTGCATATAGGTGTGTAGGCCAGCCTCAGTTCTCTGATTGAATGGCTGCCAACTCTGGAAATTGTGCCACATGCATTTCTAAATGATAAAGTCAGAAACAAAACAAAATGCCTTACATGTTCATAATTGATTTGGAATGTAAATAAATATATTTATCATAACTTTTTGCATTCATAATTAAGATTTTATATTACTTTATCGAAATAAAAAGTTTCATTTGAAAAAAAAATTTAACTTTTACAAGGAAAATGAGTGTGGGAAAGTGACTGCTCTTCAAGAAAGTGAATAAGGTTGAACACTAGTGATCATAATTTGCATATCAGGCATTTCTATATACAAAGTCTGAAATCTTAACAAAATGTTTTACGTGTTCATAATTGACTTTGAATGTAGATAAATATAATTATAGTATTCTTTTACATTCATAATTAAAATTTTGTATTACTTAATTAAAATATAATTTTTGATTTGAAAAAAATTAATTTTTACCAGAAAAATAAGTGTGGAAAAAAGATCGCTCTTCAAGAAAAGTGATATAATGTTCAAAGCTACAAACCATAATTGGCTTATCAAAGACTGTCATTGATGAGAATGAAACTCAATTATATTTCATAATTTTTTATGGAATTTATAATTATTTTTTTTTCAGAATATTGTCTAGTAATGGATCTAAATTTAGATTTTTATTTAAATTATTTAATTTTAGACCAAGAAAATACAACAGAAATGAATAATAAGACATTATAATTTTAAGAAACAAAAATAAATCCCTGGCTGTCACATAATGATTGGTTGAAATACAATTTTTTTGTTTTATCGCTGGCTATTTTTTAAACATTTGTTCTTATATTTTCTTCAATTAGTAACATTATTTTTAAATTTTTGTTACGTTTATATAATTTGAATCTAAAATTATTCAATTTTGAGAAACTGAATTGAAACAATTCTGTGTATTTTAGATTAATATTTTATGAATAGAATTTATCTGGAAATGAAACTGACAAATGATATTGTCAGATTATTAAGTAATGGACCAAGACAAAAATTAGACAAAAGTTTTATAAGTTGATGTTGGCTGTTAAGGATTAAAATCTTTAAACTGTACTATTTAACCTAACATTTTATTATCTTTTTACTTATATTTTATTAATGACTTCTAAACTTTTTTTATTATATATTTTTAACTATTATCTTTGTTTTAAATTATAAATTACCTTTTTTATTACATTACTAAATATTTACATCTTTGTAATCCTATTTCCAAAAAACAACAGCCAAATTTTTAAAAATTCTCACACTTGCTTAACACCTCCCCCTATCATCATTTTCTTCAATTTCATTTTTTAAACCTTTTTATATTCAAACAATTATTAAAAACAATAACTATAACTATTCATAAAATATTGTCTTAACACAGATTTTGGGGTGAAGACAATAATTTTATGAGTAATTGTAGTTAATATTTTTAATAATAGTTTGAATATAAAAAGATTTAAAAAATAAAGTTGAAGAAAATGATGTTAGAAGGAATTGTTAAGAAAATGTAAGAATTTTTAAAAAATTGTCAATTGTTTTTTGAAAATAGGATTATAAAGATATAAGTATTTAGTAATGTAATAAAAAAAGATAATTTATAATGCAAAAAAGTTAATAGTTAAAAATATATAATAAAAAAAAGAAAGTTTAGAAGTAATTAAGAAAATATAAGTAAAAAGATATAATAAATAATGATAGGTTAAATATTAGAGCTTAAGTATTAAAGTTTTAAAATTATAATAAATTAATTTAGAATAGTTTAATAATAAAATAATACAAATAAAAAATTAAATTAATAACATGGAAAATGATTATTAATAATGGTCAAGTTAAGATGTATGTTTTTGATTATGTATGTAAATATAATGTAGTAATTGTATGATTATTCATTTGATATTGTAGATATGATGATGACTGCAGGACAGTAAAAATTGTATGAGCAAAGTTTTGGTGTAAAAATGATATTGTTAAGTGTATAAAAAGGTTGGGAAAGGTATGATACACAAACAATCTACTAAATATTTATTATTCCAGCAGCTCTATCAGAAACTAAAATTGAGTCTTGTTACAGAGGTTGTAATGATAAAATTATTAATAATATGACAGTTCATGTTTTCTATATTTAATTTTTTTTTCAGTATAGCACTAGGTATTGAATATATATGCACATATGAAAATAAACTGGTAAAGATGTATAGTCCAATTATTATAACTAATCTAAATTAATGACAGCCACATTAAATGCATAAAAAAAACTCTGCAGTGTAATTGCATTTCAAGAAATAACCTCTTTTGTTTCTGGATTGATGAGAATTATAAATAATCCATGCAAATATAATAAACATTTATTATATATAAATGCACTAATAGTAAATGATTTTCTGTTAAAGTTTTAATTTTTAATTACAGTTAAAATGTTGACGAAAGAAATGCTGTTTATTAAAAAAACTTTTACCAATTGCCAGACTTTGAATTGTATAAAAATTAATAAATACACTTTATATAAATGTAATTAAATATGGAGTTTTACATTTACATACAATAAAACACTCTTTTACAACATTAAAAAAAACAACCAATACAATAAAATGTACAATTTTAGATTTATCTAAACAAGAACTACAATCACAGTGTATATATTATATATAAATAACTTTAATTATGGAGTTTAAAAGTATATTTAGGCCAAATTAATCAACAAATTAGTACGAGTTAATTGTGAACTGTTTTTTATTCCAAAATATATATATTGTATCGAGGTACATTGTTATTGAATATGTAGTATTATTTAAAAGTAGTAATATTTAATAAATCTCGCCTTTGAAAAATAAAGTGGGAAAATTAAGTTAAAATAAAAATTAAAAGTTGAAGGTAAAGAAAATTAAAAAACAAAAGAGTAGGATAGGGGAGGTTTATTGTTAAAGGGAAAATAAATAATAAATGCTTTTAAAGAGATTAAGATTTTTAATTTAAAATAAAAAAAAAAAGGGTGAAATAAAAATGATTTAATGTTATTTTTGATTAGTTCATAATAAAAAGTAATAAAGAAAAAAATGTTTTGTTTTATAATAAAATAATTAAATATGTGTGTGTGTAAAAGTTTTGAAAAAAAGAATAAAAAAGAAGCCCAATCTGAGTGAAGTAAAAGTACAGTAATTTTATGAGATAATAAGTGCTGGATATAAGAAAACTTTGTCATTGTTAAGACAGTTTAAAACTTTAACATTCCATTAATATTATATTTTAAAAAATATTTCAAAATATTTCAAAAATTAAAGAATCAAAAATTATATAAATTGGTATATCTACAAAACAATGCATTGTTAAATTTACTGTATTGTGCAACTAACTGGAGTCTTCACTGCGATAACATCGGAAGATAGTTCAGAGGGCAAACCATGTTTGGATAAAGGCAATAAAGTCATGGAGTGTTTATGCTGAAAATCCATGAAGGTTATATAACATCAGGAATTCAAGCAAGATTTACTGGAGGTTAGTGCTAACGGGTCAGAGATAACATTTATAGAAATTACATTGTGCTGTACATGCATCATTTCAGATTTCATATCCTAGGTAATTAATAATTTTTATACTCTCTAATTCTTGATTTTCTTTAAAAAAAAACCTGTGATAAATAAATAAATACAACTTTACCAAATAGCATCTTGAAAATACAAATGATACCGGCTTCTGTGTTTAACTTTATTCAAAGACATCAAGTGTATGTGTGTGTGAATTTTAATTCAATATATTATGTATATTTCTTGTTGTTTATAATGTATTAAAACATTTATGTTAATGAAATAATGTGCATGGTTGAATTATAAAACAAAACAATCATTTAAAAAAAAGATTTAAACTGTCGTTTGAAATATTTATATTGATAAATGAATTCACATATTTATGCTGTAATAATATATTTAGTAAAATGGGAAGGAAAAAGACTTAATTGTTATTGAAAAATGATTAAATTCCAAATAAAGAATAAGGAAATTTTTTTTTTTTAAAATGAGAATTTGTTTTTTTTTTAAGGACACCAAAGTTTAATGTATGGTAAATCATCATTATTATTTAAAATAGAATTTTAAGATTGGGCGGAATTTTTTTTTTTAAAGGCAGCTACAATTTGAAGAGCTATCTGGGGTCTTAGGTACTGGATTCATTGCTGATCAGGTAAACATGTTAATTAGTATGTGATTAACTGGCACCTAAAGGTTTACCTTAAAATAAATAAAGTGTTTATTTGGTCAGTATTTGTCTAGTAGCTGAGTGTTTATATTATTGGTAGCTTGCTGCCAATGATATTCTTCACTCTATCTGAGGACCAAGCACCTTCAAAGATTGAATGGTTTAGTAAAAATATTTTATATTTTTATTTGTCAATATTAGATAAAATAAAAAAGGTGGGCAGTTAATTTGGCACATCAATGTGGCCCCAATTTAGACATTTCAAGTGGTAGGATTAATGTAAGATGTAGTTGGACATTCATTTGGTGCATCAATGTGGTCCGAAATTAGTGATTTCAAATGGTAGGACCAACATAAGCTGTTGTTGGATGTTTTTTTAAGATAGTGTGGTCAAAGTTAGCCAATAATATTATAGGTGACAATTAGTGAGAAAAAAGTTAGAAAGCATCATGGTAGTGTTTTTTTTTTTTTTGAGAACCAGTCAGATTAGTGTAAATAGTAAAAGTGATTTTTATATGACATTATATAACATGGAGGTGTAATCCTTAAGAAAAAAAGAGAAGGGCACACTCTGGATGAATGATGATAGATGAACAGGAAGTGTAAAAGTAGAACTTAAAGAGGGTTAAGGTTGGTTGTACATATGTTTTGAAAGAGAGAAAAATAATTTTAATATTTAAGTAAAGCTAGATAGATCAGTGACAAAATGGAAGAAAGCAGAAGTGATGGAGGGGCAACACTAGAATTAAGCCCAATATTCTTTAAAAACCCACAAATAGTAGAGGAAAATGTATTTCAAATGTTAATGAAAATGATGAAGGAAAGGCATGAAGATATTAACCAAAACCATCAAATAATGAAACAGGAAGTTACTGAGTTTAGGACAGAAAAAAGGAAGTGAGACAGGAATTAATAGGAAGAATGGACATAAGCCAGAAAGTGGTGGAAGTTATGAGAAGAAATGTAGATGAAGAAAAGCCTGAGGTTTTAGAAATAAAAGAAAACATGGAAGAAGTGAGGGAGGAGTTAAACAATGGGGAAGTGAGTCAGTTAGAAGCAAGAGTACTTTTTAACATTATATATATTACTTATTTTAAAACTTTTTTGTACATATTTAAGTTTGATATAAAATTCCCGTCATACAGTTCTTCATCATTACAAGAATTTTAGACTCAAAAAACTATGTCAGGAATAAGTTTGTCATTATTTGATTTATGTAGTAAATGATATTTGATTTTCAATATTAATTCAATAACCCTTTTTTGCTATTGTATACTATCACGTTTCTTTAACAAAGGTAACAAAAGAATAAGATTAAAATGAAAATCAATTTATTGACATTAACTTTTAAATAAAATTTAACGTTATAAAGTAAATAAAGTAATAATGAAGAATGATTACAATAAAATAAAGAATCATGATGATAAAAAAAAGAAAAAGAAAGTCTAAAAAAAAACAAGCAAACATTCAGGCAATTTATCATTTATTGACAGTATATCCATTAAATGCAAATCTACTTTTAAAAATTTTATATGAAAAAAATAAATAAATTAAGTAATAAACTTAAGTTACACGAAAACAAAATAAACATGGTCTTCATTAACTTCACCAAATGCAAAATATTAAAATTATTCCATATATATTGTCCAATCTTGTATAGATAATACTAATTAATCTGCCTTCCATCATATTATATATGATTTCAAAAACTAATATAAAATGTACAAACTATAGAAAATATTTTCAAGTCCTATTTACTTTTACTATTTTATTAATATAGGGTATATGAGCACAGACTTTCACACCACCCACCTCTCTCCACTCTATCTAATAACACTGATACACCTAAACACATATATGCTGAAAAGATAAATAATCACCAATATATGTATTTCATGCTAAACCAGCAATCATCAGTTGGTCCAGACTATCATCTTTGCACACATCTATAGTATAAGTGCTCAGATATATATTAAGATAGACTACCCTCATAGTTTAATGGACAGGCTTCAATCCACTCCACACTCCAACTCTTCAACCATCCATCCAATTGAAAATCTGATGATGGAATGCTCAAAGGCCACCCTGAGGCTGAGATTATTGTCACACCCATGTTGACCTAAGGTCAATCTGAACCCCACATGTACAGGACATAATCCATTTAATACATATGCAAGGATTATGTCCTGTACATGTGGGGTTCAGATTGACCTTAGGTCAACATGGGTGTGACAATAATCTCAGCCTTAGGGTGGCCTTTGAGCATTCCATCATCAGATTTTCAATTGGATAGATGGTTGAAGAGTTGGAGTGTGGAGTGGATTGAAGCCTGTCCATTAAACTATGAGGATAGTCTATCTTAATATATATCTGAGCACTTATACTATATATGTGTAAAGATGATAGTCTGGACCAACTGATGATTGCTGGTTTAGCATGAAATACGTATATTGATGATTATTTATCTTTTCAGCATATATGTGTTTAGGTGTATCAGTGTTATTAGATAGTGTGGAGAGAGGTGGGTGGTGTGAAAGTCTGTGCTCATATACCTTATAGTACATATATATATATAGCCACAGGTATATAACAAGCCTGTGTTTCAGTTATTACATTATAGAGATGTCTGCCCATCCTTGCATATGTATTAAATGGATTAGGTCCTGTACATGTGGGGTTCAGATTGACCTTAGGTCAACATGGGTGTGACAATAATCTCAGCCTCAGGGTGGCCTTTGAGCATTCCATCATCAGATTTTCAATTGGATGGACGGTTGAAGAGTTGGAGTGTGGAGTGGATTGAAGCCTGTCCATTAAACTATGAGGATAGTCTATCTTAATATATATCTGAGCACTTATACTATATATGTGTGTAAAGATGATAGTCTGGACCAACTGATGATTGCTGGTTTAGCATGAAATACGTATATTGGTGATTATTTATCTTTTCAGCATATATGTGTTTAGGTGTATCAGTGTTATTAGATAGAGTGGAGAGAGGTGGGTGGTGTGAAAGTCTGTGCTCATATACCTTATATTACATATATATGGCCACAGGTATATAACAAGCCTGTGTTTCAGTTATTTTATTAAATTGAAAATAAATTGTCGTCTCACACACCTTAATACAGCAACAGTAAAATAAGTAATGAACTCATCACTAGTGATTTAGACTAGTTTTTATTCAATTTATCCTCCAGTTACCCCTATTTGTATGTGTGTGTATATATATAGAGAGAAACTCTATCGTTACATGTCTCATATATATATATATGATTAGTTAAATAGATTATAAAACACAATTTTGTAAAATAAAATGAATGTGTATATTTTGATTTTAAAATTGAATAAAATTATTTGTTAAAAAGCTTGTGGGGAGAAGCATTAGAAAAAAGATTTAAAATATTTTTTTCTATAGTTTTAAAGAGAACACTCCTTTTTTTTTTTTTTTTTAAAGAATATAGACTTTATTTTATATAAAGTGTTACAAATGAATTTCTCTAGACAACAAAAAAAAATCTAGTATAAATTTACATTTTTACTAATAACTTCCTGAATCTCTTGTACTAAGAACCAGTCCATGTGGATAGGTAGATTTCTTTGGGTGCAAGAAGCTTATCTTTTTTTCGAATAGAATTAAATGTATCTCTAATAAAAAGTTGTGAGTCCAATGGACATTTGGCTATATCTATATGACATCTAAGTAACCATATTACATGGTTAATAAATATGCATCTTCTGGTATTGCAGAAATTACCCATTTTAATATTATGAATGATATTAAAGAGTTCTGGATTGTGATTATTGAAATAATTTTGAATTATATATTTTGCTTCTCTTAGTCCCGAGCAAGAAACAAGAATATGATCAAATGTTTCACTATCTTTTTTACACAAAATACATAAGGAATCAATCCTTTTAAATCCTCTATTTGAAACAAGGAAATCGTTGGTAGGAAGTGAAGATAGATTTATTTTAATGATAAAATCAATATATTTAGGCATTAAATACCATTTTCTCATTTTATTAAAAAGATTGATATTAGTCACTTCAAGATAACTAGGAGGGCATATCAGCTGAGGATTTATCATTTTAAATGTGTCCCAATATGTGTGCTTATTATTAAAAAGAATTTCATTTGAATCCATTTGTTTATCAATAAGTGAGATGAGAAGTTGTAGCCAATTTTTTTTTAATATTGGGGGAGGTGTATCTGTGGGAATGATTGTGTCAATAATGTTTTGGTAATTAAATTTAATCTTGATGTAGTAGAATAAATTAACTATATTTTTAATTAATAATGTATTAATTGAATGTAAACCTAGGCCATTAAGTATTTTTGGATTTTGCATTTTATGTATACTGATACAGACCACTTTTTTTTTTTCCCAAAGGAGGCCAGAGCACAATGAGTTAATTTGCGAAGTAAATTTTTTTAGTAGGGTTTAAAATCGGTAAATAATAATTAATTCTGCTGAAAACAAGAGAATTTAGTAAGAGAACTTTATCATATAAAGATAAGTAAATGCTTTTTAGAGAATCTATTATTTTTTTGTTGATATAATCAGTTTGTCTTGGTAACATTTTTCTCATTTTGTTTGGTGAAAGGTACAGTGATATACCTTAAAAAGGTTGAAGTTTTGATGAGAAACATGCAGGGACATTTTCTCCTGAATGAAGTTTTCAAACTGCAGATTTCTCTAGATTAAAATTTAATTTGTATTCCAATGAAAACTTTTTAAGGATTTTTTCAAGTTCTGGTAGGTGTTTAGCTGATGGCAGCATTACAACAATATCATCCATATATGCAAGATGTTTAATTTCTTTGTTTAAAAAAGGAACAAAAACTCCAGGAAGTTTTGTTTCCATTTCTATGAGAAGTGGGTTAATATAAGCAATGAATAAAAGTGCACTCAAGGGTGAGCCCTGAGAAATAGAAATTGATGGTTTAAAGCCAGGTGCAATTCTACCATTGAGTGTAATGAAAATTTCTCTATTAAATAGAAGATTCTCTGTCATAGTAAGATAGACGGAGGGAATTCCATATTGTTGTAGTGTTTTCATTAATATTTCAATTCTTACTGAATCAAATGCTGCTATAATATCTAGTTGTACAGCTATTGGCTTTGATTTTCTTTTAATTTTAATGTATTTTGTTAAAATTTTGAAAAGGCAAATTGCATGCATTGTGGATGAACCTTTCTTTGCATATTGAGTAGAAGAAATATTATCTAAAATGTTTTGTTGAATCTTGTCTTTAATCAGCCCTTTTAAAAGTAAAAATAAGTAAATAGAGAAAGTTAGAAAGGAAAATGTAAAAACTCCACTTTTTATAAATTGTTAAAATTAAAATAAGAAAATGTAAAAACAATAAAAATTACTTAGTAAAAGCTTTGGTATGCAATTCATTTATAATATTTCTGATTGATAATGATATTGAAATTGCATTAATTAAAAAAAAAACTATATAACTATCCCATCAATATAAAACGATTATATTATGGATTAAGCAAACGATTATATTAATACAATTTTTTTTTTAAAAAAAAAAACAGACTTAATTCAAAATCAAAATTAACAATAATGATAAGGAATTAAAAAGAATAAAAAAAATGTATAAAGTCTCTATGGCCTGTCTATTAATTACTTTTAGATACTAAAATATGTCATATTAGATATAAATAAACTAGCCCTCTAATTAGTTATCAAATGGAAATATTCTTCTATGATTTATTTATAAATCTGTATAATTTTGACACTATCAATCACAGAAAAATATCTTCGTAGGAATAAACTACATTTAAAAAAACTGACAAAAATAGTATATTAAGAATTCTTGTGGTCATATATCTATATTTAAAAGTTAATAAATTGTGGGTTCGCAGAAATGTAAATAGGTTACTGAATAGACTTTATATAAACTTTGTTATATAAATTATTACAAATTAATAAAGATTTTCTCTGGTACACATCATCTCCATATCAATATTAAGATATATAAATATAAATTCAATTTGTTATATTAGATTTATTTTTTCTTTAAACCTGCTTTAGCCTTCAACCCATCAGCAAAAGTTTTGCGGAAATACTGAGTTTGCACAGTATCAATTAAGGTTGCTGATTAGCCCTGCACACCACCTGATGTCACTGTTTCCATGCAAAAGCACAGAGATATACTGCTCATGTGGCCTATGAAACAGTTCTGTTCATATTGGACACTAAGCAGCTTTTGTGCTTTGCAGTACTATCGCATACTTCACAGATTGCTATAGTATGATGTGAGAGTGTGTAGAATTCAAGTTGTCCTAAGTCTTTGCATGTGCATTTGAAGTACTCATTTTTTATAAGACCTGACATAATTTTAGATAGTATTAATTGTAAGACAAAGGATGTGCTGTCATACACACATTTTTAAGGTTAACAAATGTCAAAAGTGTATATTCCAGCATTATATAGAAATCATGCATAAAACATATTTTCTGTTGGGACAGCTATTAGACTTTCAAATCATAAGCTTGGCTTGATCAGAGGGGAATTTTCAAATAAAATTGTGTTTCATAATTTGTTTTAAAATAGTGTTGAAAAAAAAATTTTTTTTTGATCAGACATTAATTGAAAAAAGGAAATATTAAAATTTATTAAATAATTTTGTTTCTAAAAATGTTGTGTATGTTGTGACGGATGATCCTTCGGATGGTCAAAACCATTGGATGCCCCTCCCTGAAAATTCCAGCACTATGTGCTGAGATGTATAATGTTTTTAATATTGTCTCACATGTGACAGATGATCCTTTAGTTCAGCAAATATATTGGATACCCCTCCCTATGAATTCTAGCGCTATGCACTGACATGTAGTAATGTAAAAAAAAGTAAATTGTAAATCAGCCGTGTAATATTATATCTATTGGTTTTTGACTAACAATAGTGACATCAGGCAGTGTGCAGGGCTAATTGATGATAACCTCGATTAATCTCAAACCCTGGAGCATTACTTCTTTTTGTCCACCATTTATCTAGAAAAGGAGAAATGTATATATTTTTTTTCTACGATAAAATTTTAATTTTTTATGATTTTTTTTTTAAAAAATGTAATTTTTAATTATTCTTTTTTCTCATTTTCTTAGGTTTAGTTAGAAAAGAAATCTGCTTCAGAAAAAAATGAATGCATTCACCCCTAATTTCAGACCAAAAGTTATGGTACATTTTCGTATCAACTGTGGGTATTGTTTTTTTTAAATTTTTTTGATAATAAATTTTAACTTTATAGAATACATTTTGAGGCACTGATAAAATTTGTAAAGTCAGGCTAATTAGAAATAAATGTAATATAAGGTATTTTTCAGTTCCCTCAATCCATCCACTCTATTTCATATAACAGATACACATATACATTCACACATGTAAAGAATAGAAATGATCCCCAAAATACGTATTTTATGCAGAACCAGAACTCATCATTTTGTCGAGATCATTATCTACCACAAATATACTTAGTGCTCATATAAATTTATTTATTTTTATGTTTATTGATTTGTCTTGTTGTTATCCATTTCATTCTCATGCACTGTTTTTTTTATTTTTTCTTGCCCTCACTAAAACGAAATGTAGGTCTGAAAGTAAAAGAAAGAGGCACAAATTCATCCAGTTTCAATATTTCTGCTATGAAAACTTATCTCAGGTAAGTTATATTATATATCTTTTTTTTTTCAGCATTTAGTGACAAATGTGATAAAGCTGTTTATAAATATGTCATTTTAATATTTAACTTTCAAAATTTAGAATTTGTGAACAAATGTAAAAATAAACATTTTTCAAAAGTATTAAAATCATTTTTTTTTCTTATTTTTTGTTTTGGAAGTAATGACCATTTTATCAGCTTTATTACATTCTTTCATATTTGCTCTTTTTAAAAATATATATCTTTTTATATTAATTGCATTCAAACATAATACTCTCTAACAATTATAAAATTTATATATATATTTTTAAATACAAGGTAACGATTTCAAGGATTAAACAGTTGATTAAATTGAATGTTATTGTTAATAATTTTGTTGCTTATTTATTTCTCATCCAAAATTATAAGCATAGACTTTTGCTTTATTTATTTTAATAACATTATTAATAGAAAGAGAATAACGATCAGGAAATATGGCTAGATTTACATAGAAACTTGCCTTTATGTATATCTAGTCTGGTCATTATCTGTGACCATTATAAATGAATTACTAAGTATAAACTTGCATAATCATTTAACTACACACTCAGTCATATATTAGATATTGTATTTATAGGTCACATAGACTAGTTTCATTGGCAAATATCATATAAAACATATTAGAGAATGTAAATTATATAATAAAGAAATGTTAAAATAAACTTTATATTATAATGGTTCACGAAACCACCCTAACCTTATCTACCATTCCAGGGTGCCACTAGGCTATTCAAACCTAGAATATTTATTTTAAGATGGCAGATACATACAGGAGAGGTTACTCTTTTATCTAATCAAAAGGCCCAGGCACTAGCTCAGAGAAAAGCTGAGATTAAAATGTCACTCTGAATATTAAAATTTCTAATTCTTAATTTTAAATATTAATAAAATATATAAAATGAGTTACTTTCAAAATTTAATTAAAACATTTAATTATCATGCACACACACACACATTAAAAGGAAAATTTCTGAAAAAAATTAACTGTGAATATATTTCATTTGAATTATATGCACAGATGTAAGCATTTAATAAATTTAATACAATTTTAATATTTTGCTAAGCATGAATACCCAATCCCTTTTAACCTTAGGCTAAAATCTCATGTTTAAATCATTGCCAGCTTACTGATATATCAATGTGACAAATGCTAAATGAGATTGTTAGCATAAGGCAATCACACAAATAGGAATTTACATCTGTCACATGATACCATTAGAAAGTAACAGAAACTAGATGTAAAACTCCAACTCAGAACACTTATTTAATATGTTACTATCAGTTTGAAAACTCAAATTTTTCAGAAACGTAAATTTCTTCAAATCTAGCTTTACAAATCAGATAGCTATATGGGTCTGAATTCAGTTCAGTTTCACCAATATATTAATTGCTAAAGCAATATTACATTGCAAAACCCTTCAAGGGTATACTTATAATAATTAATAAAACAAGTCACAAATTGTGCAAGTTGTTTTTAAGATTGTACTAAAATGTTCACTAGATGGATCTTACACCAGATCCAAACAAGCTTTAATAATAAATGCCATCAGAACAAAGAATTCAAAATCTCTATTGTACTATCCTCAACTCTAGACCAATTGATTTTGAGGTTAATGGCTCACCTTAGTGAAGAATTAGGATTTCAAAAACTAGATATAAAACTCCAACTCAGAGCACTTGTTTAATATATTACTATCAGTTTGAGTACTCACATTTTTCAGAAAAGTAAATTTCTTGAAATCTAGCTCTACAAACCAGATAGCTATATAGGTCTGAACTCTGTTCAGTTTCACCATATATTATCAACTAAAGCAATATTACATCATAAAACCTTCAAGGATACAATTATAATAACTAATAAAACAAGTCACAAATTGTGCAGTTTGCCTTTAAGCTTGTGCTAAAATGTTCACTAGATGGAGCTTACTTATAATAATGTATTAAATAAGTTCTCTGAGTTGGAGTTTTAGATCTAGTTTTTGAAATCCTAACTCTTCACTGAGGTGAACCATTAAGCTCAAAAGCAATTGGTCTGGAGATGAGGATAGTACAATAAAGATTTTGAATAATGTCTCTGTTGGCACCTATTATTAAAGCTTGTTTGGAGTTAATGGTAATCTCCATCTAGTGAACATTTTAGTACAAACTTAAATGCAAGTTGCACAATTTGTGACTTGTTTTATTCATTATTATAAGTGTACCCTTGAAGGCTTTTGTGATGTAATATTGCTTTAGCTATTAATATATGATGAAAATGAACTGAGTTCAGACCCATATAGCTATCTGATTTATAAAGCTAAATTTGAAGAAATTTATGTTTTTGAAAAATTCGAGTTTTCAAACTGATAGTAACATATTAAATAAGTGCTCTGAGTTGTAGTTTTAGATCTAGTTTCTGAAATCCTAAGTCTTCACTTGAGGTGAGCCATTACACTGGAAACCAATTGGTCTAGAGATGAGGATAGTACAATAGAGATTTTGAATTATTTCTCTCTTGGCACTTATTATTAAAGCTTGTTTGGAGCTATTGGTAAGCTCAATCTAGTGAACATTTTAGCAGAAGCTTAAAGGCAAGTTGCACAATTTGTGACTTGTTCTGTTATATTATATATATATATATATATATATATATATATATATATATATATATATATATATATATATATATATATATATGAGATGCTCTGTAAATGGGGATAGTTGTCTTTGCCATCTTACTCTCCCAACCAGAGTGTAAAAAAATCAATGGCTTAAGAAATATGTCTATGATCATTAACAATGTGATGGCTACACTTTTGGCCCATATGTTCAGGTGGGTATTATGCCCTTTATGCTAATGTGGTACAATGGAACGAATATATACAGTGTACCTACTCAAATTACATTGTCATAAAACATCCATACATCTAACCGCCAGAAACAATTTAACTATAAAACAATTATCTCAAATTAACACACCTTAAACTAACATAATCATACAAATTTATGCAGCCATTTAGATGTATTTACAATTAATTAATTTAAAAGAAATTTATGAGAATAGAAATAATAATAATAATAGCAAACATATTAAAAGAAAATATGTCAAATAATTTAAATTTCTGCTTAATCAGATAAGTGACTTTATAGGTTAAGTACCATTTAGATTTAAGTATTTGATTATTAAGGTATTTGAAAAATTATTAGATTATTAAATATTTGAAAAGTTCTTAGATTATAAAGTTCATACTTCCTGTGACTGTAAGTTTATTTGAAGTCTGTCTTGGTGGTCCACAATGCATAGTACAAGTCAAAGTTCTCTCCATTTTACATTGTTCTAGGTTGAGACAAGTCCATTGATGGCCAGTTTCCAGGAACCATCATTCTCTGAAGGCTGCATGAACCGGTACAAATGCAAAAAAAAAGTAATTTATTGTGTCACCTTTATATTTTGAAGATTCACAATACACTTATAAATATATTTAAATAACATACAATCAAATAGGATTCATAAATCTTTATCTCAGCTTCAAAGTTTTATTTTTATATCTTTTTGAATTCTTATCATCAAATTCCAGGATCGATCTTGCCTGGCTTGGCACTGTTCTTATTGGTGATAATGACATTTCTCTGTGGAACGGCTTTATTTCCATTGTTATTGGCCAGCTTTCTTTAGAATGGGAACTCATTAGAATTTTTTTTAATTTATCTCTTATCTAACTTTATGCCCAAGGGCCTGTTTGCAATTACATCAATACAAAAAATCATTTTCACTCTAAGATTAAAAATAATTAATTAATAGCTTTTTTATTCCTTTATATTAAAATATTCTTAATTTTAGATTTTTAACCTTAAATAATTATATAATTAGTTTGTCATCTGTGTATTATATATATATATATATATATATATATATATATATATACAAAAAGACAATTTAGTAATTATATATATATATATATATATATATATATATATATATATATTAAATAAAATTACTAAATTCTTTTTTTTTATAAATATTTGTGCTTGAGGGTGATTTTATATTTCTGTCACTTTTACTTAAAAGTGATGTAATGGCATATATTTATACCATTAGAATACATTAACAATGGAAAATCAATTTCAAATCGAACAAATTACTAAACAATGATTTTAAATATAAAGAATTTTTGTGGTATATATATATATATTGTAACAGTAGTGGGGTTCGAATACGAGAGATAATACAACCTAGCATGTTAATTGCGAGTGTTGATATGGATTGATTGTATATATGCGAAAAGATGTATAAATAGTCATTCGAACCCTGTTGCAAAGAGTGTGAAAGTAATACGTAATCTGTTAAACGATGGAGTGTATGCTTGTATATATTATACTTGTATGGGTGTTATTATAAAAAGTGTATAGATATTAACGGTTATATGTGGGATTGATGAGACACAATAATATACGGAGTTGTATAAATTTGTTATTGGTTATACATATATATTTTGTTATTCATTAATGTTCTAAGTTCTACATTTTAATAATATTAGTGGTAACATGTGTTTCTTGATGAATCAATTGGGCATATAAAGCTACCGAAATAGAATGAATTAGTTGCTGCAGGCAGTTTGAGTTAAACTCTGTTGGCCAGAAGTCTGAGAAATGGTCAAGTTGGTATTCTGAAACAATAGAAGATCCAGGCTATGGCATACAAATAGATAAAGGAGAATGCAAGGTTAAAGAGTGTAAAAAAAAAACGATTTTTTCTCTCTTAAAAATATAGTGGTAATTAGAAGGAAAAGAGAAAGATGTGGCACAGATTTTGGATTTGATTAACGTGTAATTGATTAAGAAGTTTTTAGTAATATTCCCATCAAAATGTTGGGGTAATTAAATAGTGTGAGATTCATTAGACCGGCCCAGTGGATTGTTATTGTAGAACTCACCTGAATCAGATTTATGAAATTCGCTGTTTACATTTTCTCAAGAGTAATGGCGATGAAGCACATACAGCTAAGACCTCTTTAGCAAGCAAAATCATCTATTCCACCTCTACGATAAGCTACTTGTGTATCACATTGCAGACTGTTTACCATCTTTAGGATCAACGAATATCAATAAGGCCAGTATTTCTTTGGAATCATAAATGTGTGGATTGTTAGTTTTGACCATGTGGACATTTGATTGTAATTAAGGTAAATTGACCTTTTCTCTATATATATGTTCAATGAATGCATAGTAATGAAGGGACTCGTGTTACCTCTATTTTAAATACAGTAATATTTTTTTTAATTAAAATAAAAAAAAACATTAAATAAACAACTCTGATGTGTAATAGCACTCTTTCATTGCTATATATATATATATATATATTGTAACCACAACACATCGTGCCATCCACGTTGCGCGCCAAAAGCTGTAACCAAAATCCCCGGAGCCGTCCACCTTGACGGCCCACAAAGGTGGTAACCAACCTTCCATCGCCCCTCCAACTACCCATAATGCCTTTACTTGTTGCGGCACTATAAATGGTAACCGTAAAGTGCGTGGTCTCAACTACATCACGTAAGTGCACTAGGAATTGTAACCTTGGTCACTGATCAACTCTCATTGCACATTATCAGCTATTAAGAGCTGTATCCAAAAGCATATCATACTATTTATTTTATGCACAAAAGACCACAATCAACATCTGGGGCAACTTACTACAGACAAAATTAATGAATTAACCTAACTTTTTATAATTTATTTGATCGCAGCCAGGGTATACCATGAAGACCTATCATAGTATTATTATAAAACATATTAAACAAATTATAAGTGCAATTTTATCACTTTTAAACCTCAATTTGCGATTTTTATGGTATGCGACCCTATGGCCGACCATGTACAAGATAGCGTAATTTGTGGAACTACATAAGATTATGAAATTTTAAATCATCTATATGATTTCTAAGACAGATGCTAGTCCAGGTAAAGCTTTGCAATTAATAAACATGAATAATTGGGTTCTTTTATAATTTAATATATCATTGAGACTCTTATTGTATTGACGAATGAAAATTTAAAAATGTTAAGTAAATATATTTAATCATATCATTATTGAATAAATCTGTTCACAAGTTTAATAATTAATTTGTATTTTATACTAGAATCAACTACGCAAAGCCACAATGATGGAAAAGGTAAATGGGATTTTATTGTACCTTACCAATCATATACTACCAAAGACGAAAAGCATCTTAAGGGTTTCCAAAAATATTAATAAACTCTTATTTCATGTAGACAATAATATGTACTTCAATGTATGCTCCTTAATGTATGCTCTATCCAAAGTTTATGATTTCTGATGTTATGAATGACTCATAGCAACGGCACAGTAAGTTTAATTATAAATCAACTTTTATTTACAAACTTTATGAACAATAAATAGTTAATTTCAATATTTTAAATAAAACATAAATAAACAAATAAATAAATAAATGATAGTTCCATTAACTTTCTTCAATACATTTATAGGTATAGTTTTAAAAACCTAATCATACCTTATTTCAATCTAATATAATGAATATTGAGACAATTATTAAATTTAGCATTAACTTATGAAATATTGAACGTCATTTCCAGATTCAATAACTTCCTACTGTAAACTTATAATCATATAATAAATAATATGATGTCTGTATGATTTAGCTATAATGTAATCATTAATTAAAATGAAAATGTAAACTTACACTCCGGTAGATAATAATCAACCAACAGTTAATTATCATGAAGTACTTGAATAGAATGTCCTGCTACCATTTATCAATCTAACCGATAAATTATGCTTACAAATGAAGAAGATGATTTAGCAGATTAACTAAAATACTTTGCCCAACTTATATCTGTGAAGCAAACATATTCCTGTGGATGTATTCATCTACACATAAGAATGAAATAATACTAAACGTTTTGCGTATTTAACACCATCATAAAGTCATACGTATAATCACACAATTCCGCGGATTAACCACCGGCGCAGGAATGTGCGTAAAATACAAAATGGCAATTAAAATAATCTGCGGATTAACCACCAGCACAGATTAAAGCCTTTAACATACTAAAACAACATTATAATTTACTTCACATTAAAGTGCAAATCATCCTCCTCAATTCTTCTGACTATTCAGAATACACTGACACTTTAGCACATGTGGGTTCTTGCTTAACAATATGTCACAATAATCAGGATAACTAATGTACTACTTATCTTGCTTAAAATAAACATGTGTAATATAATATAAATAATATTGGCATGGGAATATAAATCTGGAAAGAATCACAAAATATCTCACAAAGATTACTACGTCTCATGAATTCATTAAGCACTGTTTAAGCTTTTTCCGCGAGCGCTATTCTTTTGAATAAATATTTTATTCAACCCTTATTAATTTAAATCTAACAATATAACTTATGAACTTCATATGCGAGTTCATATAACGATAAAATTAAATAAATGTATTATTTATCAAACATATAACATTTAACGGTGTGTGTGTGATAAAACTAAATGTAAAGCATTTTATAGTTCAAATACATGAATTTTAGCAGATGTGTGTATCATAAATTGGATTGTATAGCATTTTATAATTCCTAATGTGATCCGTGGAATCCATGTACAATGTGTAGACTAATAATTATATGAGGTAATAGCTATAGCTGTAGTTAAATTCCATACATGCAATTCTATCCATTTTGATTAGTTATTAAAAGCAACATTAGATTAACGATTTGCGTGGCTCTCCAAACATGAAACAATTTTAAAACAGGATACACAGAATTTAAATGAAAATGTTTTTCATAAAGTTATTAATCCCTACATCTCTCTATCAAAAGTGTTCCAAGTTTATCATATCCAGGCAAGTATTTATTTATCCACGAGTTAATCCAGGAATCACTAATTACAACAATTAATTTATTCATTTTTAAACAGACGATACAATTATAAAATAGCTTTGATTAATTATTTGAAGAATATTTATGATCCAAGTGTTAAACAAATTTATCAGCAAATATTAATGGCATTTTAAAGTTAATTATCAATCAATGTTATATTTTATCAGAATTAAAAATGGAAATATTAAAATATTGTGATAGCTTTAACATTTTATTTTAACTTAAACTTTTTCCTTTTAACAAAACAAATTTTCATTTTCATAAAACTTCTATAATTAAAACACTGATTTAAATTTTCCAAATTGTAGAATAATAAATATTTCAAAACATACCAAATTCTTGCAGGTAATTCTTTTAAACTGGGAAGCTCCGACATTTCAAAAATGTAATTGGGAAAACGCTACCGGTGATTTGATTCTTGGCCGACCGACTTGAAAAGATCTTTAAATTTAGTGATCCATCTTAATTAGATACCACTAAGTTATTTTATGTTTATAACAAATTTTGTTGTAATTTATTCACTTATTAATGGTTTCAAAATAAGCTCAGCAAATTTACACTATTTGCCTTTTACCATTTCTGTTCTTTTTCCCACCAAAAGACAAACTAACAGACGATATTCTCCTAGAAATTCGCGCTCTTTTCTTTTATTACATTGAGACGCCTATGTAATTATTGTATTTATTTTTAATAATTAATTTTGACTGAATAAACGGTTCTGTAAATTTAATAGAAATAATAATTTAGGATCATTTTTAAACAAACAAAACAAAAATATTATTTTTAATAATATTTTACCAAATTTTTATGTGTTGTCAAATTTTTTAAAAGTTAAACGTTTTGATATAAGTTAGTATATGGAATGAAGCAAACTTAAATTTATATTAAAATAATATAAGAAATAATCTTTTCAAATGCGAATCAAGCCAACCAAATCACCAAGAGAAGAAAGAGAAATTTTTATATAAGTTACATCAATTAATATATTTTCTACTAAAATATATGGTTACAATATATATATATATATATATATTGTACCGGTATAAATCCACCACGCTTACTCATACACAGTACCCGAGTTCAAACCCAGTCCACGTTTA